>OY728153.1:905051046-905456046 GCA_963277665.1 Viscum album
AGGCACATTGAGTGATACCGAAAACACCGTGTGTCGTTTTGAGGTGCAATTGATTCCTACATGTCAGAAATAATTAAGAGATTGTTTTCCTAAAATAACAAAACAATCTGAATCTTTTTTCTTGGTTTTCAATATTTCACTTGTTGTTTTTTACTTAAATTCAGGTCAATTTTAAATAAAAAGAGACACTTTGAGTTATACCAGCCACACCATTCATCATATTTAGTTAAGGCTAAGCCCTACATTTCATTAACTACTCATGGATCATTTTACAAATGTATCAAAAAAATATGAATGTGTTTTCTCAGTTTTCAATATTTCACTTTCCTTTTTACATAAATTAATGTCATTTTAAAATAAAAATACACACTTTGAGTCATACCGGTCACACCATGAATCATATTTAGGTGCAGTTGAATATTACAAATCAAAAATGACTCATGGATTGTTTTCAAAAATATCAAAATAATGAAAATATGTTTTCTCTATTCTAAGTATGTCACATGTTGTTTCTGCTTAAATCGATGTCAATATGAAATAAAAAGAGACAGTTTGAGTTATACTTACCAAACCGTGTGTCATATTGAGGTGATGTTGATTCAGGTGTTGTGTTGTATGATCTAATATAAATGATGATTTCACATTCAGAGCTATGTTGTAAGAGACGATAAATAACTTTCTTATGGAATTTTTTCAGGATATATCATATAAGGTACTAAATGGTGTCATGTTTTCAAAAAAGGTACAAAGTCAATTAGGTTGAAACATTCATCAAAGACTGTGTTTCTATGAAATTTTATATTTCTACACTAATGGGATATGTACCTATCTTGGAAAACCTCATTCGATGGATGTTCATAAAAAATTAAAACACAATTTACACAAATATGTGATCAACTGTTTAATAATGTAAAAGATGTGGACACTACTTTTGGTAAAAAAATGAAAATTTTTAAGATAATCAGTTGGAAATGGTGTTTAGTTTTTTTAACAATCATAATGTAATTTTCTATATGATAGATATTTTCTTGATGTTATGCATGCTGAAAAAAATGTATGTGATAGTTTCATAGGTACACTGCTAAATTCAACAGAAAATAAGGATGTAATTAAGGATAGGTTGGAAATGGTTCACATGGGAATATGAGAAGATTTGGTGCTATTGAAGGGTAAAAAATGAACTTTTTTTCCTCTAGGTGCATACAGTCTCTCTAGGCAGGAGAGATATCATCTTTTCAGTTTCATAAATGAAATAATGTTTTTAGAGGGGTATTAATTATATAACAAGAATATCGTGTCAATAAATGATTTAATGTTAATGGTTCTAAAATCACATGACTATCATGTTTTATTGGGAGATCTATTTTCTATACCTTTACGTTGCGTTTTTTTCCAAGAATGTCCTTTATAAATTAACCAAGCATTATTTCTTCTTCAAAGCAATATGTAGTAAAGATATAGATCTGGTGAAATTGAAAACTATGTAAAGTGAAATTATTATCATATTATGTGATTTAGAAATTTTCTTCCTACTAGAATTCATTGATATAATTGTTCATTTTATGGTTCAATTAGTGAGATAGATTAGACTATGTGGTCCTACACAATATAAATGGATATACCCCATTGAATGGTATATAAATATTTTGAATGGGTATATAAAATATCAAAGTTGACCAGAGGGTTGTATTGGAGATCGATATATCATTGATGAAGCCATAAAATTATGTACAAAATGAATGTGAGGTGTGTAAATCATTGGTCTACCAAAATCTCATCACAATAGGTGGCTAGTAGGTGAGGAATTTGTTGAAGAGATGTAGTCACAATCAAAATTATAGATCATGAGTAGGCACACCTTTATGTTTGGAATAATGTTTTGGAGGTTTCCCCATATGTTGAAACCCACAAAATAATTCTTAGGCATTTAAATCCATCATGGGATAACATATGGATATCAAATACACATAATCAACAGTTTGTAGAATGGTTTTGGGACTATATTTTTAACGATTCAGCTGAAAATCCTAATTCAATATCAGAACAACATTGATGGTTATCCAGAGGACCAAGTGTGTATGTATTATCTTACAATGGTTATGTAATTACGGGATATATGTTCTATACAAATAGACACGATGAAGAAAATACTTTGAAAAATAGTGGAGTTACACTTGTGTATTAAGCGATGCATATTTCTGGTTCTAAGGACAGAAATCCAATTGATGTGAAAAATTCATACATTGGAATCATCAAAAAAATATGGGATTTGGATTATACAACGTTCCATGTAACAATTTTTTCAATTATTTTTGGTTGATTACATGAATGATGTTAAAATAGATAAATTTGGATTAGTGAGTATTTATTTTATTAAGGAAGGGTGAAAAGGCGAACCATTTATAATGGAATCAAAGGCAGTACATGTATTTTATGTTCTAGATACCACAAACTGAATGTGGTCAATTGTTATGTTATCGACCAAAGCCACTTAAGGGTTAGATGAAAATTCAACTGTCGGTGACACATTCATTAGGACATAACAATCATTTTATAGAGGTCCTAAGGTAGATGGTGTATTTTTTTTCAGAGGAGACCAAAATGAAGGGACATAAATAGTCGATAGAGGGGTCAAATACCATCAGCCATTAAAAAAAGAGTGTTCAATAATTAGGTTATTTTTTTTAAATATGCATTGTGTTACCTCATGTTATTATATGTTCATTTTTGTATTGATGTAATCAAAATTAAATTATAAACAACTTATGCAGATAATGAATTATATACATACTGGTGCTCCCAGTCCCGTGGAACATTAGGTCAATCAACCTATTGTTTATTTCATTGTAGAGGAACAATGACCTTATTCATGTGTTGGTAATCCCAATCTTATGGAATAATAGGTCTTTCAATCTGTTGTTTCCCCCAATGTTGAGGTTCCACAGTCATCTTCACATGTTGATGCTACTACTCTAGAGAAAGAACATATTGATGATGTTGAATCCAATGAAATGTTCATTGATGAAGGACCAATGATGGAAATAAAATAAGTGCTCCATAGTTTTATGGTGTTAGAAATAATCATGAAGGAAAAAATCAAAGGCATCAAATATGAGGTCGGATAGAATGAACAGGGCCATCATGTTAACCCCAATAAAGTCATTTTTAGTAGTTACGTTGGAATCATCACTTGGTTATGCAAGACATCTAGTGTAGTTTTGTGGCACCATGTTGTTCCAGTGCTTAATACACTACCACAAAATGGGGCAAGGTCAGCGCCACCCTTTAGCAGTGCTAACGAAAAAGCATTGATAAAGGGGGGTACCTTTATCAGTGTTAGAAAAAGCACTGATAATGGGTACATTTATCCGCACAAAAAAAGGTGCTGATAAAATTACCCCATTTATGAGTGCTTTTTTAGCACTGATAAAGGTACCCCCTTTTACAATGCTTTTTTAGTGCTGTAAAAGGGTACCCCTTTATCAGTGCTTTTTTTAGTAGCACTGATAATGGGGGGTCTTTATCAGCACTTTTTATAAAATCTCTAATAAAGGGTCTACGTTAAAAAACAAATTATTAAAATAAATATATTAATATTTAAATATATATATAGTTATATTAATATAAATAATATATATATATTTTAAATATATTTTAGATAAGTATAAATATACAGTTACACATAATATATAAGATATTTAGTGAAAATTCCTTATAAAAAAATTTAAAAAAAATTTTTAATTAATAATTTTATAAATATTATTGAGTAATTGTCATTTAATAACAATTTTAAGACTAAAAAAATTTAAAAAAATTAAAAAAATGATACAAAATATGTTCAAAATGCAACTTGAACTTCATACGGCCATAACTTTTGATTCGGGTGTCCATTTGAGCTTTACCACATATCAAATCGAAGCCTGCGATGAGCTCTACGTCACATTAATTGGAGGAGACCTTTGTAAAGGTTTTGTTGAGGCCAAAAAAGTCCCAGAAAGCCTACAAAACTGAGTATTTAGTCGGGGTACCTTGATTTTTTAACTTTTTGTGGATTTTCAGCAGCGTTTAATGGGTTATTATTGGATTTTTAAGGTGGGGACTGAATTTATTCCGAGGTATTATATTCATATTGATGTTATGTATTTGAAATTTTATCATTTTTTTATAATGCAATGCTATTTATAATAAAATATATAACAATATATACATATTTTATATATATTCACACATAAAACTTAATTATAAATATAAATAAAAAAATATATTTACATATATAATATATTAGCATTATTTCAATAATAACTAATATACATTTTATTTAAAATACATATATATGAATATTTATATACCTATATATTAATCTAACTATATATATATATAGTAATATAACTACATATATATATATTAATATAACTATAAATATATATATATATCACTATAACTATATATTATAATATAACTATATATTAATAATAATATAACTATATATATATATTAATATAAATATATATTCATATACAAATAAATATTACTAAATATATATATATATATAAAAACAAATATATCACTAATAGGAGAATAAATCAATATAGGGGAGTGGTAAAGGGTTCAGGCACGCAGGGGGAGGTCTCTAGATCAAATCCAGGTGGAAGTAGGGATGCGCGCGCATCGGTGAATTTTGGGCTAGCACTGATAATGTGTGGAGCGGTTCATGAGGGCGCTGGAGGGGGCAGAAAAGCTTTGTAAAAGTGGGGATCAAGCGCTATAAAAGCCCCCCAGATTGGCAGGATTTTTTTAAATTTTTTAAATTTTTTAATTTTTTTTATTTAGTTATCTTTTATCAGTGCAAAAAAGAATGTGCTGATAAAGGACCCTTTTATCAGCGCTTTGTTTTAGCGCGGATAAAATACCCCTTTTATCAATGCTTTTTAGCACTAATAAAAGGGGACTTTATCAGCACTTTTTGGAGCGGTAATAATGGGGACCCCCCTTTATCTTCGTCAGCTTTAACAGTGTTTTTCAAGCGCTATTAAAGGTAATTTTTAGCGCTGATAAAAGCCATATTTGTAGTAGTGATACACTGATGTGGGATGATATTACAGTAACATTATGATTTCATTTCATTATTTTACTAAAAAATAAAATAATGAAACAATGAATTATTCTTCACCATCCCTTGAAGATTGCATTCATAGTTGATGAATCCCATAGTAAATATGTATTGATTATTTATAGATTGATTCACAGAGGCTTTCACACAATTATATTGATTCATCATCTAAATGAAGCCGATGGAAAAATAACCACACACCCACTGCTTATGTATACACACCAGATAACCGAACAAGCATGAGATTTGTTTACAAGAAGTCATATTGATGTGCCTTTTCAATTACATTGTGGCTGGTAATATATTGGTTGACAATACACATATTCATCACTTTGAGTGACAATTTTTTTTATGAAATAGAAACTAGGTGTTGAAAATAATGGAGGGGAAACAACAGCAACATACCCCTACCGTAAAGCAAGGATGGGGTATGCTTAACTTGAAAAAAAATGGTACGTATTTTAAATCTACCGTAACACTTTTATATGAAATGAAATGACAAAATAATTATGTTCCTCTATTTATATGAATATTGATGAATCCAAATCTAAATCCACTTCAATATACACCATGTGTTGTGTAAAGAAGAATGTGTAAATAAATATGGGAAACTAATAGATAAAAATACACAAAAAGGGTGGGAAACATGTGTAATTATGAAATAATAAAAATTTGTTTTTCTATAAATCAAAATTACTTAACAATGATTAATTATTTTCCTATATTTTAGATTCATCATAGTCACATGAATCATCAACACTTATATCAGATAAACACCTATTATCAGTGGCCATGAAGTGGACATAACATTATGGTCACATCAGAGTTGCGGGTTTTGAGGTGACAACCGAAACCATGTTTTTATAAAGAAAACAATAGGATGATAAAGATAAATAAATGAAATAAATGAAATAAAGACTATATACACATTAATAAAAATTTCAATAGCAGGGAGAGTTACAAGAAACTTTTATAGGGATATACAAAGGTAAAAAAGAACTCATGAACAACCATTTCTTGAATATCCTTCCCCACACCCACTAGCTTTGAGGTGAGCCATTCCCCTCGAAAAGATGTCTTGCACAAGGTAATCAATGTTCTAATAACTGTTTCTATAAAATGTAAATCAGATAGAAATTAATACCTTTCTAGTACTGATATTATACATGATGATAATGACTGTGATTTATATCTATCAACACCCACCCATCACCTTGAAGTGAGGGATACAGTGTTCAATATCCAAAATGATGTGCAAAACAATATACCACATCCAATTGGTCTTGTGAGAGTGTCTATTAGCATAGCCTATGATCTGAGGGCTGATCGACCTATTCCAATTGATGAGGAATATATTCATAAGGTTTACCAACTATTGTAACATTCATCACATGGCCATTAAATATTGTAAAAAAACTATGTCGACAAGGAGGTATTCATTTCCTATTTATTTTTTATGATAAATATTCATGAGTTAATGAAAAATGTTCTAAACCGACGAATGCTATTAATAATAGAAAAATGTATGAGGGTGAAATGAATGGTTGACATAAACCATCTAAAGGATCAACCAACTGATTGAAAATATATTCCAAAAGCACATTTACCCTGCCCATTGAATATCCACATTTACTAACATTAAAGGTTTATGCGGATGCAATGTTACAATGTGGAAGTAGTCATATAGTTGATTTTGATGAAAACTTGTGTGGATAGGATGTTATTGACTACATTTATTCTAATAATGTAGATGAAATTGTCATCTATGAATGGTTAGGTGTCTCAGTTATAAATGTATACATGAGGTACGTTTTCATGATTTAATTTTCCAAAAGATGATATACCATGTTAATTATAACTAAATACATTTCATATTTTTTAAAGTCATATATATCAATACCAATTCAATGGATTTTACCATAAAACAATTTGGACTCTTTAGTCCTCACGTCACCTCTACAGACAAAACAAAAATAGAATCCAAAAAATAGATGAAAGGGTGGAAAACATTGGAAAATCGTTTGAAAGAAAACATGGGGATGAAATAATTTTCTTAATACAAATTACTTCAGGATAAAATCTACAATTTAATAATATTTAATATATTTTTCATTTCCTTTATTACTTATTCCTTTTTTAAAAAAATCTTGTATTCTCATTATGATCAATTCGGATACTCTAAATATTTATTTCATGGATTCACTACATATATTACCAACAAATCGACCACACATGATAACATTTTTTAATTTTTAATACACTACTCCCAAAATTTTAGAACTAAGAATCAAGTTATATAATTATATTATTTATTAATTATATTTTTGTTATTATAAGGTGGTGTGTAAATATAATCTAAATCATTTCATGAGGACAAGCATTGCACACAAGGACCCAAACAAGTTCTACAACTGGATAAGTATCAAGGTATATATAATAAGATTTAACTATCCAAACAAATATAAAAAATTTAATTATTTTCCTTAATGTTTCTACGGTGTCTAAAATAATCAAATGAAAATTATTATGGTTATTATGTATGAAAATTTATGAGAGAGATCATATTTCATCAAAAAAACACACATCCCCTAAGAGGTATTTTCCAAGTTAATTAATACTTTATTTAAAATATTTATTAATCCTTTGTGTATTTATATTTTTCTAGTATTATTTTGACTTTCAAAAAAATAGTATTTATTAAATGTTATAAATTTTCTTAGAAACAAATTGGAATCATACCTGATCATAGAATGTACACCAATGGAATGAAAATGTGACTTCTATAGAAGTAATGGATTGTTTCATATTTATGTTTAATTTATTTATTTTTAGTATTAATTGCATATGATTTTTTTATTATACTGGAGGATTCCTTGGCATTTACGATTCACCAAATACTTTGGGACATGTAGGAATCAACAACACCTCAATCTGACATACCTCATGATCGGTATGACTCCAAGTGTGTCTTTTTATTTAAAATTGATCATAATTTTAGAATAATATACAACTCAAAACTCAAAACCAAAAAAGGAATTAAAATTGTGTTTATACATCAGTATAATTATCTATAAGTCATTTAAGATATGTATGAATCAGATACACCTCAATCCAAAAAAGAGTGTGACCAGTATGACTCAAAGTGTCCGTTATCAGTTTAAAATCGACATTTTACTTCAAAATACATCACTCACTAAAAACTGAGAAAACACACTCAGATTGTCTTAATAATTTAATAAATAAATTCATAAATAATTTTTTATGTGTAGGAATTGTTCTCATGTAAAATTGATACTCTATGTTACCGGTATTAGTCAATGTGTGTGTTTATAGTTTATAATGAATTTTTTCTAAATAAGACATGTTACATACTAAAAACAATAAAAAAATATTTGGAATGTTTTCATACTTTAGTAAAACTATCCATAAGTAATTTTGGATGTGTAGAAATTAGTCTTACCTCAATCTGACACACGGTGTGACCTATATGACTCTAAGCCCATGTTTTTATTTAAATGTGATGTTAATTTTAGTAAAAAGAAACAAGTGACATACTAATAAATGAGCAAACACATTAGGATTGTTTTGATACATTTGGGTAAAAATACATGTGTCATTTGGGATGCCAAGGATTATTTTTCACCTCAATATGACGCATAGAGTGACCGGTATGACTACAAGTGCGTCTTTTTTATTTATAATATACATTAATTTTAGGAAAATGGACACATGACCTACTCAAAAATGAGAAAATGAATTTGGAATATTTTGATATTGTAGGAAAATGATCTATGAGTTAGTTGGGATGTGTATGAATCAATTGCAACATAATGTGACCCTCAACAACTCCCAAATGTAGCTATCAAACGAGTCGTACGATTGTAGTCTCCCAAAAAAAGAAGAACAACAAGAATAGAATAACAGGACCAATGATATGATGATTTTGATAATAGACCCAAAGTATTGGTGGCCACCTTAATCCTCCTCAAGCACGTCGATAATAACATGACAATCAGATTCGACCATAATATCCTTCAATCCGAGAGATGAAATGAACTGCATACCTTTCCAGATAGTCATTCCCACTACTACAGGAGGAGACCAACAAGAAATTTCTATGGAACGATGAGCTGCAATGATAGAAACTACATGGTCCTAGGGAACTGCCATAAGGTCAATAGAGCCATCACCAGGAATCACTGCATCAGTATTATGTTTGAAAATACCTTGAGGGGGATGAAGCCATCTGAGAAGATGGGGATGAACAATTATTTGATAACTAATGTGGAAACCCACATTTTGACATTTCTTATTGCGTGACCGACATTAAAACTCTCACTGACATGGGTTTAACATCGTTTATCCACTAACTGATTTAAAAACTCTATTCGTGTGAGTTTTACCATTTTTAATGTATAAATGAATAATCGTGATGAATTCATAACATATTTGAATGTCAATTATACTCACGCATCAAAATATTTATTGAACAAATTCATTGGAAACATATATTTATTTTAATATATATTTATTTCATTATAATTATAATTATTAATATATATATTTAAAAAGTATTGTTATATATTTATAAAAATAATAAAAATAATAAAAATATTTATTATTTAAAAATTAATTGTAATCTTATAATTATTTAAATATATATTTATTTATTTATAACTTATAAAATCTTTATAAAAACATTATATAAATATTTTTATTATTAAAAAATATATATTAATCATTAACATGTGTTTTTATTTTATTTATACAAATAAAAATTATTTTTTAATATAAATATAATAATTTTTTATAAATTATTAATATTTTTTATTAAAAAAATTTATCAGCTCCAATAATAGAATTGTGTTTGGATTATATGGTTTCACCAAAAGTCTTTCATTTTCAAGATCATTGGAAATGACGGCAGGGTCTGGCCTTTAAAGATTCAATGCTAGGGCTCGTAGTGGTTG
The DNA here is from genome assembly GCA_963277665.1 of Viscum album. Classification (NCBI taxonomy): domain Eukaryota; kingdom Viridiplantae; phylum Streptophyta; class Magnoliopsida; order Santalales; family Viscaceae; genus Viscum; species Viscum album. The sequence continues at coordinate 905,061,127 of OY728153.1, forward strand.
GATATTGAGGAGGCTCGTCCACATTCACCTATTCATTCCCTTCCTGTCAGATGGATCTCCCCCCCTTTGGGAGTTCTCAAACAAAATAAGGATGTAACGACCCATAGGGATGGTTTCGTTGGCCTTTAGAAAATCTATTGGGATCATGTTGTCTCTCTAATTGTGGCTCATCATTCCTCGAACATTGTGGGTTAGTCTCCTCATGTGGCAGAGGCCATGGTAATTTGGAAGTGTATGCAGCCCATCATGTCTCTTGTCTGGAAGGATGTTCTAGTCGAATCTAATTGTCAAGTTATTATCAACACACTGAAGGAGGATAATGGTGTCCTCCAAGCCTATGGTTCCATTACCAACATCATTAGATATTTGGATCCTTTGTTCTCTTCTTATTGTTTTCCCTTTTCTTGGAGAGAGGGAAATCATGTAGTCCATTTTTTGGCTACTTTTGGGAATCATTGGGGGTCTAATTGATGGATTTTATATTTTCCTCCAGAATTATATACTTTTCCTTTGGTTGATGTCTAGGGTTTGAGGATTGTTTTTTTAATAAATATGACCCCCTTTATCAGTGATAAAGAAAGTGCTGATAAATGGTACTCCTTTATCAACCTTTCTTTAGAACTTATAAACGGAATAATGATCGGCACTTTTAGCTAGCGGTGATAAAGCCCCACCACCCCACCTTATCAGTGCTTTCTTCTTAGCGCTGATAAAACCTAACTCATCCCTTGCTTCGATCCGTGGTAGTGAATTGGACGATCTGCTGCATGTTGGAAGCCGACATAATCTTTAGCGGCAGTTTAAACTACCACCAAATCAAAAAATAACCACCGTTAAATGATGACTTTCTAGTAGTGGATAGATAACTCATTTATGATGTGTAGGAATTAACTACATGTCAATTAGACATATGATGTGATTGATATGACTCAATGTTTTTGAGTTCAATATAAAAGGGAAATTTTAGTTTAATGATATAATTATTAACAATTAGTTAAATAATTAAGAAAATTAATAACTAATAATATCCTTAATATATTCAGTAATTGTTAATATAATTTTCAAAGATAGTTAATTAACATTGTAATTAATAATTTATAAAAAAATTATTAATAAAAATTTTAAATTTTAATTTATAATTAATTTAAAATTTTCAATATAATAAATAATAATAAAATTAGTAGTATGACTTATAATATCATTAATATATATAGTAATTAACAATATAAATTATCATATGTGAATTATATATCACTAAATTTTTATTTTTTTTATTTTTTTATGAACTGCTACTAAAATAAACATTGTTTTTATTGGGTGGACAAACCTTTGTACAACGGTTGATCGTCGAAGAAAGCCTACTCAAAAAACCTTAAATTTTTTATAAAAAACAATCTACCCAAACTGTGTCAAACAAAAACTCAAAATTATATATATATCCGTACATTTTATAAACAAACAAATTATTTGAAAACAAATATAAATTTATAAACAAAAATATTTTTTTTTATTATGTGTTATTAGTTATTTAAAATATTAAATTAATAAAGAAATAAAAAATTATAAATTCAGTTATTTTATCAGTTATTGTTTATTAGAATTAATAGTCAAGACCAAAAAAATCAGTTAACCAAATAAAATTTTTACTAACCAATACTCATTTTAGTATAACCCTTTGGTTCTTTTTTATTGGGTTTCCAAATAGTAGTTCTATTGACCACCTCTTTTCCCACTCCTTGGGGGTAATCTCTACAAAAATATATTTCCATTTATGAATGGTTAGATAAAAATCCAAAGATTTCAAATATATAGAGATATATATATATATATATATTTTTACTAAATGTTGTATAAAGGTTGATACGATTCAATGTTAGATTATTGAAATAAAACAAACATTAAATATTATATTCGAGTCAAATATTCTCAAAATAAATTCTTTATTATTAAATTAAAATTCATCAAAATTATTAAAATCTGCAACTTTTATAGTTAGAGTTAACTGTTAATTAAAAATCAACCAACATTAGGGATGTTGACCCGTCATGTATGAATGAAATTTGGGATAATCGAATCCTAACTCATTTTCTTCTTTCAAACCCAAATCCATTTAAAACCCATTTATTTTTTATAGCACTATTTTTAAATATATTATATTATATTTTGAAACACACTTTTAAATGCCCAAACGGTCATAATTAAAGATAAATCTATTATTTTTAATTTTAAAATTTATTTATAAATCAAAAGGAAATTGATATCAAAGAAAACAAATAAATTTTATAATTTTATTAACATTTTAAAATAAATCATTATTCAGTTAATAAGTATTTATTTATTTAGATTAGAATTTATATTTCTATTATAAATTTAACAAGAAAAATATTAAAAAGACAAAAATAAATTGGGTAGTTTTACTATGTGTTTAATATTTGGTTAATAAATTAATAAAAATTCAATAAATATGTTTTGTTAATTCCTCATATTAATTGGTGTTATAAATAAAATATTTGGGTATACCACCTTTCTAGCTATTAAAGGATGGGATGAATATTTATGGAGGGAAAGGAAAAAATAAAGGAAGATGGTAATATATAAGGGTGGAGGCTGTGTTTTAAAACTGCAACCCCCCCCCCCACTCGGATTACCCTCTTCTCTGAAACTCCACACCGTTTTATGATGAAGATGACGATGTTAAAAAGATTGATTGGTACCCGGTTGAAGTCATGTTTTGGAAGAACATCGTTAGAAAAGGTAAAAAATCTCAAGCAGTCAGTTGGTGTCCCACGACCCATGATGAATCCGACGATGAGGTCTCAAACAGAAGACTACGAGGGACCCCATCCAAGCAACTATGAGGGACCCCATCCAAGCGACTATGAGGGACCCTGTCCAACCGTCCCCTTCGCCTGGGAATTCCACCCCGGGGTGCCCAATCAAGATGATCTGAAACCTACCCCGTCCCCAACCCTGACAACGGAGAACCCTGGGCTGTCGAAAGATGTGGATTATTATTATGATCGGCAGTGTCCAGTGGTCCCATTCACCTGGGAACAGGTCCCATGGGTACCAAATGTAGGAGACCCCGAATGCACCACAACTCCTACACTGGAAATCGCTCCTCCCCTGGGGTACCCAAGTGCGGGGATCAACCGGAAGGTGCACCAATCCAAGAGTTCCTGGAAGAGGTGGAACATAGTTGAGGAAGGATGTGGATGTGTAGGCATGCGGGGTGGAGCTAGGTTCGGTTTCTCTGGGAGGTCATGGTGGAGGCAGAAGGCGGTTGAGGCGGGATATGGATGTGATGAAGTGCGGGGTGGAGCGCGGTCGTGGCGTGCAGGGCCGTCATGGAGGGGCGGAGCACGTTCGCGGTGGGTGGCCATGGAGGGGGGAGCGCTGTTGAGGCGGGGAAGCTTTACGACTGACCTTCGACATGGCGGTCGAGCCGGCAGAATCGAGGATAATACAGATCTGTTGTGCGGGGTAGCAGGGATTCAGTTAGCTGTTTTGCACCTGGATTTTCTTTGAAAATACAAGAAAACCGAATTATTAAATATTTCTATTCATTAATATCATTTTGAATTTTTTTTATTGTATAAATAATGAAAATAATGTTAATAATTAAACATTATTTAGTATGAATTGCAATTTTAAATTATATAGTTTATATGTACAAATAATTCGATATATTATTTATATATTTTATAATATACATGCACACACATATATATAAATATAAGCATATGATTATAAATTATATTATATGATACATATAAATAAATTTAAATATGATATTTCTATATTTATTAATATAGTTCGCATCACTCTGTTATAATATTTATTTACCACAAAAAATAATGCCTTTTGCAATAGGTTTTTTATGACGGATTCTCACCGCAAAGGGATAATTGAGATAGAAATTCATCACAACAATCCATTATGGAAAATGAGGACCTAAATAATAGAAATTGTGAAGGGATGTGGAAATTAATCTCAGGTTGATGCAATGTATGATGAAACTATATAGCCATCATAAACGAACTTTCGGTCATTTCACATCATTTTATTCTAGATTATTTGCAATGGAATTACAAAAAAGTTAATTTTATAAAAAAATGATTAAACATGTTTACATATAAAATATATTTCTCAATATATAAGACTTATCTAAATCAAAACTAATATCCATATTATTTAAAACACAAATATATGAATATTTGTATACATATATAATGTGTGTGTGTGCATATATATATATATTAGTGTGTGCGTGCGTGTGTGTGTGTGTGTGTGTATTAACAAACTGATATGTGTGTGCGTTCGTGTATGTGTGTTTGTTGTATATATGTATTTATTTTTTTATTTTTTTATACACACACACAAAAACATATTTTATAAATGAATTAAAAAAACCTGTAAATATATATTAATATATAGATAAATATGCTGATAAAAGTATATAACAATATATATATATATATATATATATATATCTAACTATATATATATACATGTATTTGGGGTTTGGCTCAGTTTTAAGCACCCCGTAATCCTATATAAAAAATGGGGGTTCAAATCCCATGGGGCTACAGGTACTGTAGCAGCACTATAGCGGTATTATAGCAGCGGTGCTATTATTTATTAGAGGGTACTGTAGCGGCGGCATGGAATTGTAGAAGTCGGGTTACTATTCACAAAATGGGCCTTAGCCAAAAATATTGGGCGTACAGGCTATGTAATGGGTTATATGCCCACTGGGACTTCAGGCTATGTAATGTGTCTCCCTCTACATAGTTAAAAGAGGTCTTTTCATTGCTTTAATAATAAAATGAGGCTACGGCCCCATCCTTTTAAATATATATATATGAATAAATATAACAATATATATATATATATATATAAATAGATAACTCATTAATGGGAGAACCAAACAAGATGGGTGAGAGTTAATGGTGCAGACGCTCAACGGAGAGGCCTCGGGTTCAAATCTAAGCGGAGGCACGGGTGCGCAGGTGGGTGTAGGGGGTGACTAATGTTGTTATGGGGTGGGGGTTGTGTGCATAGCACTATTAAATCGGTGGTGGTGGTGCGCGTGGGTGGGGCTTCCTAGTGTCGTTGAAAGAACGCTATTAAAAATTGGTATATACCCTCTAATTTACAATAAAATTAAATATTTTTTTTTACTTTTATCAACATTTTTTTAGTGATGATAAAAGGGGAATTAAGAATCACTTTTTTGAGCACTAATAAAAGGCCCCCCTTTTAATAGAGCCTCGATTATCAACACTTTTTTATCGAAGATATAGTTTTTTTAAGGAAAACAATGTTTTTTAGCAGTGATTGTTTTAGAGTTGTATTTGAGAACTATGAATTTCCCAATCAAAAAATAATCTTCTCTGTTTATCATCCATGTGGTTGTGAGGGGAGATTATTGGGTTATCATGCATCAATTATGAGGGTGTCTAGTGTGTTAAATATGTGTATGAGGGAAACCCTTTGCCTCCTGGATTAGGGTTAAGAAGTCCCAATAACATTTACACAGGCATGTAGTTGTGCATGCAGATTCCACACACTCCAAGACCTATGCTGTAGATATGTATTCATATGCGTGGATGTGAAATAAAGAAACCTCCTGAACATCGACGTTGACATCATTTATTATTTTTACAATAAACATGTAATTGAATCAAATTTATGTATGTAATTACGTTGTGAGATTTTTATTTTTAACATCATTTTGGATACAAAAATTTCCTTTTAATATTTTCTAATTCTTCCAAAAACATAATATTAATTTCATATTATATATGACATCTCATATCCATGAAAATGAATTTCTATTACTATCAGTAATAAAACTATTATTTTTTTAAAACAAATGTTAAAATATTTATGCAATAACTTATTGATTATTTTTTGACTACCATTGTGGCTTCTGTGAACATCATTCACACATGCCAGGGCCCAGTTTAGTAAAAATATATTGACTTATCCCATATCAACATATCAAATCCAACTTTTCATGTTAAAAAATTAAATTATAACTCATTTTTTAAAAAAATTTATGTGAATGATCATAAAGTTCATTACTACGTTTTTATAATATAATAAAAAATACTTCCATTGAAAAATCATAGAAAAAAACATTGTTTATTGAAAATATAATATCCCACTTTCACTAAATAAATCTTAGTTTTTTTATTTTATGTTAAAAACTAAAACTCCCGTAAAATAAAATAAATCAACAAAAATTTAAAAATATATCTACTTTAATTAAAAATACTTTTTAAAAAATTATCTTTTGTTAAAAACTAAATAGATAAAATTTCTACTAAAGTAAATTTCAAAGAAAAATGTAGAATTTTTACTTTTAACTTTATGTGTTCTAATTAAATTTTTTCATTTTTGTTGAAAGGAAAAGGGGGATTTTTCGATATTTTAAATTTAAAATAGGATCATTTAAAAAATGTTATATTTTAATTATTCTTCATATAACTGAAGAAAATTAATTTTTAATTTCCTAATACATCATAATCAAAAGGGTCATTTAATTTTTTTTAATATAAACTAATTTATTTTAATTAATTTTTTTAGATGAAAATTTTGATATTTTTTAAATTTTATGGGGGATAAATATTTTTTTTATAAATTATTTTTTAATTTGGAATATTTTTTTTATTACTTCATATGGAAAAGTGAAATTTATTAATTTTTCATAACTAGAAATTTAGATTATTATTTTATTTTTAGGAAAAATAAATTTTTTTATTTTTTAAGTGAATATCTTATTTCTTTTAAATTTTTTTTTTGAATTTCATAATACAAAATGAGTTTTTATATTTTTTTAATAAAAATTAATATTTTTTAAATAGAAAGGAAATTTTGGATGAATATATCATTATGAAAATTAGTTTTGTACTTGTTTTTTACTCGTTAAATTATTAATGGAAAATATGAATTTTTTTTCAATTTTCATAATTTTAAAAATAATAATTTGTTTTTAAAAAATTGGTCATTGCTCCTGCATGAAATATAGGGTGATATATGGTTGTAATCCCGTTATATCATGAATTCGCCTCCTCCCTCATCTAGTGATGCATGAGTACTTATTAGTTTAATAACCACAATGTTTTCAAATGCTTTTCATTTTATGCATGTATAATGATTTCATTGTCACTACCAAAAAAATGAATTTCCACAACCAAAAATAGACCTTTTAACACTTTGCAGAGAGAATTAGTGGTTCTAAAAAAACACTATCGTCATCAGCATCATTAAAATGAGGACCCCATTGTCATTCTTTTCATTAATGCTGATAACATCCCTACTATTGCAATGTGCTCTTTGAATAACAACACATTGCGCCAAATACACCTGTATAGAAATGAAACTGTATGAAAATTCATAATTTAATTGAAATAAAATTTACATTAAAAATAAAAAAATCATATTATATACATTTCAAAAAATATTTTTTATAATTAAATTTCCATTTACTATCTATAGACATTAAAAAACATCCATGTTTAATTGTATTTGGCACTTGAGACCCCCTCTCAAAAAAGCCTAATCATTGTATCAGTTGCTAAAAAACCACCCCAACATGACCAAAATAATTCTCCTATATAAGAACACAATATTTTTTAATAATACTATAAAGAAACAAATTAAAAATAAATATGAAAGAATATATTTTTAAAATGCCAGTTTTAAATAAAATGACACTCATGGATCACTACCACAAAAACCACTTTTCACAGGGCCGCCCTTTAACAACGCTAAAAAATGAGTTGATAAAGGGGGTACCTTTATTAGTACTAAAAAACTAATGATAAAATATTCTTTTAATAGTGCTAAAAAATGTAGTTCAAAGTTAACCCTTTATTAGTGTTTTTAGCACTGATAAAGGTACCTCTTTATCAATGTTTTTGGGGATATTAACGGGACTCCCTTTATCAGTGTTTTTTAGTAGGATTGATATAGGGGGGTTTTATCAGTAATTTTTTCCTAGAACTGATTAATGGTATGTTTAAAAAAAATTATATTTCCGTAAAAATAAAATATATTTTTTAAAATATGTTTTCTTTATTGATAAATATACATTTACACATAAAATATAAGACAATTAGTGAAAATGGTTTATAAATTAATTAAAATAATATTATTAATAATAAACTGCTAGTTATTATTGAGTAACTGTCATTTATTATCAATTTGAAGACAAGAAAAATAAAAAAAAATAAATTATCTAAAATAAATTGAAAATGAAACTCGGATTTCAAAAGGACATAACATTCGATTTGAGAGTCTGTTTGAGCTCTACCACATATAAAATCTAACCTTGTTCCAATATCTACACACTAATTATTTTGTAATCCCCTATTATATCTTCTCATGCCCAAAAAGTCCCTAGAAGGGATTTAAAACTGAGTTTTTAGTCGGTGTTTGCTAATTTTTTAACATTCAATCTACTTTTAGCCACATTTAAGGGGTGTCTTTTCCCCGTTTTCAGCGGGGAATTAATTTATTCACAAGTATTGCATTAATTTTGATATTAATGTAATGAAATTTAACAATTTTTCATAATTTAGTTTTATATATAATCAAATATATAAAAATATATACATAATTTGTATATATTCACACATAAAAATTTAATTTGATAAATATATATGTAAACATATTTACATATAATGTATATTTCAAAATATATAAACCTCATATAAATAAAAAATAATATCCATTTTATTTAATATAAATATATAAATAAATATATATATATATATATACAATTAGTGTATATATAATGTATGTATGTATATAAATATATTTTTGTGCGCATGGACAAACTGATATATATTAATATATATATTATAATGTACGTATATAAATATTACCATATAATATATTTAACTAAATAAAAATATGTAAAATTATATTTATATATGCAAACACATATGTAAATATATATATATATATGTATATATTTATTGACACACACACACACACACATATTTTCAATATGTATTTAAATATATATAAAAATCTATATATATAAATATATGGATAAAAAATATAAGGAAATAAATATAAATATATATATGTATCATAAAATACAAAATAAAATGACATATGGGAGTAGAAAATAAGCGAGATTAAGAGGTGGGGGTCTTAGTTTTGAAACCCAACTAAGGTGTGTGCGCGGGTGGGCAATGTAGGTCCCTAGTACTGTTAAATGGTGGGGGGGGATTCCAAGACATTGAAGGGGTGTGAGGCAAGACAAGCACTATTAAATGTGGGATTGAGCGTAGATAATAGGGGGGAGGTCCCAGCTTCCAAATTGTAGAAAAAAATTTATTTTTTATGACTTTTATCTGCGATAAAAAAGCGTCGATATAGGTCCCTTTAATCAGTGATTTTTTTAGCACTGATAAAAGGTTACTTTGTTAGAAGTTTTTTAGATATGATAAAAATGACACCTCTTAATTATTCAAGGGATAATAATTCCTTTTAACATTGTAAATGCTCGTTTTACAAGTAGTTAATGGCCATATCTACAGTAGTGGAGTCATACCACTCACCCCATGCATCAGATTGAGGTGGTGCAGATTCCAACACATCACAAATGACTTATGGAACATTTTTCTAATGTATTGAAACAATATGAATATATATTAATTTCAGATACCTGAAGATAAAACAAATTAAAGTAAACTTAACGTAGGGGTCAATGGAAATATCTGAACACCTGTTCGGTGGTGGGGGTTGGTAGGAAAGCAACAGGGCTAGTTGAAAAGTAAGGCCTCTGGTCATCATGGAGACCAAAGGAAAGACTCAAACCTAGGTGCGATGGTGAGGTATAATAACAAGGGTCAAACCTTACTCGAGGAATGGGTCGATGACATGAGAGGAAGTACCCGCTCAAGTTGGGGATGATGATTTTTCAGGAAGATCGTCTCCATTATTAGCATATCCGTCTACCATGATGATCTTCCCCATAGTTCCCAATGGATAATATGGTTTGGGTTTCTAGGTTGGTGTTCAAATGGATGGATAGATACCTTGGGGGATTTCAAAAAAATCTATTTATAGGTTTCTCTACCTTAGTATTTAAGGCTATATGGATTTGACATTAAGGTAATTAGATTTACTTCTATTTACAATTTCCATGTCTTTTTTTGGGGCATGTTGTGTTTGGTGATTCAGTCATGTAGTGGGTTCTATCTCCATCCAACTTAAAAGGGCTTCTTCTATTCTTAATAGTGGGGTTCTCCCAACCTATTATAATAATAATGTTCACAAAAAAATAAAAAACTATAAACAAAAAATTATAATAAAATATAATATATATATATATAAATATATTGATATTGATATAAATATATTTTTTATTTTTTAAATATTTTTTAGAAAAGTATAGATATACATTTACACCTAATATATAAGATGTTCAGTAAAAATGGCTTATAAAATACATTAAAAAATATTATCAATTAATAATTTAATAATTATTATCAAGTAATAATCATTTAATAATAATTTGAAGACACAAAAAATAAAAAATTTAATAAAAGAAGTAAAATATATTGAAAACCTAACTCAAACATCAAATGAAAATAAATATTGATTCGGGTGTCCATTTGAGATCTACTACATATCAAATCTAATATTACAACTAACTCTACATAATGGTGACATAAGAAAACCCTCTATAAAAATTTTTGAGGAATAAAAAGACCCAAAATCCCTCCAAAACTAAGTTTTTAGTTGGGATACCCAATTTTGTGTAACATTCTATGGAATTTCAGCCTCGTTTACGAGGGTCTTTTATACATTTTGCACCGGGGACTGAATATATTCATAGGTATTAAATTCATATTATTATTTTGGATTTTAATTTTTATCATTTTTTATATTGTAATTTAATTTATAACCAAATATATAATAATATATACATATTTTTTAATATATTCACACATAAAACTTTATGTTTATAAATAAATAATTAAACATATTTATATATAAAATATATTTCTCAATTTATTAGCCTTATCTAAATACAAATTAATGTCCATTTTATTTCAAACACAAATATATGTATACTTATATACTTATATAATGTGTGTGTGTGTGTGTGTATATATACTACTAGGAAATTGAGCTATAACCACGCCTATAAAGCCACAGAATAAAAAATACATTGCTACACCCCAACAATTAGCCATGGATCCGTGGGTAAATACCCTGACCCATTCATTTCTCCTTCCTTCCACTCGATTCATCCTCCAAATAACCCCTAAATAGCCCGACACTCACCCTGACGCTTCCTTGTCATGACCCTCCTCATATAGAGAAGTTGCTCCGAGCGGCCTCCCCACCTCCTCTCTTCCTTCTGGACCCCACCCCGATGCCTCATCCCCAACTCCTCCTTGTCAACAGCCCTCAATACCCACAAAACCTCCTCACCATGACCCTCCTCCCCACGATCCTCCTCCTCCGGCGAAGCTACTCCGAGCGGCCTCCACACCACCTCCCTTCCTTCCCGACGGCACTCCCCCACAACCCTCAACACTCCGGATGTCGGGGTAGACACCCCCATGCCCTATCATCAATGTATTTGAAAATTTATTTGATTTCTTCTCTTCTTTCTTGAATCTGAAACTAATACTCGATGTGGAGTGAACTACGAATCTATGGTATATGGTCTTGTTCGTTTTCAATTAATGACTCGATGGTCCTCTTTATTTGTTAAAGGATGTTTCCCATTTTGGGTTCATTACTTATTCAACACGTTTTGGTGCAGTGGTAGATAATGATAGAGGGAATATAGAATAAATTTCATACTTTATCGTGTTTTGAGATGGGATTTTTGATGATTTTATAGATTGAGTAACCATTTTAGATCCTTTTAATCCTTATAGGTTCTCACAATAATTTGTTCATTCAAAAAAGGTTACATATTTACCTCTAATAAATATTTAGAGATAATATAACCCATTTTTCCTTTATGAAATGTGGTCAATGATGATGCATGGGGATTCTGACATAGAAATTTCATTACATCTTGAGAATGGTCCAAATAAATATTCATTGTGTTATTCCATGTTATTGTTTGAATACTATACCGATGGGGTATTGGGGAAACCAGTTTGATGGGAGTATAAAAAATTGGATTCTCAAAGATCCTTTCATGTCATACAATCCTTATAATTTATTGGGTGGAAAAGATTTATATTGCAACATTATAATAATTTTGAGGGAGTTTCATCCTCATGATATTTTTTTGAGATTGGTGAAGACTCGATATGTTTGACTACTAGTGTTGGAAGACCAAATTACATTTGTCCCAATGTAAGAAAGTTAGGTATTAATATGATCAGTGATAAACAATCATGTTCAATCACTAAAGTTAAATAGGAGGCAATGATGGAGGACTTTCTTACTACTATGACACAATATAAATAAGATATGTCCATGAAAAATAAAATTCTAGATTATATAACTATAGTGGAAGGTGAAAAAAGTCTGGTTCCCAATATTGTCATCTAGCATCAGGTTAAATGAAAGTGGTCTTGGTTCACTATTTAAACTATCATCATATATAATCTTTTAGAAAATATTTCTGATAAATATGACAACCATCAAAAACGTTTCTTGGACTAGTTGTAGGTGTGTTTTATTATCAACACTGGAACTGCCTTGTTCATAATGTTCTCATGTATTGAGATGATTTACCCACCCATAAATATGATCTCATCAAGTTTATTTTTCCAACCACCTTACAATAAATTTAAAGGATAAAACTACCGATTTAAATCTCTTAACTATAGAGGAAGTGAAACTTCATGATTTTATTTCTATACATACTGTAGAGATACATGAATATGTGGCTCACATGGACAGAATAAAGGCACAACTATCATAAAAAAACATAGGTCTAGATTCCATAAAATATAAAATACATGAGCTAAACACCTTTTTTACAAAAATTCATAATCTATCAAAAATGGAGCTAGTCATACAACCAATCTCGAGTAGGCCCGTAACAACTTTTGTTAGAAATTAGCAGATATATTGAATCAGGTAGGTAGAATTTCACTATAGTAACATCATTTAGATTTCATTTCATAATAAGGTAATGAGATACTCTATGCGGTGGATACTCCACCATAGTTTTTTCAATAAATGGAATAGTTTATGCTCTCAATCATATGTCCCTTTGTTACAACATTCCATTGAAATTTTAATAGGAATAATGGATTATACATGATTTCTTGTTAGAATGTCTAAATATTAGAATGTTAAGATTATAATAATGGTAACATGATAAATACTCTAAAATTTAGAAGTTTAGGGCCTTATAAGACCAAATTACACTAATGTTTTAGGAGAACGGATTTTACTGATATTTATTAGGGTAATTACACCATCCAAGATTTTTTATTCCATGAATATGAGATTCCCTAAATAGATAAGACTCTTGTGTAGGGAGATAAAATTTACTTTTTCAATATTCATAGAATGTTTCCAAAAATAGAGGAATGTGATTTAGAAAATTCTATACCAATCAACCTCATATGAAAAATTAATATATGTGTAAGTGTAAAGGGGTATATGCATGTATAAACATATATCTAAGGACCCCCTTATGCATATTTGTCCATGAAAATAAGTACATAGGGGCTAGGTGTCCTTATATATATGTGAAGTTGCATATGCGTGGAAGCATAAAAAATGACGATTCGAGTTTTCGTCGTCAAAAGCAATGGATCTTGAGGTTGAGGTAGGTTCTCTCTTCCTAAACCATTAATTTTAATTCTATAATTGCCTGATTGTTTTAAAAACTTGTTTCCATGATTTCTTTACTGTTTTAAAAAATGATTTTCTAATAATGACTATCTTTTTCAAGGAAGAATATGAATATAGACATTGATAATATGCACATATATTCTGTAGGAAACCTAAAAATAATTATTATTAAATTTTTTATATTTATATTAATGATTCATAGGATTATACTGATAAATATTTGGGAAACCAAGGATCACTCTCCCTCATAATTAGATCCCTTAAAGATAAATAGATTTTAATTTTTACTATAATATTGTTTGGGTATTAATATGGTTCAATGATGTGTGAGTAACCATGTTTTAGAAACTTGAATCTTTGGGTAAAACATGGGATATAATTCTCTTGAAGTCATGGGAATCCATTTTACTGGTGATGTGATCTTATACTTATAGAGATGTCGGAACATGCATTATTGAAAAGTATATGATTTATTATGTGATAAGAATATGATGATTCACCTTTCCTAATGCATCATAATCCCATCCTTCCTCATGCGATGAGCATGGAATTCCTTGGGTGATGAGCCTTGTGTTCATTAGGTGATGAGCCTAAAATACCTCATGTGACTAGCCTATAGAGGATGAGTATTATTGGGATCAACTTCAGGGATTGGTGAACCCGTTAAGAATTTAGTATCCTTAAAAAATGATATTATGAGTAATATATGGCATATTAGTCATCCTAATCATAAAAAAACACTCAAATTTTGATTCAAATTATCTTATGGAATTTCAAGAAATGGATTCGATAGGTGAGGTTCCCCAACCATTGGTAATAGGTGTAGGGGTAGAATAAGTTCCCATGATTCTACTAAAACCTATGATCACCCAAAAATGGGAATTTCATACATCTATTCTGATGAAATGACTACTATCTCCCTCACCCAATTTCCTTATAAAGATCATGTAGTGGAGGGTTATCAATACACTGGTCACCCACTGTGAGTAGAAATAAATCATACCAAAAATAAAAATGTCCAAGGATGATCTAGAATCCATGGTTCCACATTAAAACATCCAATATAAAAGACCCCACATGGGTGGACTGGCAGGGGGTGGGGGTGTCCAGGATGGTCTTCAGGGGGGGGTTATGCAGGGGGGAGGGGAAGGGGGGTCTGAGTTGGATAAAACCTCGTGTGGTTATTGAGCCTCCATCAGCTTCATCCTACAAATAAATTCAACAGCCTCCCTAGCCTCAGAAAAATAGAGGTTCTCTTTATAAGGGAGATCAGAGCCCCCTGCCAGTGCCAAACCTGCTCTCCCCCTCAACAACAACATGCCTAATGAATTAATAGATTCACCTATCATACACCCATACATACATTTTTTATGCTTATTGAATTTTCAACTTGTATACTGGATATATTTAGTCATTTTTTTACCTGTTCTTTTCAGGTATTTGAGTATTCCTATAAGTCACAATTAAGCATCGTAATCCTTGTTGACGTTGAGTGGTAATTACAATAAATTTCAATGCAATTCTACTTTTGGTCCTTTCGTTCGATAACCACTATGCTGTTCTTTTTATTAAAAGTGGTAGGAGTACATTTCCATTTGACCTCGTTTTTCAAATATTATTTCTCAAATACTAATGGTCCTTTTGAAACGGCTTCCTCCCCATGAATTCTTCTAATCCTTTTATTAGTATAACTCATTCCGAATATATATTTATGAGGTTTTATTTGCCTTAATGTTTTCACAAGAACTAAAATTCTTGTGTGTATGCTTTATCATGATAGGTTGTGTCTATGGATAGGGATGCATTCTATGTAGAGAACTAGCAACAAAACATAGCCCATGCTTATGCATGTAAGAATATATATAAGAATCCTATTGTGGTAGTTTATTCCTATATAGCTTTGTTGAAATTATTTCATTTATTTTTTCTATTTTAATCCTTACTCATATCATTTGAGACACCATGGGCATCTCCAAGGATTTTTTTGACTCATAGGGTGGTGTGCAGGCTTGGGGGGCTAGTGCAGGCTAGGGGGTGGTGCATGATAGGGGGGCTGGTGTAGGATAAATGTCTTGGGTGTTGTGTAGGGGGGGCTGTGTTGGCTAGGGGGCTATGTGGAGGGTGCATGGGGTAGGGGCAGGGGGAAAAGTGGAGGTGGGCATGGGGATGGTCTGTAGGTTAGGGGGTAGGGAGCTGGGGGTAGGGGGAGGGTGGAGGGGGCAGGGTGGAGGGGGGTAGGGGGAACAGGTCAGTTGAATGGTTTACAATATTTAATTAAATTATAAATTGTTATCTAATGCATACTATTATCATATTTTCTCTCACCTCATGTATTTGGGGATTTCAGTGTTTTTGACTACATATTATGTTTTGAGTAGGGCGTTGGATCATTTTGTGTTGGTTCAGGTGGATTTGGTTCTCCTAATAAAGGTAGGGATTTAATGTCATTGGTTGGGTTCTCACTAGTTATGTAGCATCATTTATGTGTTTTAATGTTCATAATATCCTTTGTGTAGTGCGTTGATCCCTACTCGTTGGTTTCAAGTATCCATGTTAAGGGCGACTTTCCTGTGTGTACATAGGTAAGAAAGTATATGTATGTGGGTTCCCCTATTACGTGTATAGTCAACCATGGCAGTGATTAAGCACGTATGGGTATATGTGTGCCCATGTATATATATAAATTCATACAAAGGTGAGTGGAGACTGGTATACGCATATACGCATATGTGCAGGGATCCCCTTGCACACACTCATGGCCATGCAGGTGTGTGCATATGGGATAAGCATTCTTGCATGTGTGTGAAGGTTCTTATACCCAGTGGGGGAGTAGAAACATTTAGTTAGAATGCTCCAAGAGCTGAAGTGGATGGTTTGTTTCCACCTCAGGTAGGATCCCTCTTCTATCATCTTCAATTCAATAATGCTTTAAATTGAATTTTGCTTCATTCTTAATTCTACTTAATTATATTCAATTGAATATCTTGAATATGTTTTATTTAATACAGTTGTTTCATTTGATTAATAATGTCATGTATTTATAATTAAATCCCTCCAACACAGGTGCACTATCTATGAAATCTCACAGTGATAGTTATGTTGATCTAGTTTCTTAAATTATAGCTTTTGATATGTGCTGAATGAGTTTTAGAATAAATGTTAAATATAATTAAATAAATTGTGTGATAAAGAAATGCCATGATTTTATAATAAAACCCCTCCATTTTAGGTGCACTTTCTTCTAAACCAATGATTAGTGATAATTATTTGTATCCTGTTTAGATTTGGTTTGAGTCTTTCATATGCCTATTGTTGTTGTTTGTTTTGTGGCTAGTTAGTTTTTGTTTTCTTTGAAAAATATAAATTGGCTTATCAAACTTGTTTAACTCAAATGAAATTTCCACAATAGGCATATTCCTTGACCATGACAATTTACATTTCACACATTGTATATTATAAATAAAAATTCCATGTTTAGGCAATGTGAATGAATTTGTAAATGGTTTGTGTAGGGTTTATGATTCTTTTCCGTCATTTGTTGACCTTTAGAAGTTGTGTCATTGTGCTGCTCGCTATAATCTTCTCTGGCGATCCCTTGTAATTGCATCCTAAATAGTTTATCTGTTCTATCATTTTCCAGTGCGGCGATGGTCAGAATGTTGCCCCACCTCCTCCCGTTCCTTTCACTCCTAGCTGGAATATGCTAAACCGCAGATGTTGTTAGACTGGGCGAACATGCCGCGGTCATGCCACGGTCACGCTGCTGTCACGATGTGGTCACGTTGCAGTCAAGCCGCAGTCACACCGCGGTAATGTTGTGATTTGGCCCTGCTCTAGGATGACACCATGTGGCGGTTCACAGTGATAGTATTCCATGAGTCTTGTGATCAATGTGGATAATGAATAATCACAATTTATACAGGCGGGGCTATGTCTAGAATGTTGCCCTGCCTACTCCCTCTCTCTTCGATCCTTTCCAGAAGATGATTCCCCATGTATGTTTCTAGACCGGGCCAACACGATGTGGTCACACCGCGGTCATGCCGCAGTCACACCGCGGTCACACCAGGATTTGGCCCTGCTCCAGGATGACACCTCGCGGCAGTTCACGGTGAGAGTATTCCATGATTCATGTGATCAATATTGAGACTAAATCATCACAATTTCTGCCAGTGGGGAGATGACCAGAATGTTGCCCGGCCTCCTCCTTCTCCCTTCGCTCCTGGCTGGAAGATACTGCCCCACGGATGTCGCTGGACTAAGCCAACACACCGCGGTCACGTAGTGGTCACTCCGCGGTCACGCCACAATCACACCGCGGTAATGCCATGGTTTGACCATGATCCAGAATGACACCATGCAGTGGTTCGCATTGATAATATTCCATGAGTCTTGTGATCAATGTTGAGACTAACTAATCACAATTTCCTCTAGCGGGGAGACGACTGAAATGATGCCACACCTCCTCCCTCTCCTTCCACTCTTGGTCGAAAGATGCTACCCCGCAAATGTCACTAGACTGGGCCAACACGCCGTGGTCACGCCGAGGTCACGCCGCAGTCTTGCCCCGATCACACCGCAGTCATGCCGCAATCACGCCGCGGTCACGCCACGGTCAGGCCACGGTAATGTTGTCATTTGGCCTTGCTTTAGCCACATCTAGCACACACCATCCCGCTTCCACCTTCATTTTAGCCTGCTGCCACCAGCATTCCAGCCCGCAACAACCCCCCTTCCACCTTCAAATCAGCCCACACCATCCCCCCAGCACATGCAACCTGCCCCCTTCCACCAACATTCCAGCCCCCTTCCACCTGCATTTGAACCTTCACCATCCCCCAACCACCTAGAATCTATCCCGCACTAGCAACCACACCATCCACCACCCCTATCCTCCTGCAAAACACTCATGCCAGCCCTCTGCCACCTAAAAAAACATCCACATCCACTAGTTCCATCACTCATCAGCCCCGACCTCCTACATTCCAGCCCGCACCAGCCGCTGACACATGCCCAATAGCCCCCAGCCACCTGCAATCCAGCTCACACCAGCCCCCTGCCACCTATTCCAACCCGCACCTGCCCCCTACCATCCCCCTACCGCATGCCTTCTCACCCGCACCAGGCACTCCAGCCCGTACCAGCCATCGCACCACCCCCCAACCTCCTTCATTCTATTATGGGTGAGAAAAACTCCATGAAAATCACAAAATTGAAGGGTGAAAGTGGATCCCCTTGTCGGAGCCCTATTTCCCATGAGAAGTGGCCATGTAAACTGCCATTATTGTTCACCGAGAACATTGGGGTAGCGACGCATATTTTAACCTATGATGAGAACCTACCCGGAAAGCAGAGCATAACCAAAGAATCCCATAATAATTCCCACCTAATAGAATCAAAATCCTTGAATAAATCGATCTTGAAGGCTCACATAGGAACCCCAGAATCAAGATGGTAGCCCCATAATAATTTCTAGGAAAAAGGATTCTTAGGATGAATTGGTTTTGGTACTAAAGGTTGAGGATATTTTTATCCACCTTTATATTTATAAGTCTCTTATGGTTATTTTTGTAACCATCCTACTAGAAGGTCTGAGTTATAAGTGGTGGAAGTCTATAATTTAGACTAAGCCTGACAAAGACTATTTTTGGAAAAGTTTCAAGGCATTGTTCATTTACCACTCACTCATAATTAAGTGATGGTACTGATGTCTATAGAATTTTGTAGGAGGGGTTGTCTCGGCGGGGCTTCCAAGGGTTGTCTAGGGGGGTGTCGGGGGGTATACAGGGAAGGGGGGAGGGTGCAGGTGGGGTGTCTAAGAGTGGTTGTCCAGGGGGTGTCTAAGGGCTGTCCGGGGGGGTCTTTAGGGAAGAGTGCAGGTGGTGTGTCCAACGGATTCCCAGGGGGGGTGCCGAGGGGTCTGTAGGGAAGGGGGGAGGTTACAGGTGGTGTGTCCAGGAGGGGCTGCCCAGGGGGGCTGTCCAAGGGCTATCCGGGGGGGTTCGGTGGGGAGGTGGTCTATAGGGAAGGTGGTAGGGTGTAAGTGGTGTGTCAAAGGGGGATGTCCACAGGGGTGTCCAAGGGCTGTCCTGGGGCTGATTGGAAGAGATAAACACACGAGAAATGGTACCTAACCTCATAGAAATGATTTTGATAATGATTTTTGGAAAGGTATTCCAAATAGCAATAGGTCTGATATCATTTACATCCACAAAATTTACCTTCTTTGGGACTAGGGAAATAAAATTCGAGTTCATTACTTAGGGCACTGAGGCATAGTTAATGAACTCCCTCATAGAATTAAGGAAATCATCACAAACTACGACCTTGTATAACATAAATAATTAATTTTTGAACCCATCAGGACTAGCCACACTATCAAGATTTAGAGAAAAAAGGCACTCTTAACCTCTTTCTCATGAAGGGATGCAACAAAGGAGATTGTTGGATTGGTGTAGCCCGATCCGGGTGGGCTGAATGCTTGTGGCCTGCAAGTATCATGGGTCGAGCTCCTCAGTGAGATCATTGGGGGTTTAAGGGGGAAATGCTCCCCTGCTCCAGGGGTCCGGGGGACGAAGGCCACAATACAAATTTTAGTGAAATGTTGGACATTGAACACTGTAGCAGTGCGGACATTGGAGTTCACTTTACTATTGCACATTTGACTTTCAGCTGGTAGCCACTAGAGCATTAGATACATATAGGAAAGGCTTTATATGATTGAAAAAGTTTATAACAGTATTTCCCTATCTCGCCATACTACAAAAGAAATCGTCTCCTCCATGAATTGCTTGAGAAGAGTTGTCATCACATTCAACTGGTCAACCTAATCCTTGAAACCCCATTCTATAGAATCTGCCTCAATTAATTCTGATGAGATGAATGCACATAACCTATAACAACACGGAGATACTATTTGACTATAGACTAGATAAAATCAACATCAACTAAAGCCGAGGGAGGTGGTGCACTAGATATAGATGCAACAATAGGAGGTTCCTGATAACTCAAAATTCCACTGAAAACTAAAAGAAGTCTTTCTTTGAAATATTATAAATATATTATGGATACAAAATCTGAAGGCACTGGTGAAACAACTCTCTCAATAGCAGGTAAAAAAGCCTCTACAGGTTATGATTTGGTATGTACATCTATGGGATAATCCTAAAGCTCACATACTTGGTCAATGTGCTTGACTAAGGATACATTAGGACTTGTGAAAGTTATGTGTAGGGGGTTGTTGTCTAGTAGGGGAGCTGTCCAAGGGGTCCAGCAGGGGGGCTTCTGTCTAGGTGGGTCCAATAGGGGGGGTGCTTTCCAGGGTGGTCCAGAAGGGGGGCTGTTGTCTAGGGGGGTTCAACAGGGGGGCTTCTTTCCATGGGGGTCCAGCAGGGGTGGTGTTCAGCGGGGTCCAGTGGGGGGCTATTGTCCAGGGGGCTAGGGATGCTTTCCAAAGGGGGATGCTGTATAGGGGGTCCAGCTGGGGGAAAGGGGTGTGCAAGGGGGGTGCAAGGGTGTGTGTGTAAGGGGTGAAAGGGATGTGGGGGGGTGTCAAGGGGGGTGCGAGGTGGGGGGGGGGGGGCAGTAGGGGGTTTCCAATAGGGGTGCTGCAAGGGGGTCCAGGGGGGGCTCTCGTCCAGGGGGTCCAATAGTGGGGGGGGGGGCTTTTGTCCAGGGGGTCCAGCGGGGTGGGTTGCTGTATAGGGGGGTTCAGCAGGGGGCTGCTGCTGTCCAGGGGGTTCCAGTAGGGGGCTGCTGATGTCCAGGGGGGTCCAGCAGGGGGGAGCTGTCCAGGGGGGTCCAGTGGGGGGGGGATGCTATCCACGGTGGTCTGACAGTGGGGGGTATTCTAACCAAGGGGTTCTAGAAGGGGGAAATGGGTGTGAAGGGGGGGGGGGTGCAATGGGGTGTGTTCAAGGGGTGAAACAGATGTCTGTATGTGGGGGGCGAGGTGGATGCTATCTAGGAGGGTGCATGTGAGGGTGTCCAGCAGGGGTTCAATGGTGGGGGAGTGTCTAGCAGGGGTGGTGCAACGGTGTCCAGGGGGGGGGGGGTGGTGCTATCCTGGGGGGGTCCAGTAGGGGGCTGCTGCTGTCCATGGGGGTCCAGCCGGGGGTGGGGTTGTCCCGGGGGGATGGGGCTGCTGTCCAGGGGGGTCTAGTACGGGGGTGCAAGTGGTGTGCATGGTGGGTGAAAGGGGTGAAAGGGATGTGTGTGTTGGGGGGGGGGCTGTCCAGGGGGTGGGTGTCTAGTAGGGGTTCAAGAGGGGGGTGTCTAGTAGGGGTGGAGCAAGGGGGGTCCAGCAGGGGGGCTGCTCTCCAGGGGGTCCAGTAGTGGGGCTTCTGTCTAGGGGGTCTAATAGGGGGTGGGGGATTCTGTCTAGGGGGTCCAGCAGAAGGGGGGGATGCTATTTAGGGGGGTCCAGGAAATGGGGGGGGGGTGCTGTCCAGGGGGTCAAGTAGGGGGGTGGGGGGGCTGGTGTCCAGAAGGGTCCAGTAGGGGGAAAGGGGTGTACAAGGGGGGTGCAAGGGGAGGAAGGGATGTGTGTGCGTGTGTGTGTGTGTGGGGGGGGGATGATGTCTAGGGGGTGGTTTTTCTTTATGAAATGGGAAGAGTTTAGCCACGGTTCATTGAACCGTGGCTGGTAATTTCATGACTATAGGGCCAAACATATATCCACAGTTTGATACTATGGCTATAGGGCTATATCCAGGGGTTGAAACTATGGATATAGGGCTATATCCACGATTTTAAAATGTGGCTATAGGTCTATAGTAATAGTTGAAACGGTGGCTATAGGGCTATAGTCATGGTTCGAAACCTTGGAAATAGGGCTATATCCAAGGTTCGAAACAATGGCTATAGGGCTATAGCCACGGTTCGAAACCGTGGCTATAGGTTTGGCCCTATATCCATGACAATATCATCCATGGTTCAATGAACCGTGGCTATAACCTATAGCCACAGTTTGTGGGATAATAGCCACGGTTCCAAACTATGGCTATAGCCTAATTTTCTAGTAGTGATATATATATATATATATATATATTAGTGTGTGTCTGTATTAACAAACTGATATATATTATTTATATATTCTAACATATGAATATACATATGAATATATAATATATGTGAATATACATAAATATATATAATTATACTTATAGATACACAATATATTTATATATATATGTGTGTGTGTGTATCTGTTTCTGTGTTGTATATATGTATTTATTTATTTATTTACACACATAGACACAAATATATTTTATAAATGTATTTAAAAATAATCTTATAAACATAATTTAATATCCGAATAAATATCTGGATATCATAATATAAATATATATATATAAATAAATAGATTTAAATATAAATATATAAATATAACTAACCATTTCTATTAATATATATATATATATATATGTGAATATATATATACCTAAATTAATTTATGAATAAATATAACTATATATATATATATCATTAATGGGAGAAGAAAATAAGATGGATGAGTGGTAAACACTAATACACATATACCCATTCAAACCATTAAAATGGCTTTTAAAAGTGCTAAAAATCATTGTTAATCAGAGATATGATACGGGGAGCCTTTATCAATGATTTTTTTAGCACGGATAAAGGACTAGCCTCCTGGAGTGTGTATTTTATATAACAACACACCTAGAAGAAAATTTGCAGTTTAAACAACACACCCAGAAGCAAACCTTCTATACACATTTAATTGATTTCAACAATATACAAATGTCCACCCATGGTATTTAGAAAACAAACACTACTATTTACATTTCCAACAAAATTTTTATATAATTACATGTAAAATTGTCCAACAAACATTTAAAAACATTAATATTTCATATTTTGATGCCCATGATCCCCTCTCAAAAATGTCCTCCCATGGTATCATTTTACAAAAAAAATCAACTCAACCTGAGAAAAATATTCCACCAATATAATAAAAAATATTACGTTATTAATACTATAAATAAATATATTAAACATTAATATGAAATAACACATTAATAAAATGTCCATATTTAATAAAAATGAAACATTTGGAGTCATACCAGTCATATCATGTGTCCTATTGAGACAGGGCTGATTCCTATATGTTGAAATGAGTTATGGATAATTTTACAAAAATATCAACACAATCCGAATGTGTTTTCTCGATTTTGGGTACGTCACATTTTCTTTGACTAAAATTAATGTTAATTCTAAACAATGAAACATTTAGATTTATACTGGCCACACCATTTGTCATATTGAGGTGTACATAATTCCTACCAGTCACAAATTATTAATGGATAATTTTTATAACATAGAAAAACCATATGAATTCATTTTCATGGTTTTTAGTATGTCTATTGTGTTTATTTACTAAAATATCATTTCAATATGGAAAAGTGAATTTAGATTCATACTGGTCATATCGTTAGTCAGTTTGATGTGAGACTACTTAATACACATCAAAAATGACTTATGATTCATTTTACCAAGTTGTCAATAAAATAAGAGCATGTTTCCTTGGTTTTTAGTGAGTGACTCGTTTTGAACTGAAATGTAAATTTTAAACTGATAATAGACACTTTTAGTTATACCGATCACACCATGCATTAGATTGTGGTTTAGTTGACTCCTACATGTTAGAAATTACTCATGGATAATTATCCTAAAGTATCAAAACAATCTGAATGTATTTTATCAATTTTCACTATGTCACTTGTTGTTTTTACTTAAATTAATGTCAAATTTAAATAAAAATAGACACTTTGAGTTATAACGGCCACACCATGAATCCTATTGAGGTTTGGTGGATTTTAACACATAAAAAATAACTAATATATCATTTTCATAAAATATCAAAACAATATGAATGTGTTCTCTCAATTTTTAGTTGGTCACTTATTGTTTTTACTTAAATTAATGTAAATTTTAAATAAAAAGAGACACTTTGAGTGGTTCCTATGATACTGTGTGTCATATTGAGATGATATTGATCCATTCAAATCATAAATGACTAAT
The DNA here is from genome assembly GCA_963277665.1 of Viscum album. Taxonomy (NCBI): domain Eukaryota; kingdom Viridiplantae; phylum Streptophyta; class Magnoliopsida; order Santalales; family Viscaceae; genus Viscum; species Viscum album. The sequence goes on from OY728153.1 coordinate 905,085,982, forward strand.
ATATCATTTTCATAAAATATAAAATCTTTAAAAAAAATTCATAGTTTTTAGTATGTCATTTCTTTACGTAAATTCATAGCAATTTTAAATAAAAAGAGACACATTGAGTTATACTGGAAAAATCGTGAATCGTATTAATGTATGGTTGATTCCTACATGTCAAAAATGACTAATTTATCATTCTAATAAATTATAAAAATGATATGAATTTGGTTTCTCAGTATTCATTATGTCACTTGTTCTTTTTACACAAATTAATATAAATTTTAAATAAAAAGACACACTTTGTGTCATACCGGTCACACCATGCGTCTTATTGAGGTGAAATTGAATCCTACACCTCACAAATGAATCATGGATAATTTTTATAAAATATCAAAATAATAAAAATATGTTTTATTAGTTATTTGTATGTCACTTGTTTTTTTACTTAAATTGATGTAAATTTTAAATAAAAATAGACATATTGATTTATACCAGACACACCATGCATCGTATTAAGGTGGGGATGATATAGAAGTTATGTTTTATGATTCATACATAAATAAATATTTCACGTTGAGATCCATGTTCTGAGGGATGATAAATTACTTTCCAGCTTATGGAAATTTTTCAGGATATAGCATTAATGGAACTAAAGAGTGTCCTATTTTTCAAAAAAGGTACACATTCAATTAGGTGGAATCATTCATCAATGATTATGTGTCTATAATATTTTAGATTTATACCCTAATGGGATAATTACCTATATTAGGTGACATCATTTTATGGATGTTCATAAGAACTTACAACAGCATCTCCCATAATATTTGATCAATAGTTTGAGAAATTAAATGATATAGACACTACTTTTAGTAAACCATTTTTGAAAATCCTTATGTAAACTTGTTGGAAAATGTGATCAGTTTTTTTTGACTTATTATTCTATAATTTTCTGTACACCTAAAATTTTTATGATGTTATTTATTTTAAAAAAAAATTATGTGATAGTTTCATCGGTAAGTTGCTAAATGCACTGAGAAAAAAAGGATAGAATTAAGGCTAGGTTAGAGATGGTTTACATGGTAATATGAGAAGAGTTGGTGCCTATGAAGGGTGAATAATGAAATCGTTTTCTTCTACATGCTTACACTCTTTCCAGGTAAGAGAGATATCAATTTTTCATCTTCATGAATAACGAAAAGCTTCCATATGGGTTTTCATCGAATATCAATAATATTGGGTCAATAAACGATTTGATGTTAAAGGGTCTGAAATCACAGGAATTTCATATTTTTATGCAAGAACTAATTACTATAGATTTACATTTCATTATTTCCAATAACTCCCTTTATACATTAACCAAGATTTGTTTCTTCTTCAAAGTTATATCTAGAAAAGTAATAGATCTGATGAAATTTACGACTATAGAAAGATAAATTATCATCATATTATCTAATTTCTAAACGTTATTATCGTAAAAATTCTCTGATATAAGGGTTCACTTTATGGTTCACATAGTGAGTGATATTAGACAATGTGGCCCTATACACTGTAGATGAATGTACCCCATTGAATGGTAAATGATGTTTTTTAAAGGATATGTCAAAAATAGAATTTAACCAAAGGGTTTTATTGTAGAGTGATACATTCTTGAGGAAGCCATTGAATTATTTACAGAATATATATCAGGAGTGGAAAGATTTTATCTACCAAAATCTCGTCACACTAGGAAGCTTGCGGGTGAAATAATTTTTGGATGAGATGTTGTTAAAATCAATATTGTAGATCAGAAGGAGAACCACCATTACGTTTTTCATAATGGTTTAGAGGTTCCACCATATGTTGAAATACACAATTAAATTATTAGACATTTTAATCCATCAAAGAATGAATTTTAGAAATAAAATACACATAATCAACAGTTTATAAAATGGTGTTAGGACTATATTTTTAATGAGTCAGATGAAAATCCATATTCAATTTTAGAACGAATTAGATGGTTATCAGAGGACCAAGTGTGTATGTATTATATTACAATGGTTATGTAATTAAGGGATATACATTCTATACAAATGGACATGATGAAGACAATTCCATGATAAATAGTGGAGTTACACTTGTGTATGAATCAAATCATGTTTCTAATACAAAGGACCAAAAAATAATTTACATGATTATTCCATACATTGGCATCATAAAAAAATATGGGAGTTGGATTATACAACATTCCCAAGTACTGATTTTTCAATTCAAGTGGGTTGATAATAGGTGTGCTATTAAAATAGATTAATTGAGATTCATGAAAGTTGATTTCAGTAAGGAAGTGTACAAAGATGAACCATTTATAATAGAATCATAGGAAGTACAATTATTTTATGTTCTAGATCCTGTAAAGAGAAAGTGGTCAATTTTTCTGTTATCGACCAAAACTACTGAAGGGTCAAATGAAAATTAACAGAGTGTTGAAATATTCATTTGGACTCTGTAATCATTTTTGAGTGGTCCCAATGTAGATTATTTTTTTTATGTTAGAGGAGACCACATTGAATAGATTTTGATAGTCAATAAAGGGGTCAAATCCCTTCATCCTTTAAAAAAAGGGAGTTCAATAATCAAGTTATAATTTATTGTAATATATATTGTGTTACATCATGTTATTATCTTTTCGCTATTGTATTTATGTTGTCTAAATTAAATGTTAATCCAATTCTGTAGATAATGAGTTCTACACATGTTGGTAATCCCAATGCTGAGGAATAATAGGTCATTCAATATGATGTTTCTCATAGTATAGAGGAACAATGACCTTCTATATGTGATGGTACTACCAATCCAGAGTAATAATAGGTTTCTCATCATGTTTCTACGATCAGTGCATAGGTTCAATGACCATATTCACATAATGATGCAACTGATCAATATAAATAACATATTGATGATTTTTAAAACAAATAAATGGTAGGTGACGATGGAACAATGATGCATAAAAAATAAGAGTTCCATAGTTTGATGGTGTTCGAAAAAATAATTAAGGTGAAAATAAAATACATAAAATATGAGGTCACATGGAATGCACGAGGACATCATGTTAACCCCCAAGAGGCCATATTCAGTAGTTACATTAGAATCATCACTCAGTAATGTGTTCCAATTGATATATATTCATGGAACCATGTTGGGACCATTACAAAAACATTGATGAGGGATGATATTATGGTATCTTTATGACATAATTTCTTTATTTTTTGAAAAAAATAAAATAAAGAAACATAGAAATAATCTTCACGATCCCTTGATGTGTGAATTTATATTAGATGAATCCCATAAGAAATATGTATTAATTATTTCTGTAAAGATTTATAGAGGTTTTCACACAATGCTAATGAGATATAATGTTAATGATACTGTAGGGAAAATAAAACCACACCCACTTCTTATGTATGCACACCTGATAACCCAAGATGCATGGGATGTGTTTACTGGAAATTGTGCGGTTGTGTCTTTTCATGTACATTGGGGATAGTAATACATTTTTTGGCAATACATATATTCATCACATTGATCAATTTTTTATTTATTAAATAGAAATTGATTGATGAAAATTAGGGATGGGTAGAAAATCCAACGTACCCCTACCATAATGTAAGGATGGGGTATGCTTCACTAGAAACAATTGGTATGCAATTAAAATCTATTGTAACACTTTTATATTCCATGAAACAAAAAATTAATTATTTTACTCTATTTATATGAGGATTGATGAATACAAATCACAATCAATTTCCATCTCATTCCATTTTTTTTGGAAGGAGGAATGTGTAAATAAATACAGTATACTAATAGATGAAAATACACAAAAGGATTGGAAACATTTGTATGTATGACATAAATATATTTTTATTTAAATCCTTATTATATAACAATGATTACTTATTTTCCGATATTTTCTATATGAATTAGTCATAGGAATCATCAACACATGTATCAGATGAACACCTACAATCAGTGGCATTGAAGCTGACAGAACAATATGGTCACATCATAGGTGCAAGTTTTAGGGTGACACCCTGAATGTATTTTGATAAAAAATAAGAGGATAAAGATAATGAAATGAAATAGAAGAAAAAAAAGACTAGTTAGACTTGATGAAACATTATAATGGTAAAGAGGGTTACTAGAAAAATTTATAGGGTTAAGAAAAGAGAAACAAATAACTCAATAACAATCATTTCTTGAATATCCTTCCCCACCCCCACCATCATTGAGGTGAACCATTCACCTCAATGAGATGTATTTTATGAGGTAATAAATGATATAATAATTCTTTATATTAAATGTAAATCAGATAGACATTGATACCTTTCCTGTACTAATATTATATTGGGTGATAAGGACTATGATTTATATCTATCAACATCCACTGATTTCTTTGGACAGAGGGATACAATGTTCAATATTCAAAATGGGATGCTACACAATAGAAACATTCCAATAGGTCATGTGAGAGTGTTTATTAGGATAGACAATGAGTTGAGCACTGAGCTACCTATTCCAATTTATGAGAAAGGTATTCATAAGGTTGACCAAACTTTTGAATCATTAATTTCAGGTCCTTCATATCTTGTAAAAACACATGTCTACAAGGAATTATTCATTTCTAATTTTTTTCATTATAAAACATTGACAATTAATGAAACAAGGTCTGAACTGATTAATATTATTTCTGAAAAACAAAGGAAATGGGATAAAACAAAAGATCCACTCAAAAATATCTATAAGATCAACCAACCGATAAAAAAGATCTTCTAAAAGCACATTTACCCTACCCATTGAATATTCGTATTTACTAACATTGATGGTCCATGCGGTTGAAAAGTTACAAAGTGGTAGTAGTCACATAGTTTATTTTGAAGAAAAAATGTATAGAGAGGAAGTTACTAACTGTATTTATTCTAATAATTTAGATGAAATAATCAACTATGAATGCCTAGGAGTTTCATTTGTAAATTTATTCATGAGTTATGTTTTCATGATTTAATTTTCCAAAATATGACATACAATGATAATTCTGAGTAAGTAAATTTCATATTTTTTGTAGGTGTATATATCAATAAAATTCAAGGGTTTTACCCATAAAATATTACCAGTTAGTCCTCACATCACCTATACAGACCAAACAAAAATAAAATCCAAACAAATGGATAAAATATTGGAAAACCTGGGAAAATCGTTTGAAAGAAAACTTGGTGAAGAAATAATCTTCTTAATACCAATAATGCATGGATAAAACTCTCTAATTTAATTATATGACACACATTTTTCAATTATTTCATTAATTATTCTTTTTTTATTTTTAGGATACACTGGATTCTCATTATGGTCAATTTAGATACACAAAATATTTATTTCTTGGATTCACTCCACGTATTACCAACAAAATGACCACGTATGATAACTTTTTTCAATTTATAATATACTACATCAAACATTTTAGAAATAGAATCCATGTTATGTAATTTATATTATGTTTTAGTTAAGATTCTATTATTATAGGGTGGTGTGTAAATATTGTCTAAATCCTGGCTTGATGACAAACATTGCGCACAAGGACCCTGAAAATTACTAAAACTTCATAAGTATTTGAGTATATATAATAATATTTCACTATAAAAACACACATAAACACAAATTAATTATTTTCCTCAATATTTCTACAGTGTATGAAACAAGAAAATGGAAAATATTGTGATTATTATGATTGTAAATTTATGGGAGAGATCATATTCCATCAAAAAACAAACATCTCCGAATAGATATTTTCAAAGTTAATTACTAATTTATTTAAAATATTTATTAATATTTTGTGTATTTATATTTTTTTAGTTATATTATAACTTTTGAAAAAAATCATATTTAGAAGATTATATACATTTTCTTAAAACAAATGGGAATCATACATGATCACTAAATGTATACAAATAGCATGAAGATGTGAATTCTAAAGAAGTAATGGATTGTTTCATATTTATGTTTAATTTATTTTATTTTTAGTATTACTCACATAAGAATTTTTTTCTCATACTATAGGATTCCTTGGAATTTTGGATTGTTTTGAAACTTTGGGTCATATATGAATCAACAATTCCTCAATCTGAGACATGGTGTGATTGGAATGAATCAAGGTGTGTCTTTTTATTTAAAATTGACATTAATTTTAGTACAATATACTACTCACATACTCAAAACAGAAAAAAAGAATTCATATTGTTTTGATACTTTAGTAAAATGATCCATAATACATTTATGTTCTGTAGGAATCAGTTGCACCTCAATCTGCCACACGATGTGACCAGTACGAATCAAATTGTTTGTTATCAGTCTAAAATCAACATTTTACTTCAAAATGTGTCACTCATAGAAACAAACAAAAACCACTCATATATTATTTACATTTTAGGAAAATTTATTCATAAATCATTTTTGATGTGTATGAATTGGTCTCATGTAAAAATGTTACATGATCGGACCAGTATGATTCAATGTGTGTGTTTCCACTTTGAAATGAAATTTTAGTAAAAAAGACACGGGACATACTGAAATCCCTGAAAACATATTTTTATTGTTATGATACTTTTGGAAAATTATACATGAGTCCTTTTGGACGTGTAAAAATCATTCACACCTCAATATGACGTATGATGTGACTGGTATGACTCCGAGTGCATCTTTTTATTTAAAATTGACATTAATTTTAGTAAAAAGGAACAAGTTGTGTATTAATAAATGATAAAAAAACATTATCATTGTCTTGATAGATTAGGGAAATAATCCATGAGTAATTTAAGATCTGTAGGAATCTTTCACACCTCAATCTGTGGCATGGTGTAAGCGGTAAGACTACAAGTTCATGTTTTTTATTTAAAATATACATCAATTTTAGAAAAAAGTATAATTGACTTAATCAAAACAAAAAAAACGCATTATAATTTTTTTTTTGATATTGTAGAAAAATGATCCATGAGTTAGTTGAAATGTGTATGAATTAGCAGCAAAACAATCTGAGACATGGTGTGATCGGTATGACTCTAAGTCCACCTTTTTATTTAAAATTAACATAAGTTTTTAGTAAAAATTAGAAAGTGATGTATTTAAAACTGATAAAACTCATTCATATTATTTTGATACTTTAGAGAAATGATCCATTAGTCATTTGGGTGATGTAAAAATCATCTAAACCTCAATCTGAGCCACGGTGTGAACAGTATGACTCCAAGTGCGTCATTTTTATTTAAAATTTACGTCAATTTTAATAACAAGGAAAACTAACCTACTAAAAACCATGAGAATGAATTAGTATTGTTTTGGTACTTTAGGAATAAAATAAAGAGTCATTATATATTTATACGAATTATACAAATCTCAATCTGACTCATGGTGTGACCGATATTGTAACACCCCGAGCTTCCACGATACGCTTCTCTTTTAATAATACAGTAGCGTGTGTTGTACGCAAATTCGATTTCTAACACACACCACAACTAATCAAAGTAGCCGTTATGAATAGTAATACCCAATTTTTAAAATTATATAAATTTTATATTTCAAAATGGACTTCATTTTTGTATTCGTAATATCGAAATTATCCAAAGTTGATTTTTTTTGTAATTTTCTGAGAACATCCAATTTTTATGAATAGTGAAAAATACTTAAAACAACTTTTTTAATAAAAATATTTTATAGTGATAAGTTATACTATTGAGTGGTTTTAAAGTATAATTAGAATATATTTTTACCATTTTATCTAATGGTGGTAATTATAATTAATTTAACATTGAAATTGGACATAAACAATTGTCAATCTTTTGATATAAATTATTTCATAAAAACACGCTATTTGTTGTGACAGTGGGAATTAATTATAAAATTAATTAATGAAACTTATATGTTTGGAATTTTTTAAAATAGGCATCATTTTTGAATTCGGAATATCAATTATAGCTTAGGGTGAAATTTTGTCATTGTTCTAAAAAACTTCAATTTTTGATGAATAGTGAAACCACTAAGTGGTAGTCAAATAACTGATTTTTCGTTTAAATGAAATATTACCACTTCTGTGATTTGATTTTCAAAAATCATACATACATGGTTGTCATTAAGAAATAAAATGTGGTTCAATGAGATTAAAATAATTTTTGGTGAATAGTAACTTTTAAGTTCTTAATCGCGATTAGAGGTAATTAGTGTAGTTTAAGGTAAAAATAATGTTCTAATAATATGAGATGAGTCTGACACATGTCCTACCCTCATTGGATGTGCCATGGCCGACCATGAAAATCCATGGGTCAACTTGGGGACCCCATGGAGCCACTTTAGTTGGAAAATGACATAAATACATTTTATTTAATGTTAAAGTAAAAAATGACACAAACATGAAATGTAATACTAAAACAATTTTTACATGGGGTTATACAAGTCATATTTTTGACTATAAATATTCATTGGAAAGCTAAAACGATTTCCTACATCATAGTAGTTTTTTATAATTTATATACATTAAATAAATTAAATTATTTATGACATCATGATGATGCAGCGATGACCTCATTATTTAACGATTTAAATAAAATGAGAAGATAATGTAAAATCCAAGGCTTACACTTGTCCAAAGCCTATTAGATGAGGATATTTAGAACCCTTATCACCTTATCCTTGAATTATACAAGTGTGGGACCTTTAGAATCCTAAAAGCATTTTATAATAGAATAACATTTCATTACTTTCCAAAAGTTCCCCTCCTCTCCACTTATAAAAGGCCCCCACCACTACCACCTTATTCACAATTTCAAGACATTTGGCTCGGCCAACCTCTGCCCAAATACTCTCCCAACTTTCCCCTATTACTCCTAGAAGCCTCACTTTGGGCAGAACTCTTTCCAAATAATCCTTTGGCTCAAATCAAAAAGAGTTCCCCGATTTTGAGGTAATGTCTTCTCTAATGTTGTTTTATTTTATTTTTCTTTCCCAACCCCCTAAACTCTTTTTATTCATTTATTTTGTAACAACACCAGTATCATCAATATACTAGTATGTTGTTATAATATGTATTAGAGCTACACTTACACACACCTACATCTAATGGGTAAAGAACATACGGTTTCTGTGGATGGCAATGTTCTGCCTCACGAAACGATGACTGTTCAACACTCATATAACACCTTCAAAGGTGGCCATTAAGATGTCACAATATTTATATATGATATATAATATGTTTAGGTTTTACTTATGCTTCTTTATTTCTCATTTATGTCATACATTATGATTTCCATTATGGGTAAACGCGATAATTTCATTTTAGGAAGTGCGGACTACCGCCCCCTCAAAGTGATTTGAATCGTTAATGCCATATATGGGATGTATAAAGGATGGAGTAAATGTTATTATACATTATATTATACTGGAATTATATTATACATTTATATCATTATGATTTCATTCCATTAAATACGAAATAGAATTGAAAGTAGCGTTCATGCGTATGTACGGCTTTCCGTCTCCATGAACGGTGCATTTCATTTCTTACCTCTAAATGTTACGTAATATTATAAATGAATGTATATACTGGATATATATGATATATATGACATCTAAATCATGAAAATAATTCTAGAGATAATGGATATTCTACCACATAAATAACTTGTAATTATAAGAAGTTTATTGTTGACTCAAGTACCAAAGATCGACAAAACGACCGTTATTAACTTAAATAATTACATAATGTTCATATCATTGTAATAAGTGATATAAAAAGGATAATGAAATTGAAAATGGTTCTTAATAAGGTATATATTAACTCTAGTTTATTATTCAGGAGGTTAAAGAATGGTTGTGTCAAGTTAGACACGAGGTAATGGAATTTCTTTACCCAACTTCCAATCTTTGGGTTAATCTCCTACTTTCAAATTATGTCATGATATCATTATGTCTTATTTTTTATTTTTACTTTCTTTATGTGTACCTATAGTGAATACACATAATAGATCTATTTTATTTTAAAAATGATCTTTTTAAGGACTTCGTCTCAATCTCCTTTCATTGAGGCATGTTTTGTTTTATACACAAATTTCTTTTATACGGTGTATAAACCCCTTTGACTTTTACGTTTATTCAAAAGTAATCTTTTTTATATGAAGCGTTTTGCTAAACGACAAAAGGGAATGTTTTTCTTTCCATACTTATGCGGTGACAACGACTACTCCGCCGCCGTGACCATTATTTGAGTTTCGGCTTCCTCTACAAGCCATCATTTTTTTAATGAAAAATAAATACAATGTTTTAACTTTCTTTTATTTTGGTATTGAAAATGGTTTTGAAAGCGTTTTTATTATATCATTGTGTTGTATTGATATCTTGTTATTGAAATGTGGAAATTTTATGTTTCGTTTATGCATGTTTTATGTGATACGATTATGTTATGGTTTATGATATGTTTAAACCTATTCATATGAGGAATGAGTTCGACTTAATAAGTGACGGGTGGAGCCCGCTATAGCTCCTCGATGCATCAGTAGGTCTCATGAGAAAACTAGACGTGGAATTGGCCGAGGCCCTTTCCCAATTTGATTTATGGTTTTGGCCGAGGCCTTAATCATTTTAGACTTCTTGGCCGAGGCCTTAACAAAATGTTTCAGAATGTCTGGCATTATACATTCCCTCATTATGAAAGTGGTTATTGATATTGCATGTGATAATTCGACCAGTAGAAAATCCATGTGAAGAAGTAAATGGCATTATCTCATTTTACTTTTTCCATATTATGTTTATGTTCAAGTTTTAAAGGCTTTTGTTTTAGTTATAAATTGCCTTAAATTTTTATGTTTATTTATGAAATCTTCCGCAATATTGTTATCCTTACTGAGCATCTGAGGTCACCCCTTTCAATGTTTTAATATTTTCCAGGATGTGAAGAAGTATTTTATGAATAACCTACAGGGATTGTCAGAAGAGGATATGAGTGTGGTATATAGAGACTTTGTTATTGTAGTTTTTCACTTTATGATGTAATGTAACACTTATGAATGTATCTAGTGTTTCCAAGTCTACTAAACTAATCGGTCTTTCGAGACTTGATCTTTTGTGATCATCCCAATGTTACGAAGTAATGCACCGACTCTGATTAGCTGGGGTCGGGGCGTTACAGTTGGTATCAGGGGCAGTTTAGTACTAACCTTGGAAGCTAGATTTAGATAAACTCTGATTAGAGCACATAGCCCAAAGATAGACTTTGAGGATTAGTATAGAAGAACTTCTTAGAATTTTGGTATTATAGAGATTTTGTGAGTTTTCTGAGCAATACATCCCTGTCTGGATACAAGCAGGTAGAGGCGGCTCTGGCACAGATGTACCTAGGGGTAAAACCCGAAAACACCGCTTTGATCTAGACTCGAACATGAACTGGTGCACGACAACGGGCCTTGCTGCACTCTTGAATATGACACTCCTGGGGGATATGCTTAGGATAATTCTCATTTTCATTACAAACCACTATGAAGGGTTATGAGTATATACATCCTCAAAGAAAACTTTTTTTATAATTATGGATTATATCAATAATTAGTTCAATTTATGTTAAGTGTTTTACAAGTATGGAATTATGTATTTTGATTCATAAACTAATCCAGTTTATGCCATTATTTAGGAATGGTGCCTAGTGGAAGGAATGGAAACCGTATCAATGCACGCACTCCGTGTAGGGATTTCCCTCCTGGTCAAGATAATTATGGTGGAGCTAGTGATACAACTGGTGCTGATCAGCTTCTCACCGTACTGGGACAACTCATGCAGGTTATGAATAATAACCTTACTCGTATGGAGCACCCTGATCCGCAACGTGGAGGATCAATGCTAGAACGTTTCATGAGGCAAAAACCACCAACCTTCAATGGGAGTAAAAACCCTATAGTAGCTGAGCAATGGATAAATTCCTTAGAGAAAATATTCCATGGCTTGGGGAGTAGTGAAAGGGAGAAAGTTGTCATGGCAGTTTACCGCCTCACTGGAGATGCTGATCAATGGTGGCAACTAATTCAAAACACAAAGGAAGATGATGAATTAACAAACATGGAATGGCAGGAGTTCAAAGAGCTGTTCTTAGAAAAATACTTTCCTCGAGACCATCGAGCGGATATGGGAAGGCAATTTCTGAGTTTAAGGTAGAAGGAGGATGATAATGTCGCAAAGTATGAGGCTAACTTTACAAGGTTAGCGAGGTATGCTGCAGATTACATACGTAACCCAAGAAGTAAGACTGATCGTTTCGTTGATGGGTTAAAACCATTTCTCCGCTGAGCTTTAGTATCACAAACCTTCTCTTCATACGAAGGTATTGTCTCGTGCGCTATCTAGACGGAAAAGGAATTATCTAAGTCTCATGACTTTAAAGCAAAACAAGAAAATAAGGGAACGGTGGAACAAGAGACGGATAAAGGGAAAAAGGGAAAGAAGGATTTTCCATTATGTGATAATTGTGGGAAGAATCACCCTGGTACTTGCCTAAAAGGAATGGGAGTTTGATATAAGTGTGGAGAAAAAGGTCACCAGGCATGTGATTGCAAGGGAAAGAAAGAGGCTATCAATGTTGAATGCTACAATTGTAGAGAAATGGGGCATTATGAAAATGAATGTCCTAAGCGTCAGAGAAACTTACCTCAGAAAAGTCCAAGGGATCAAGGAAAATCTTATTCTGTGACTACCGTTGAAGCGGAATAATTAATGTATTGGTTCTTTTAGACTCATGGACTATATTCTGGTTATTAGAATAATGTGATATATATATAAGGATTGTACTGCAGTACATGTTGTTTTCATTAAGGATTTAATATGATAGAGGTAATCATATTTTTAGTATGTGACAATATGAAAAAGTTTACTTTGTTTGGGGAATATGAGATTACAATTGATTTTGAAATTTAGAGACCTTTTAGAGAAAGTCTGGACGGAGGTATTTTGGATAACTATAAAGGTTGGAATGGATTAAGTTGATCTTTGGATAGTATTGTTTAAGGTTAAAGAATTTCTGAAGATTATTTTTGGAATATTATAATACTATAGTTTTAGGAAAAGGACAACCTGCAGGGTGGGGCATAACCCGTCGCGTCGGACAAAGCTGCAGGAATCGAACCCACAACCATAGTGCGACAGGCCTTTATTTCCTACCACTAGCCTACAGGAAGTCCCTGGTTATTACAAAATAATTTTACTAATCTAAATGGTATGTGTTAACATTTGGAACCTTATACAACTAGGATAAGTATAATATTTTTGGGTTCTATTATCTTTTTGAGTGAAAGGTGAGTTGATGGTTGAAACTCTAATTGTCAAGCATAAATATATATATACCTATATCTTATTCAATGAATGAATTAATTCTTAAACTTTAGTAAAGGGATATTAAAACAAAAAATGTGTTATCCTAATACCTTATGTCTTGTTGAACTGATGATATTTTAAATCAACATAGATTGAATGCTTTGAGGCCCTCAATTTGACAGTTGATTGTGATTGATGACCTCAATCACTCCCTACAAATATTTACTTTTTTCCTCCAATTATATGTCTCTAATTTCCACCAATGTTCTCCTTATCGAGATCATAATTTGGTGGTGACTTTCTTATTTCCATTTCCCTCTTATTAAGGCTAAATTTTATTAACCTTATTTCTGATGTGGGTTTTCCGCAAAGGTATTTTCTATTTTCAACCTTTTATTTTCAAAGAAAAATTTCAAATTGCGAGGACGCAATTTATTGAAGGAGTGGAGAATGTAACACCCCGAGCTTCCACGATACACTTCTCTATCAATAATACAGTAGCGTGTGTTGTATGCATCTTCGAGTTCTAACACAAACCACAACTAATCAAAGTAGCTGTTATGAATAGTAATACCCAATTTTTAAAATTATAGAAATTTTATATTTCAAAATGGACTTCATTTTTGTATTTTTAATATCTAAATTATCCAAATTTGAATTTTTTGTAATTTTCTGAAAACATCCAATTTTTATGAATAGTGAAAAATACTTAAAACAACTTTTTTAATCAAAATAATTTATAGTGATAAGTTATACTATTGAGTGGTTTTAAAGTATAATCAGAGTATAGTTTTACCATTTTATCTAATGGTGGTCATTAGAATTAATTTAACATTGAAATTGGACATTAACAATTGTCAATCTTTTGATATAAATTGTTTCTTAAAAACACGCTATTTGTTGTGACAGCGGGAATTAATTATAAAATTAATTAATGCAACTTATATGTTTGGAATTTTGTAAAATAGGAATCATTTTTGAATTCGGAATATCAATTATAGCTTAGGGTGAAATTTTGGCATTGTTCTGAAAAACTTCAATTTTTGATGAATAGTGAAACCACTAAGTGGTAGTTAAATAACAGATTTTTCGTTTAAATGAAATATTACCACTTCTGTGATTTGATTTTCAAAAATCAAACATACATGGTTGTCATTAAGAAGTAAAATTTGGTTCAATGGGATTAAAATAATTTTTGGTGAATAGTAACTTTTATGTTTTTAATCGCGATTAGAGGTAATTAGTGTAGTTTAAGGTAAAAATAATGTTTTAATAATATGAGATGAGATTGACACATGTCCTACCCTCATTGGATGTGCCATGGCCGACCAAGACAATCCATGGGTCAACTTGGGGACCCCATGGAGCCACTTTAGTTGAAAAATTACATAAATACCTTTTATTTAATGTTAAAGTAAAAAATGACACAAACATAAAATGTTTTACTAAAAAAAAATTTACATGGGGTTATACAAGTCATATTTTTTACTATAAATATTCATTGGAAAGATAAAAATATTTCCTACATCATAGAATTTTTTTATAATTTTTAGAAATTAAATAAATTGAATTATGAATGACATCACGATGATGCAGCGATGACCTCATTATTTAACGATTTAAATAAAATGAGAAGATAATGTAAAATCCAAGTCTTAAACTTATCCAAAGCCTATTAGATGTGGATATTTAGAACCCTTATCACCTTAGCCTCTAATTATACAAGTTTGGGACCTTTAGAATCCGAAAATCATTTTATAATAGAATAACATTTCATTACTTTCCAAAAGTGCCCCTCCTCTCCACTTATAAAAGCCCCCCCCCCACTCCCACCTTATTCACACATTCAAGCCATTTGGCTCGGCCAACCTCTGAAAAAATACTCTCCCAACTTCCCCCCTCTTACTCCTAGAAGCCTCACTTTGGGCATAACTATTTCCAATGAAGCCTTTGGCTCAAATCAAAAAGAGTTACCAGATTTTGAGGTAATCTCTTCTCTAATGTTGTTTTGTTTTATTTTTCTTCTCCAACCCCCAAAACTCTTTTTATTCATTTCTTTTGTAACAAAAACAGTATCCTAAATATACTAGGATGTTTTTATAATAAGGATTCGAGCTACACTTACACATACCTACATCTAATGGTTAAATAACATACGGTTTCTATGGATGGCGAATTTCTGCCTCACGAAACGATGATTGTTCAACACTCATATAACATCTTCAAAGGTGGCCATTAAGATGTCACTATATATATATATGATATATAATATGGTTATGTTTTACTTATGCTTCTGTATTTCTCATTTATGTCATAATTTATGATTTCCATTATGGGTAAACGCGATAATTTCATTTTAGGAAGTGCGGACTACCACCCCCTCAAAGTGATTTGAATCGTTAATGCCATATGTGGGATGTATAAAGGATGGAGTAAATGGTATTATACATTATATTATACTAGAATTATATTATATATTTATATCATTATGATTTCATTCCATTAAATATGAAATAGAAATGAAATTAGCGTTCATGCGTACGTACGGCTTACTGTCTCCATGAACGGTGCATTTCATTTCTTACCTCTAAATGTTACGTAATATTATAAATGAATGTATATACTGGATATATATGATATATATGACATCTAAATCATGAATATAATTCTAGATATAATGGATATTCTACCACATAAACAACTTGTAATTATAAGAAGTTTATTGTTGACTCAAGTACCATAGATCGACAAAACGACCGTTATTAACTTAAATAATTACATAATGTTCATATCATTGTAATAAGTGATATAAAAAGGATAATGAAATTGAAAATGGTTCTTAATAAGGTATATATTAACTCTAGTTTATTATTCAGGAGGTTAAATAATGGTTGAGTCAAGTCAGACACGAGGTAAGGGAATTTCTTTACCCAACTTCCAATCTTTGGGTTAATCTCCTACTTTCAAATTATGTCATGATACCATTATGTCTTATTTTGTATTTTTAATTTATTTATATGTACCTATAGTGAATACACATAATATATCTATTTTATTTTAAAAATGATCTTTTTAAGGACTTCGTCTCAATCTCCTTTCATTTAGGCATATTTTGTTTTATACACAAATTTCTTTTATACGGTGTATGAACCCCTTTGACTTTTACGTTTATTCAAAAGGAATATTTTTTATACGAAGCGTTTTTATAAACGACAAAAGGGAATGTTTTTCTTTCCATACTTATGTGGCAACAACGACTTCTCCTCCGCCGTGACCATTATTTGAGTTTCAGATTCTTCTACAAGCCATCATTTTTTTAATGAAAAATAAATAAAAAGTTTTAACTTTCTTTTATTTTGGTATTGAAAATGGTTTTGAAAGAGTTTTTATTATATCAATTTGTTTTATTGATATCTTGTGATTGAAATGTGGAAATTTTATGTTTTCTTTATGCATGTTTTATGTGATACGATTATGTTATGGTTTATGATATGTTTAAACCTATTCATATGAGGAATGTATTCGACTTAATAAGTGACGGGTGGAGCCCGTTATAGCTCCTCGATGCATCGGTAGGTATCATGAGACAACTAGACGTGTAATTGGACAAGGCCCTTTCCCAATTTGATTTATGGTTTTGGCCGAGTCCTTAATCATTTTAGACGTCTTGGCTGAGGCCTTGACAAAATGTTTCAGAATGTCTGGCATCATACATTCCCTCATTATGAAAGTGGTTATTGATATTGCATGTGATTATTCGACCAATAGAATATCCATGTGAAGAAGTAAATAGCAATATCTCATTTTACTTTTTCCATATTATGTTGATGTTCAAGTTTAAAAAGATTTTTTTTTAGTTATACATTGCCTTAAATTTTTATGTTTATTTATGAAAGCTTCCGCAATATTGTTATCCTTACTGAGCATCTGAGCTCACCCCTTTCAATGTTTTAATATTTTCCAGGATGTGAAGAAGTATTTTATGAATGACATGCAGGTATTGTTAGAAAAGGATATGAGTGTGGCCTATGGAGACTCTGTTATTGTAGTTTTTCACTTTATGATGTAATGTAACACTTATGAATGTATCTAGTGTTTCCACGGCTACTAAACTGATCGGTCTTTCGAGACTTGATCTTTTGTGATCATGCCAATGTTACGAAGTAATGCACCGACTCTGGGTAGCTGGGGTCAGGGCGTTACAGATATGACTACAAGTGCGTCTTTTTATTTAAAATTGATATCAATTTTAGATAAAGGAAGAAGTGTCTTACTAAAAATTGGGAAAATTAATTTTTATTGTTTTGATACTATAATAAAATGATCCGTGAGTTATTTGGAATTTGTATGAATCCAACTACACCTCAATTCAAGTCACGGTTTGATCAGTATTACTCCTTGTGCATCTTTTAATTTAAAATTGACATCATATTTAGTAAAAAAACAAGTTTGGTATTGAAAACCAAGAAAATGAATTCCTATTATTTTCATACTTTGGGTAAATGATCCGTGAACTATTTGGAACTTGTACTGATTAGTCAAACCCCAATATGTGGAACAATGTAACAACTATGACTCTAAGTGCATCTTTTTCATTTTCAATTTACATCAATTTTAGTAAAAAATACAACTGACCTACTCAAAACTGAGAAAACACATTTGAAATGTTTTGATTATTTAGGAAAATGATCGATGAGAGATTATATATTTGTATGAATCATCCTCACCTCAATATGATGCATAGTGTAACTTTTATGACTATAAGTACATCTTTTTATTTAGAATTGATGTCAATTTTAGAAAAATGTAGAAGTTTCTCACTAAAAACTAAGAAAATGCATTTGGAATGTTCTAATACTATAGATAAACAATTCATGGGTTATTTGGGATGTGTAAGATGTATCCAAACCTCAATATGAGGCACGATGTGACTGGTATGACTCTAAGTGCGTCTTATTATTAAAAATTGACATCATTTTTTAGTAATAAGGAAGAAGTGATGTACTGAAAATCGAGAAAAATAGATGAGATTGTTTTGATACATAAGGTAATTGATACATGAGTAATTTTGGTTTTTCAGAAATCACATGCATCTCAATACAATTCATGGTGTGACCGGTATGACTCAATGTGCATGTTAATAGTTTAAAATTGACATTTTATTTCAAAACGTATGCCACTCAATAAAAACCAAGAAAATGAGCTCCGTTTGTATTGATAATTTATGACATCAATTAATATGTAATTTGTGATATTTAAGAATGATTATCATGTAAAAAAACACATGATGTGACCTATATGACTCAAAGTACATGTTTCTAGTTTGAAGTGACATTTTAGTAGAAATCATAAGTGACATACTAAAAACCCACAAAACATATTAAGATTATTTTGATACTTCAGGAAAATGACCTTTAAGTAATTTTTGATATAAAAGAATCAGCTTTACCTCAATCCCACACACAGTGTGATCAGTATTAATATAAATGAGTCTTCATTTAAAATTGACATTAATTTCATTAAATAGAACAAGTGACATACTCAAAACTGAGAAAATTTGTTTGAATTGTTTTAATACATTAGGATAATGGTCTTTACCTCATTTGAGACATGTTGGAATTAGATGAACATAAATATAATTCACGTTGTGGCCGGTATAACTCAAAGTGTGTTTTTTATTTAAATTTTTGATTTTTATAATGTATTCATTCATAATAAGGTTTAATTTATTTCATTATAATATTACTAACATAATAATAGGTTTATTATATAAGTGGATTCTTTTGACCTGGTTGAGGTGATTTTTTTAGCAACAGATACCATGGGTAGACCTTTATGAGATTGGATCATGGGTGCCAAAGACAAAAATTAATGATTGAAATTTTTTGCAGATAGTAATTGTAATTGTAATTATACAAAACATTGATTGAAATGTATATAGTTGTGTATTTTTTAATTTTGATGTAAAATTTATTTCAATTAAATTATATATTTTCTATATAGATGGTTGTGGTGTGCTATTTTTGTGTACAAGAAAATTTTTAGGGTGTTTTTATACAAACAACATAATGTAGTAGATGGGGCCTTTATCAATGTTAAACAATCACTGATAAAGGACACCCTTTAAAAGTTCTACAATTAACAATTTTTTTAATAATTTTTAATGTTTTTTTCACAATGTGAAAGATCATATCAGTAGTAGAGTAAATAAAAACAATTAATTATATAATCAAATTTTAACCATATGAAATTTATAATTAGAAATAAATTATAAAAAAAATTAATGACAATCGTGAAAATTTATAACCGATAAATATGTGTGTATGAAAAAATAATTGAATGAATATATTTTATAGAAAAAAATAATCAATAAATATACTTACCATAAAAAATAAAAGTTTAAATTTCAAAAGATAGAGATTCAGGTAGAAGAACCGTGAATAATAGTGGAAAAATTGAGATAGTAAATCTTCATATTGCAAGCAATGAAAAATTGGTTTAGATGAAATTGATATTAAAGGATGATAATGGTGGAACATGAATGAGATAAAAGGCATGAAACTTTCTCTGGGAGAAATGCAGAAGATCATGGTGTAATGTGAGTGAATCAAGGAGAACATGACAACAAAAAGGGGAAGGGATGCAAAAGGTGCTGAAATATAGTTTAAGGAAGGAGATGGAGCATAACCATTTTTCACGAATCATAGGGTTTCAAGAGATTAGGAATCAAAATAATGAGTAGAATAGATAAAATCGTATATTTTCAATTTTATAAACGTTTTTTAAGGTTTCTTTTGAAATGAATCCTCAACATAGATATCATCCAAATACAATGTACATAACTATAAGTGAAAATAATAAATTCAACTATTTGACGGTCAAACATCCCAAATGCATTTCTAAAATGAGCCGCACTATTGCCCTCACTCCCAACGAAGGAAAAACAACAAGAAGAGAATAAAGGAACCAATGATCTGATGGTGTCGATAATAGACACAAAGGCTTGGTGGCTACCTTCATCCTCCTCCATCACTTTGATAATAACCTGAAAATCAGATTTGACCACAATAACCTTCCAGATAAGAGATGAAATGAACTTCAGACCCATCGAGATGGACATGGCCTATGCTACGGTAGGAGACTAATAATCAATGTTTGAGGAATAACGTGACACAATAATAGAGTCTTCATGGTCCTAGAGAACTCCCACAAGGTCAACGAATACATCACCAAGAATCACTACGTCAGTATTATGTTTGAAAACAAACTATGGGGGAGGATTCCATATGATAGGATGGTGATGAAAAATTATTTGATAATTGATGTTAAAACACACATTTTGAAGTCTCTTATTGCATATACGATGTAAAAAACTCACACTAACATAGCGTTAACAATGGTTATCCATTAACCGATGTTAAAACTCTCTTAATGTGACTTTTAACATTATTAATGTATAAATGAACATTCAGGATGAATACATCACATATATGTATTTCTATTATACTTACACATTACTATATTTATTGACCGAATTCATTGGAATCATGTATTTTTTTAAATATATATATATTTATTTATAATTATAATTCTAAATATGAAAATTTAAAAATTATTTATTTATATTTATAAATATAATTAAAATAATTAATATAATAAATATATTTATTATTTAAAAAATAATTATAATATTATAATTATTTAAATATATATTTATTTAATTATAAATTTATAAATATTTTTTAAATATAAATATATATATATATTTGAATTAATAAAAAAATAATGTTAATTATAAAGGTATATTTTTTATTTAATATATACAAATAAAAATTATTTTCGAATATAAATATAATAATTTTATGTAAAATAATAATATTGATTATTAAATACTTTTATTAGCCTTAATAATAGTGTTGTGCGTAGATTATATGGTTTCATCGTAATTAATTCATTTTTTAGAACATTGGTATAGATGATAGGGTTTGGCTTTCCAAGATTCATAACTAGGGCTCTTAGTGGTGGATGTTGAGGAGGCTCGTCCACCTTCACAAGTTCATTCCCCTATACTCAGATTAATCCCCCCCATTTGGTGCTCTCAAACTTAATATTAACATGATGACACCATGGGATGGTTTTGTTGACATTAGGGGAATCTTATGGGATCACGTTGGCTCTATTATTGCAACTCGTCATTCCTCATACATTGTGGGTTGGTCTCCTCCTTTGGAAAAGGCTATGACTATTTGGAAGGGTTTGCAGTTCCTCTTGACTCTTGGATGGATATATGTTGTGGTTGAATTTGATTGATAAGTTATCATCAACGAATTAAAGGATGATGGAGGTGGCCTCCAAGCCTATGGGTCCATTGTTGACATCATCAAGTATTTGGTGCCTTTTTTCTCTTGTTTTTTCCTTTGTAAGAAGATAGGGAAATCAAGTGGCTCTTTTTTTTGCTACTGTTGATAATCATTGGGTGCCTAATTGCTGGATTTCATCTTTTCCTTTGGAATTATGTAATTTTGATTTCGATGATATCTAAGGATTGAGTATTTTATTTAAAAAATAAATAAACTCTGCCATTTATCATCAATAAATAAAGCATTGATAAAGGGTAAACCTTTATCAGCATTTTGGTTAGCACTGATAAAGGGTAGATTTAACAGCACTTTTATCTAGTGCTGAAAAACTCCCCCCTTTTATCAGTGCTTTCTGCTTTGCACTGATAAAACCTAGTGCATCACTTTCCCAGATCTGTGGTAGTGAAGTGAAGGAATCACAATGTGTTGGATTCCAACACCATCTTTAGTAGCGGTTTAAACTGTCGTCGAATCAAAAAAATAACTCTCTCTAAACGATTATTTTCTTATATTGGATACATAACTCATTTATGATGTGTATGAATTGACTACATGTCAATACAATACATTATGTGACTATTATGAATCAATGTTTGTGTTTTCAATATAAAATTTTCATTTTAGTTTAATGATATAATTATTTACAATTAGTTAAATAATTAAGAAAATTAATAACTGATAATATAATTAATATATTCAGAAATTGATCATATAATATATAACAATATTTAATTAAAAATGTAATTAATAATTCGAAATATTATTATTAATTAAAAATATAAATAATAAATAATAATAAATTTAAAATTTAAAATATAATCATTAATAAATAAATTAGTAGTATAACAGATAATATCATTAATATATATAGTAATTAACAATATAAATTTTCATATGTGAATTATATAACATTTAAATTAAAAGTTTTCAATTTTTTATGAACATCTACTTAGATAAAAATTGGATTTATCGGGTGGAGAAACGTTTGTACAAAGGTTTATCATTGCAGGAAGCCTAAAAATGTAAAAAAATTTAAATTTTCAAAAAATTCCACCCTAATTATTTTGAATAAAAACTAAAAATTATATATAAATCCATATATTTTATAAAAAAATTATTGAAATATAAATATAAATTTATAAAAAAATGTACTATTTTTTGTTATAATATGTCTCATAAGTTATTTAAAATATTTAATTTAAAAAAATAAGAATTTATAAATTTAGTTATTTTATCAACTTCAGTTATTAAAATTGATAAAAAAACCAAAAAAAATAGGTTATTAACCAAATAATTTTTTTACTAACAAATAATCATTTTAGTATAACATTTCAGTTCTTCTTTATTAGGTTTTCAATTAATATTTCTTTTAACCGCTTATTTTCCCACCCTTATGCACCATTACAGATTGGGGGGTAATCTCTACAAAACATTATTTCCATTTATGAGTGGTTAGATAAAAAATTACAAGATTACAAATATATATATATATATATTAAATATTGTATAAAGGTTGATGTGAGTGAAATGTTATATTATTGAATTAAATTCAACATTAAATATTATATACCAGTCATCTATTCTAAAAATCTATTATATACTAAAAAATTCAAATTCAACAAAATTATTAAGATCTACATCTTTGATTGTCAGGTTGAAAATGTTCATTAAAAATCACCCAAAATTAGGGATTTTGACTTGTCAAGTACCCATGAAATTTGGGATAATTAAATCCCAACTCGTTTAATTTATTTCAATCTATAATCCATTTATAACCCATTTATTTTTAACTCATTATTTTTAAATATATTCAATTACAGTTTGAAATATACCCAAACTAGTTTAATTAAAGAGACTTTTATTATTTTTAATTTTAAACATTATTTATGAATATAAAATCAATTGATATCAAAGAAAACAAACATTATTTTAAATTTTATTTACATTTTAAAATAAATCATTCTTCAGTTATCAATAATCAATTTAATATGATTTAGAATTTATATTTTCTTTATAAATTTAATATGAAAAATAATCAAAATACATAAATAAATTGGATAGTTTTACAATTTTTTTTAATATTCAGTCAATAAATTAATTATAATTAAACAAATAGGGTTTGTTACTTCCTAGATATCAATCGGTGTTATAAATAAATGATTTTTCTGTCCCTCCTTTCTAGCTATTAAAGTATGAGAGGAATGTTTGCGGAGGGAAAGGAAAATATAAAGGAATATGTAACTATATAATGGTGGAGGGTGTTTTTTCAAACTCCAAGCCTCAGTCATGATTACCCTTTCCTCTAAAACCCATCTCCCCTTGATGATGATAATGAAGATGTTACAGAGATGAATGATTGGAACCTGGTGGAAGTCATGTTTTAGAGGAATATCATTAGAAAAGGTCAACAAATATAGAGTAGTCACTTGGAGTTACATGACCCCTGATGAAGCTGACAATGATGTCTTCAATAGAAAAGGTTATCACCAATGTGTTGATCTTATCCCGACAGAGAATTGAGGAATCATACAAGTGACCCTGTCCAACTTTCCCCTTCGCCTAAGAGCACTTCCCCATGGTACCTATAAATGGAGATCTAAAACGTACCCAAACCCCAGAACTGTAGAACCCCGGGGTGACGACACTTTTGGATTATTTTTATGGAAGGCGGTGTACAACCACCCTTGTCACCTCAGAACACTCCTCGGTGGTACCCAATCAAGGAAATATCGAAGGTACCACAACTCCTGCACCAAAAATCAAAACTCCCTAGGGGTACCCAAGAAAGCGGATCCCAAACATACCCTAACTCCCCAAGGGCGCCGAATATTCATGAATGAACTCCCCAACATGAAATGTACTTCATTTTATCCAACCTATTCTAATAGTACAACGATTATCATAAGAATGGATTCTCCAATTGGCCATGTTTTTAAGAATGGTTACAATGGAGGGTGGTTTCCAGTCCTCCCCCCTCACATGGGAACACTCCCATGGGGTGACTAATGAGATCGCGAAGTTATACCAATCAGGGAGGTCCTAGTGGAGGTGGAATGTGGTTGAGGCGGGATTTGGATGTGTTGACGTGTGTGGTAAAGAACAATACTGTTGCTCTGCGAGGTCATAGAATAGGACGAACGCGGTAGAGGAGGGATGTGGATGTCTCAGTGTAGTGGGAAAAGCATGGTACAATCACTCCAGGATTTCATAGCGGAGGCAGAGTGTGGTTGAGGTAGGATGTGGATGTTATGACATGAGGGGCGGTCATGGCGGGGCAGAGTACGGTTACCGTGTGCGGTCTTGGAAGTGGTGGAATGTGGTTGAGGTGGGGATTCTTTGTGGCTGACCTTCATCAGTGCGGTCATAGAGGTCATGGAATTGAGGCGAAGAAAAAGCTGGTGTGTGGGTTAGTAGGGCATTAGCAGTCCAATGTATGATATTTTTCTCCGGTTCAAATCCAAGAGAAGTCAGGGGTGTGCTGGAAGGTGTAGGATGTTCTTGCACTGTTAAAGGGTGGGGGGTGTGCGACTAGCGCGGTTAAATTGGTGGTAGTGGTGCACGTGGGTGGGGATTACTAGCACCGTTGAAAGGGGGTCAATTTCTATTAAAAAGGGATGGGTCTACCCTTTGATTTACAATTTTTTTTTAATTTTTTTTAATTTTATCATTTATGTTTTTAGCAATGATAAAAGGATCATTTATCAACACTTTTTTTAGTGTTGATAAAAGGGACCCCCTTTTAATATCACCTCGACTATCAATGCTTTTTAAGCATTGATAATGTTTTTTTAGAATTGATAAAACTCATTTTTGTAGTTGTGATTGTTGTATAGTTTCATTTGAGCGCATTGAATTTCCCGATCACTGAAAAATATTCTATGTTCATCGCCCTAGTGGATGTGAGAGGGATATTATTGGGTTATCCATCATCGATTATGAAGGGGTCCATTGTGTTAAATATATGTATGTGGGAAACCCTTGCGTCATGGATTGTGGTTATGAAGACCAAATAATATTTACATAGGCATGGAGTTGTGCATGAAGATACCACACCAATACACCAAGACCTTTGGTGTATATATATATATATTCATATTCCTGGATGTAACATAGACAAATAATCTAAACATCGGCATTGACATCATTTATTATTTTTAAATTAATCTTGTAATTAAAACTAATATATGTATGCAATTTCTTTTTCATAATTTTATTTTTAGCATCATTATAGATACAAAATCACCTATTAAAATTAATTAATTCTTTCAAATATATATTATTAATTTTATATTATATAGTACATCTTAAATACAGAAAAATTAATTTTATTCACTATCAATAAGCAACATATTATTTTAAAAAAAATTAACAATGTTAAAATATTTATGCAATAACTTATTGATTATTTTTTGACTAATATTGTGGCTTCTGTGAACATCCTCCACACTTTCCAGGACCCGATTTTGTAAAAGTATTTTTACTTATCACATATCAACAAACGAACTCCATTTTTTCATATTAAAAAATTAAATGACAACAAACTTTCTAGATTCAAATTTCAGTAAAGGGAAATAAATCTGATAATATATATATATTATCATAAAAATAATTCCTTCAAAAAATCATAGGCAAAAATTATTATTTATTAAAAAAAATAATATCCCCCTTTCACTTAAAAAATCATAGTTTATTAAATTTCTGTTAATAAATTAAAATTTCCTTAAACTAAAATAAAGCAATTGCAAATTAAAAATAAATATACTTTAATTAAAAATTATTTTTTAAAAAATAAAGAAATAGAATTTGTTAAAAAATAAATAGATAACGATTATTCTAATGTAATTTTAAAGGGAAAATGAAGATTTTTTTTATTTTATGTTTTTTAATTGAAATTTTAAATTTTTGTGGAAAGGAAAAGGGTTTTTTTATATTTTAAATTTAAGATGGGATCATTTAGAAAAAGTAAATTTTTTATTTATCTTAATATAAAAGAATAAAATTCATTTTTATTTCCCAAATACATCATAAACAAAATGGATATCTAAATTTATTTAAAATAAAAGAATTTGATTTAATTAATTTTTTAAGAATAATATAGGGATGTTTTTTTAAATTTTATATGGGATCATAATTTATTGATACAATATTTTCTAATTAGGAATATATATTTTTTATTATTTTAAATGTAAAAGGGACATTTTTATTAGTTTTTCATAAATAAAATTTAGTTTCTTATTTTATTTTTTAAAAAATATATTTATTTTTTTAAGAGAATGGATGATTTCATGAAAATTTTTTATTTGAATTTTATTAATGAAGAATTAGTAATTATATTTGTAATAAAAATGATAATCTTTAAACTGAAAGAGAATTTTGGTTGAATATATCATTATGAAAAATAGTTTTTTACTTGTTTTTTACTCTTTAAATTATTAATGGAGAATATGAATTTTGTTTTTAATTTTCACAATTTTAAAAATAGTTTTTTATTTTTAAAAAAACTGATCATCACTTCTACTTGAAATCTATGGTCATATATGGTTGTAATCCCATTATATCATGAATTTACTTCCTCCTTCATCTAGTGACGCAACACATACTCATTGGTTTTAAGAACACAATGTCTTCAAATCATTTTCATTTCATTCATGTATAAGGTTATCATTGTCACTCCCAATAACAATGAATTACCACTACCACAGATAAACCTTTCAACACAACACAAAGATATTTAACATTGATAAAAAAAGATTTTCTAATAGCACTAATAAATGGTATATTTAAAAAATATTATATTTCATTAAAAATAATATATATATTTTTAAATTTGTTTTAGATAAGGCTAAATAGACATTTACAATTACAATATAAGATATTTAGTGAAAATGGATTATAAAATAATTAAAAAATATTTTTAATTAATAACTTACTAATTATTATTGACTAAAAGTCATTTATTAACAATTTTAAGACACATAAAAAAATTTAATAAAATATCTAAAATATATTGAAAATGTAACTCAGATTTCAAAGGGTCATAAATTTTGATCAGTGTGTCCATTTTAGCTATACCACATATAAAATTGAATCTTACGATGACATATTCACACTAATGACAGGTAGGAATCCACTATTACATTTTATAAGGCCGAAAAAGTCCTTATAAGGCCCTTAAAACTGAGTTTTTAGTTGTTGTATCCAAATGTTTTTACATTCAATGGACATCCGGCATCGTCTAATAGGGTTTCTTTTTCACGTTTTCAGTGGGGAATGAATTTATTCACAAGTATTACATTCATATTGATACTAAGGTTTTGAAATTTTATCATTTTTCATAATTTAGTTTTATTTATAATCTAATATATAATAATATATACATATTTTGTAAATATTCAAACATAAAAAATTAGTTTTATAAATATATATGTAAACCAATATACATGTAAAGTAGATTTATAAATAAATAAAACATATATAAATATAAATTAATA
Organism: Viscum album; assembly: GCA_963277665.1. Taxonomy (NCBI): domain Eukaryota; kingdom Viridiplantae; phylum Streptophyta; class Magnoliopsida; order Santalales; family Viscaceae; genus Viscum; species Viscum album. The sequence goes on from OY728153.1 coordinate 905,114,183, forward strand.
TCCATTTTATTTAAAATAAATATATATATAAATGTATATACATATACAATTACTGTATATATAATGTTTATATATATATATATATATATTTGTGTGTGCATTGACAAACCAATATATATTTATCTATATACTCTAATACAAGTATATAACTTTTAATATATAATATATTTAAATAAATATAAATGTGTATAATTATATTGATAGATTTACACACACACATATATATATATATATATATATATCTATGTATGTATTTATAAACACACATACACACCCACACAAAAAAACATAATAATTATATGTAATTAAATATATATATATATATGAAAAAAAAATAAAAAAAAATTAATATAAATATATTGATATATCAAAAAATACATAAGAAAATGATATAGGGGATTGGAAAAGGAGCGAGATTATGAGGAGGACATCTCAGTTTCAAAACCAGCTAAGGTAGGGGCGAACATGAATGATTGATGTAGATCCCAAGAGTTGTTAAATGGTGGAGAGATTCCTAGCATTGTTAAAATGTGGGGAGGCTTTACTAGCAATATTAAAAGGGGGATTGAGTGCTGATAAATTGGTGGATGTCCCACCCTCAAATTTTTTGAAAAATAAATTCCTTTTAAGACATTAATTTTTTTTGACAATTATCAGTGCTAAAAAAAGTTTCGATAAAGGTCCCATTTATCATCACTATTTTGAAACTGATAAATTTCCTCTTTTATCAATGCTGATAAAAGCGTCCTTTATTACTATTTCTTAGTGATGATAAAAGAGACCCCCTTTTGATAGCATCAAGGATAATAATGTTTTTTAAAGATGTAAATGCACATTTTTCATGCTGTTAAAGTCCATATCTATAGTAGTTGAGTCACACCAGTCACATAATGCATCTGATTGAGGTGGGGATGATTCCTACACATCAAAAATGTATTATGGAACATTTATCTAAATTATCAAAACAATCTGAATATATATTCATTTTAATTAAATGTATATAAAAAAAGGTAAACTAAATTTAGGGGTCAACGGCATGATCTGAACTCCTGCTCGATGGTGGGGTTTGGAAGGAATGCACCGGGTCTAGTGGAAAATAATTTCCTCTTCTCATCAAGGTAGCTGAAGGCAAGAATCAATCCCTAGCATGGTGGTGAGAGCTAGAAATGAGGGCTAAACCTTACTCAAGGAACGAGTAAATGACATGAGTGGAAGAACCCACTCTAGTAGGTGATGCTGATTTTTCAGGTGGGTCATCACCATTATCCGTAGATCTATCCACATCAATGATATTCCCAGTGGTTCCGAATTAATGTTGTGGTTTGGGTGTATGGGTCTGCATTCAAATGTTAGGATGGATACCTTGGGGGATTTCAATCCACACGTAATTCTAGGTTTTTCTACCTTTTTCTTTCAGGATATATGGATTTGACTTTTAGCTAATTGGATTTACTACTATTTATAATTTCCTTGTATTTTTTTGGGTCATGTTGCGTTTCGGAATTCAATCTTGTAATGGATTGCATCTCAATCCAGCTTAAAAGGGATCTATTATTCCTAATAGTGGGGGTTTCCCAACCTTTTCTAATAATAAATTTCACTAAAAAAATAAAAAACCATTAAATAATCTATAAAATATAAACAATTATAATATAAATTAAATTTACAAAAAAAGAACCTAATGATAGTGTCAATAGGAATGTGGCGGATTAACTCCATTAGATGGATGGAACTCCATCCCTAAACCATTTGTATGTCATCACATCTACTCCGTCATATGATCATGTTGTCGATGCTATTGTTATCGTTGATGCTCTTGATGTTGTATATATTCTTCCCACTCTACAAAAAATATCTGAATAGTCTCATTCTGAGCTCATAGCCATACCTCATACTCTACCAAAGTGATGGATGATGATCTCATACACACTATTTTTTTGGAAGATATTATGGAGGGAGAAAATATTAATGATGGTCACTGCATTCATTTGGACATGTTGTGGTGACATGTCATGGTGAAAACCTACCATTGAATCCCCATTTAATTTGGTAATAGAAATTTGATAAAGGGGAATCCAAAGGAGGGTGAAGGCAGGATATAAATTGGGATCTCCAACACCAGTTTTTATCATCAGATTAAGAAGCATAACATCTTCATCCTTCAGTGTAGTATTTTGTGAGGTGTTTTTCTATATTTTCAAAGATAGAATTTCTTGTGTGTTTTATCCTTTTAATTAAGGGAGATAGAGTCTGTACCCACATTTTACCATAGTTAAATCATTCAATTTTCTTTTGGTTTTTTAACCCTTTATTTTTTAAGGTTTCCACATTACATATGGTGTTCTTTTAATTCTATACTTTTGTAATTAATTTCTATCTCACAATTATCATTGAATTGATTGGACAATTGTTAAGGGTCCTAAAAAGTGGTATCATAGGAATGAGGTTTTGGCTTGATAAAATTCTTAACGAACGACGTGTCTATATGGCAGCGAAATACAAGATCTAAAAATTCAATGGAAATAATTTTTCATTGTGGAAAATGATGAAAAAAGAGGTTCTGTGGAAAGAGAAAGGCCTACATGTGATTGGAGAGAAATCGGCATGTGTGATTGTTGAAAAATAGAGTGACATGGATAGTAATGTTATTTCCAACATCCATTTGTCTTTGTCAGATGGGGTCCTATCAAAAATTGTGGAAAAAAAGACTGAAAACGAAATTTGGGAAACTCTAACGAAGCTATTTGAGGAAAAGTCACTCCATAATTAAATTTTTTGAAGAGAAAATTATACACTCTTCGACTGGTGGATTCATCATCGGTGACTGACCACATCAACACCCTCAATACCATTATTTCTCAACATAAAGTGTGGATCTATATAATTGTGGATAATAAACATGGGGATATTATACTCAAAAGGTTTGAATATTAATGCGATAAACTTATCATCAACCTCACAAATAATTTACTAATGGATATATTTCCCTTCAATGATGTTGTAGCTATGAGTATTGAAAAATAAAGTCGGCGTAATAAAAGGGTGTACACACATACAGCTTCACACCATGTGGATTCTCTTTTAAGGGAAATAAGAAGAATAGTGGAGTGTGGTTCCTGTGAGAACTAGAATCTTGGATTGTCCATATCAAGGAGCAGGAAGAAAAACATCAAATTTTACAATTGCACTAAGAGGGGGTATGTCAATAAAGACTATTGGAATAATAAGGGTGGTTAGAATAACTCTCAAGGAAATGTGGCGAGTACATCTGGAAATGGAGACATACTAGTCAGTGATGCAGAAATGAATATTGAAAGAAGAAAACATCTCAAAGATGCATGTATTATTAACTCAGGAGGAACATGGCACATGGCATATCTACGGGAATGGTTTGACCAATATGAAACAATCCAAGAAGGGATTTTGTACATGGGGAATGATAATAAATTTCAAGATAATTGGATTTGGAACCATCAAACTTAAGATTCATGATAATATAGTCTGAACCATCCAACGAGTACGCCATGTGGAGGGTCTCACGAAGAAATTTTTTTCCTTGGGATAATTTTATGAAATAGGATGCTAGACTCACACAGAGAAAGTGATGATGAATATTGTGGAGGGAGAACTTGTGTTGATAAAGGTAGAAAAGATATTAAAGAACATGTACGTGCTTATGGGTGAAATGTACTAGGAAGAAAAGATAGTTTTCTCATCAACTACCTTGATGGAAGAGTTAATGACATTATGGAATCAGAATCTTGGCCATATGTCCGAACTAGGCCTAAAGAATCTTCAGGATGAGAAGTTTTTTCCAAGGATTATGAAGGCAACCTTACTATTTTTTAAGAATTGTGTTTTGAGTAAGAAACACTGGTTTATGTTTGGAACATCGATGATGAGGAGTATCTAGATCTTGGATTTGATTCATTCCAAGGTTTCTCAAGCATCGGTTGTGTCCCTAGGAGGAGTAAGGTACATTGCATCTTTTATTGATGACCATTCCATGATATTTTTGTTGTTTTGAATCAACAGGAAATTGAATCTCTTTAAAGTCATCAAAACATTCAATGTTAAAAATCAGATTGAATCTGAAAAGAATATCAAGTGTTTGAGGACTAACTATGATAGTGAATATACAGGCAACGATTTTTATTCTTTTTGTTAACAGGAAGTAATAAAGATTTAGTTCATGGTGGCATACACAACATAGTAGAACAGAGTGGAAGAGTAGCTAAATATAAGCTTTTTGGACATAATAAGGGTGATGTTAAGGTCTACAGGAGTTACCAGGACATTCTGGGCAGAAGCTGTAAATTCTGCCTCCTATGTGATCAATTGATCCCCTTTATTAGAAATTTATATGCAGATGTCGATGGAGATGTGGAATGGTAAACCCGATAATTATTCTCAATTACATACATTTGGATGTCATGTATATGCACTATTTCATGGCTAGGAAAGATCGAAGTTGGACTCAAGATCCAAGGAATGTATCTTCTTGGGTTACACTGGTGATGTGGAGGGGTATTGTTAGTGGGATCACATTTCCCACAATATTATCATCAGTTGAGATGTCATCTTTTCTAAGATAGAGCGATAATGAATATTGATAAAGACACAAGGAAAGAGAGTACGGAAACTAAAACAGTCGAGGTGAAGGATGAAACAAAGGAAGAACCTATTTTCTATAAGGATTTACCAAAGCATGACGATCAAGTACAATATAATCATTGACTAAAATGACCAAATCGAGAGAAAAGAGTGACTACATGGCACTCAGATTATGTCACTAAGAGCAATGTTTCAAATTACTTATTGATAGAAGATGGACATCTATCATCTCTTTTGGAGGACACCCAGAGTCCAAATATATCATCATGGATGGCAGCGATGCAGGAGGAACATGAATCCCAGAACATGAACAAGACTTGTGATTTTGTTCCATTACTTCGTGGGAGTAAGGATATTGGGAAGAAATGGGTCTACAAGACCAAGAGGGATGAAACAGACTACATGGAAAAATATCATGTGAAACTGGTGGTCAAAGGATATGCTCATAAGGAAGGTATAAATAACAATGAAATATTTTCTCGTATTGTTAGACTATCAAATATTCAATCATTGGTGGTGATTTGTGCTGCATACACTCTGCATCTAGAGTAGATAGATGTGAAAACAACTTTTCTCCATGGTGAACTTGATGATGAAATCTATATTCTCAAATGAGAAGGTTTTTCTGAATAACGTAAAGAGAACTTGGTTTTCAGGTTGCAAATTTTAATTAAGGTCTCAAACATGTGTTTAGGGGTTGTTACAAGAGATTTTATTCCTATATCATGAGACTTGGATACCATAGACTTAATTCAGATCCTTTTGCATATTTCGAGGGTCTATATGCTGATGATTTTATCATTATACTATTGTATATGGAAGAAATGTTTGTTGAATGCCCAAAAAAATGATGAAATATAGGATATGAAGGCACATTTGTCTAGGGAGTTTGATATGAGGGACTTGGGACCAACAAAAAGACTATTGGGATGCAAATTTACTAAGACATAAATAATGGAAATATTGGATATCACTAAAAAATTATTTGCGGAATGTCTTGGAACGATTCAAAATGAAATACTATAAGAAAACTTATAACCCTCTTCCCATTAATTCCATGTTGTCCTCTACAATAAGTCCTAATAGTGAATAATAGAGGATGAAAATGTCTCAGGTGCCGTATGAATCAACAGTGGGGATTCGAATGTTCCCCATGGTTTGTACTTGAACATACATTGCACATACAATGGGAGAAGATGGTAGTTACATGGAGAATCTAAGAAGAAATCTTTAGAGCATGCTGAATAGGATCCTGAGATACATCAGGGAAACCTCATATGTTTCATTATGTTTTGGAGGATCAAATTTCACTATCATAGGCTATGTTGATTTAGATTTTGAAGGTGATTCTGACTAGAGAAAATCCACTTTTGGTTATGTGTTTACTCTTGAAGAAGGATTATGAGTTGGATTTCAAAGTTATAGTAAGTTGTGGATTTATCAACGATGGAGGAAAAGTACATGGCCTATACACAGTCATGCAAAGAAGTTATTTGAATGAAATGTTTTTTTGGAGGAGATCAAGCACAAACAAGATCATATTTCATTGTTTTGTGATAGTCAGGGTACCTTTAAAATTGTATGGAATCCATATATTCATTCCATGATGAATTACATTGGTGTATAATATCGATTTTTTTGAGATACTGTGAAAAAAATAAGTGTCGACTTGTAGAAAATTCACACTAAATAAAATATGGAATATTTCTTGGTGAATACGATTGGTTCTAATAAGTTCAGATGTTGTAGATCATTGAGAAACCTTGTAGATACCTGAGTAGAAGGTTTGGTAGATAGAAGGGATGTGTGGAGATGTTATTGGAACTTAATCAAATATCCAGGTGGGAGAAATGTTGGAAGATGTTATGGAGAGAGAACATATTAATGATGGTCACCGCAATCATTTTAAAACGTCATGGTAAAACGTCAAGCGGACACCCTACCATTGATTCCCAATTTAATTTTATAATTGAAATTTAACAGTGAGGATGCCAAAGGAGGGTTAAGGCAGGCTATAAAAGGGGATCTTCTCCACCTATTTTTATCATTGGATTCAGAAGCAACATATCTTCATCCTTAAGTGCAGTATTTTGTAATGTGTTTCTCCATATTTTCAAAGAGATAATTTCTTGGATGTTTTCTCCTTGAAATTGATAGAGAGAGAGAGAGAGTTTGTACCCACATTTTTTCATAGTGAAATCCTTCTATTTGCCTATGGTTTCTTACCGCATTCATTTGAGGGTTTTACTACGTTACATCTAGTGTTTTTTCCTCACTTTTCACTTTATTTCTATCTCAAAATAATAACTGATTTGATTGGACAATTGTTTACAATCCTAATTTTTTTTCTAAATGATGTCATCACTTCAGTTCTATAGTAACAAGTCAACGTCTATTGTAAACAAATTTCAATCAACATCTCTTTCTAAATACCACTTTTCACCACCCACGACTATGTTTTCTCATTAAAACATGCTCGCACGAGGACTTTGACATGACCATATTTCATATCATAAATACCAAATATATGAGAAATCTATATCTAATATATCCACTATAATTACAAAAATATAAATAAAAAGATAAAAAATTATATTATATTAATTTAATGAACTTATAAAAACACTAACCATAATTAGCTTCTATCTCTCACCAGCAATCTGCCCAATACTACTATCTGTGTATATCATATTAAACACATCAAAAAATGTAATAAATGGTTCAACCACAAACAATATTTATTTATCATATATATATCATATTAACAAATATTATTTACCAAATTTTGATTATTTATTCTAAATGTACGACTCTCAACTCTGTGTGTGACATCCTGCAAGCCTCAATTATATTAGCTATAAGATGGTAGCCTACTAAAAGTATCTTTTATCCAGTAATTGAAAAATATAAATGAATTATGGGTGGGGAAACTACTACAAAAATAGTTTTTCATAGAGCCACCCTTTTTCAACTCTAAAAAATGCTTATAAAGGGGGTCCTTTATCAATGCTTTTTTTAGCACTGATAAAGGTACCTAATTTATCATTGATTTCTATTATTATTAAAGGGCCCCCGTTTATTAGTACTGATAAAGGGTATATTTCAAAAAAAAAATTAAAAATTAAAAATAATATATTAATATATAAATATATTGATATTTATATAAATATAATATATAAATTTTTAAATATGTTTTGATAAGTATAGGTAGACATTTACACCTAATATATAATATGTTTAGAGAAAATAGCTTATAAAATATTTTAAAAAATATTATTAATTAATAATTTTCTAATTCTTATCAATTAGTAATAATTTAATAAAAAATTGAAGACCCAAAAAAATAAAAAAAAAATAAAATCAAATATCTAAAATAAGTTGAAAACATAATTCAAAATTCAAACAGTGATAAATTTCGATCCAGGTGTCCTTTTGAGCTCTACTACATATCCAATCGAAGCCTATGGTGAAAAATGAACTTTTATTCCTCTAGCTTCTTACTGTATTTCTAGGCTGGAGAGATATATGTTTATCAACTTCTTGAATGGCATAATGGTTCTATAGGGGTATTAACAATATATGAAGAATGTATTTTCAATAAATGATTTAATGTTAAAAGTTCTAAAATCACATTACTTTCATGTTTTACTGTGAGATCTAATTCCTATAGCTCTATGTTGCATTTTTTCCAAGAATGTCCTTTATAAGTAAACCATTCTTTGTTTCTTCTACAAACCTATATGAAGTAATGTTATGGATCTAGTGAAATTGAAAACTATGGAAAGAAAAATTATAATCATATTATGTGATTTATAAATGTTATTCCTACTTGAATTCATTAATATAATAGTTCATTTCATGGTTCACTTAGTGAGAGAGATTAGATTATGTGGTCATATACACTATAGATGGATGTACCCCATTGAATGATGTATAAAGATTTTGAATGGGTATATAAAAAATAAAATTTGATCAGAGGGTTATAATAAAGATTGATATATTTTTGAGGAAGCCATTGAATTATGTACCAAATTCATTTCAGGTGTGTAAAGCATTGGTCTACTAAAATATCATCACACTAGGTGGCTACCAGGTGATGAATTTCTGGAAGATATTTAGTCACAATAAATATTGTAGATCATGAGTAGGCCAACCTTTACGTTTGGAATAAGGTTTTTTTGGGGTTTCCCCACATGTTGAAACCCACAAAGCAATTCGTAGGCATTTTAATCCTTCAAGGGCTAAAATATGGATATCAAATACACATAATCAATAGTTTATAGAATAGTTTTGGGACTATATTTTTAACAATTCAGATGAAAATTCTAATTCAATATCATAACAACTTCGATGGTCAGCTTGAGTACCAAGTGTGTATGTATTATCTTCCAATGGGTATGTAATTAAGGGTTATATGTTCTATACAAATAAACATGATGAATACAATACCATTAAAAGAAGTGGAGTTACACGTGTGACTGAAGCGATGCATATTTCGGGTACTAAGGAAAAAAATCCAATTGAGTTGAATATTTCAAACATTGGCATCATTAAAAAAATGGGAGTTGGATTATACAGCATTCCATGTTATGATTTATCAATTATAGTGGGTTGATAACATGAAATATGTAAAAATATATGAATTCAGATCGGTGAAGTTCTATTTATGTAAGGAAGGGTGAAAATACGAACCATTTATAATGACATCATAGGCAGTACATGTATTTTATGTTTTAGATACCACAAACTGAAAGTGGTCAATTGTTATGTTATCGACCAAAACCAATGAAGGGTCAGATGAAAATTCATCTGAGGGTGACACTTTCATTGGGATATCATAATCATTTCATAGAGGTCCTAATGTACATTGTGTTTTCTTTGTTAGAGGAGACCAAAATGAAGGGACATTAATAGTCGATATAGGGGTCAAATCTCTTCATCCATTAAAAAAGAGTGTTTAAAAATTAGGTTATTTTTTTAATATACATTGTCTTACCTAATGTTATTATAAGTTTGTTTTTGTATTGATATAATAAAAATTAAATGTTAAACCACTTATGTAGATAATGAATTATGCACATTCTGGATTCTTGGTTGTTAATAATAGTCCAAGGGTTCCCCCATGTTTTGTTTTTTTACACAGGTGTGTGGGTTATTTCATTAGGGAGGTGGATGAGCCCGTAAGGGGCGCTGCCTTCTTAGGGTTTCCCCCTATTGCTGTCTCTTCTTCTCACCTCGGAACGACATCAGAGCTATCCTAGGTGCTCCTTCTCAGTGTTTTCATGGCAATGGTTCCTCTTCCATGTGTGGCATCGAGGTACCTCTGTGGGAGAGACCGTCGGGGATTTTCCCACTGTTTGCTGGCATGTTCTTTTGATAGGGCAGTTTTGACAGCGGTCGTAGATCCAGCTCCTCATGGATGGGGTTCGACGCTTCGATTATTTTTTTTGGCTGGGGGTGCGTGCGGCAGTTTGTTGGGGACTCCGGATGAGTGTGAGAAGGCGGCGATAGGATCTGGCTCTGATTTGCAGCTAGGCGTCACGACTGTTGTTGGGGTTTTGTTCTCCTTTTGATTTTCATCCCTTGTGATTTGTCTGTGGGTGTGGCTGAGCCCTGTTTGGAGCATGGTGATTCTGGGTTCTCGTATTGTTGTTCGTTCAAATCCGACGTTGTTGCAGCAACGACATGGACGAGATGCATTGGGTTTTCTTGGTGAAGTTTAATTGCGAATTTCAGTTTTAGTGATAAGTATGATTCTGTTATCATCCATGATTTGGTGTGAGATGGAATGATTTGGGTGGAGGACCATGTTTTGGTGATGGAAGTCGTGGTTTTGGGGACCGATGAAGGATTCAGTATGGGGTCTTGGATCGTGTGTGTTTGCATTGTTTGGGGACATCATAAGAGAATAATTCAGGTGGTCGTGAAGACTGATTGAGGTGATATGTGTCATTTGATCTGGTTATTTTGGATTTTGGATTTTGGATTGTGGATTGTGGATTATGGGTGATTGGTTTGATGTCTATTGGTTCTCACAAACCTAAAAAGTTACCTATTTGAAAATATAAAAAAATGATGTTTCAGTCAGAATTCTGCACATGCTGGTGCTCCCAATCCTGAGGAACAGTAGGTCTTTCAACCTATTGTTTCTTTCTTTGTAGAGGATCAATGAACTTCTTCATGTGCTGGGAATCCCAATCCTGAGGAATAATAGGGTTTTCAATCTATTTTTGACCCCAGTGTTGAGGTTCGACAACCATCATCACATGCTAATGCTACATCTCCAGAGAAACAACATATTGATGATGTTGAATCTAAGGAAATGTTAGGTTAAAAAGGACAAGTGATGTAGAAAAATTATGTGCTCCATATTTTGATGGTGTTAGAAAACATCACGAAGGTAAAAATGAAAGGCATAAAAAATGAGGTCGGATGGAATGCATGGGGAGAGCATGTTAACTCCAACAAGGTCATTTTTAGTTGTTACATTGGAATCATCACTTGTTTATGCATGCCAACTTTTGTAATTTTGTGGCACCATGTTGTTCCAGCGCTTAAGACACTGATGTGGGAAGCGATTACAGTAACATTATGATATCATTTCATTATTTTACTAAAAAATAAAATAACGAAACAATGAATTATTCTTCACTATCCCTTGAAGATTTGATTTATATTAGATATGTCCCATAAGAAATATGTATTAATTCTTTATATAAGGATTCATAGAGGATTTCACACAATTTTACTGAGTCTCCATCTAAAATAAGCCAAAGGGAAAATAAACCCACACCCACTACATATGTATGCTCACCTGATAACTGAATAAGCATGAGATTTGTTTACTATACTTCATATCAATGTGTCTTTTCAAGTACATTGTGGCTAGTAATATATTGTATGAAAATAAATATATTCATCACTTTGAGTGTCAAATTTTTATTTATGAAATTTAAACTGAGTGTTGAAAATAATATAGGGGCATAAAAATCAACATACCTCTACCGTAAAGCAAGTATGGGGTACACTTCACTTGAAAAAAATGGTACATAATTTAAATCTATCGTAACACTTTGATATGACATGAAACGAAAAAATAATTATGTTCCTCTAGGTATATGCAGATTGATGAATCCAAATCTAAATCCACTTCCAAATACACAATGTGTTGTGGAAAGAGGCATGTGAAAATAAATATGGGATACTAATAAATGTAAATACATAAAAGGGTGGGAAACATATATAATTATGAAATAATAAAATAAATTTATTTAAATCAAAATTAAATAAAATTGATTACTTATTTTCCTATATTTTTTATCCAGCTTATTCACATGAATCATCAACACCTATATCAGATGAACTCTGGATATCAGTGTTTTTATAGTGGACAGAACAATATGGTCACATTAGAGGTACGAGTTTTGGGGTGACAACACAAACATATTTTGATAAAAAAACAAGAGGAGGATAAATATGAAGAAATGAAATAGATGAAAGAAAATAATAGATACAGTTTAATAATAATTCTAATATAATAGAGAGTTACTAGAAAATTTTATAGATAGAAGTGAAGATAAAAAAGAACTCAAGAATAACAATTTCCTGAATATCCTACCCCACACCCACCAGCTTTGAGATGAGCCATTCCCCTCAAAAAGATGTCTTGGAAAAGCTAATCATTTTTCTAATAATTGTTTCTATAAAATGTGAATCCTATAGACACTGATACCTTTATGGTGTTGATATTACTCAGGGTGATAATGACTGTGATTTCTATCTATGAACACCCACCAATCACCATGAAGTGAGGGCTACAATGTTCAATATCCAAAACGATGTGCTAAACAATAGACCTCTTCCAACAGGTCTTGTGAGTGTGTCGATTAGTGTAGCCCATGATCTATGTGTTGATCAACCTATTCCAATTGATAAAGAATATATTCATAAGGTTGACCAACTATTGGAAAATTCATCGTATGGCCATCAAATACTGTTAAAAAATATGTCGATAAGGAGGTATTCATTTCCAATTTATATTTCATGCTAAACATTTAATAATTAATGAAAAAAGGACTAAACTGATGAATGCTATTACAAATGGACAATGGGATGTGGGTGAAACGAAAGTTATACTCAAAACCTTTTATAGGATCAACCAACTGATTTAAAAGATCTTCCAAAAGAACATTTACCCCATCTATTGAATATCCACATTTATTAACATTAAAGGATTATGTGGATATAATGTTACAAAGTGCTAGTAGTCACGTAGTTGATTTTATGAAAATATTTGTGGGGAGGATGTTACTGACTACATTCATTCTAATAATGTAGATGAAATCATCAACTATTAATGGATAGGTGCCTCAATTATAAATATATACATGAGGTACGTTTTCGTGATTTAATTTTACAAATGATGATATACCATGTTATTTATGAATAAATATATTTCATATTTTTTGTAGGCATATATATCAATACCAATTCAATGGATTTACCAATAAAAAATTGGACTCGTTTTCCCTCATGAAACCTCTAGAGACCAATCAAAAAAAAGAATCCAAACAAATGAATGAATGAGTGGAAAACCTGGGCAAATCGTTTGAAAGAAAACTTGGGGATGAAATAACATTCATAATATAATTGATGTTGAGGTAAAATGTTAAAATTTAATCATATTTAATATATTTTTCATTTAATTCATTACTTATTTCTTTTTTTTGTTTTTAGGAAACACTGGATTCTCGTTACAATCAATTTGGATACTTGAAATATTAATTTGTTGGATTCACTACATAGATTTTCAACAAACTGACCACACATGATAACATTTTTTATTTTTAAATACACTACATGATACATTTTTGAACTAAACATCAAGACATATCATTATATTATTTTTTAATTCGGATTCTATTATTATAGGTTGGTGTGTAAATATCATCAAAATCATGGAATAAGGAGAAGCATTACACACAAGGACCCAGACTAGTTCTACAATTGGATATTTATCAAGGTGTATATAATAATATTAAACTATCCAAACACATATAAAAAAATTACATATTTTCCTCAATGTTTATATAGTGTCTAAAGTAATCAAATGGTAATTATTTTTGATATTATGTTTGTACATTTATGATAGAGATCATATTCCATCAAAAAACACATCCCTGAAGAGGTATTTTCAAAGTTAATTACTACTTTATTTAAAATATTTATTAATCTTTTGTGTATTTATATTTTTCAAGTACTATTATGACGGCCGGAAAAAATAATATTTATAAGACGATATAATTTTTCGTAGAAACAAATGGGCATCATACCTGATCATGGAATGTGTACAAATGGAATGAAGATGTTACTTGTATTGAAGTAATGGATTTTTTCATATTTATGTTTAATTTATTTCTTTTTAGTATTACCCTTATAAGTATTTTTTTTCTTATACTGGATGATTCCTTATAATTTAGGATTCTTTTTAGACTTTGAGACATGTATGAATCAAAACCACCTCAATCTGACATATGACCTGATCGGTATCACTCAAAGTGTGTATTTTTATTTAAAATTGACATTAATATTAGTACAATATAAAACTCACAAACTCAAAACCAAAAAAAGGAATTAAAATTGTTTTTGTAATTTATTATAATTTTCTATAATTCATTTATGATGTGTAGGAATCTGCCACACACAAATCCAAAAAATGGTGTGACTAGTATGACTCAGAGTGTCTATTATCAGTTTTAAATCAACATTTTACTTCAAAATATGTCACTCACTGAAAATTGATAAAACAAACTAAGATTTTATTAATAATTTAGTTAATTGACTAATAAATAATTTTTTGCATGTAGGAATTTTTCTCATGTCAAACAGATACAAGATGTGACTGGTATTAGTTAAAGTGCATGTTTGTAGTTTATAATGAAATTTTACTAAAAGATACAACTGACATACTGAAAAACCAAAAAAATATTTCTATTGTTTTAATACATTATTACAACAATCCATAAGTCACTTGGGATGTTTAGAAATCAGTTTCACCTCATTCTGTTGCACGGTGTGACCAGTATGACTCAAAGTCCGTCTTTTTATTTAAAATAGACATTAATTTTAGTAAAAACGAACAAGTGAAATACTGAAAAATCAGAAAATACATTCGGATGGTTTTAATACTTTTGGGTAAAAATTAATGAGACATTTGGGATGTATAGGAATCTTCTGCACCTTAATATGTGGCATAGTGTGACCATTATGACTATGAGCACATCTTTTTTATTTAAAATATACATCAATTTTAGTAAAATGGACAATTGACCTACTCAAAAAGGAGGAAACGCATTTGGATTTTTTTTCTATTGTAGGAAAAAGATCCAAAAGTTGTTGGGATGTGTAAGAATTATCTGATCCACAATGTGATCCTCAACAACTCCCAAAAGTAGCTATAAAATGAGCCGCACAGTTTTCATCTCTCCCAAAAAAGGAAGAACAACAAGAATATAATAAAGGAACCAATGTCTTAATGATGTTGATAATAGAACAAAAGGCATGGTGGCCAATTACATCCTCCTCTAGCGCATCGATAATAACTTGACAATCATATTTGACCACAAGATGACAGATGAAATGAATTGCATACCCTTGCAGATAGTCATGGTCACTACTACAGAAGGAGACCAACAAGCAATTTATGATTAATTAGGAGCCGAAATAATAGAGCCTACATGGTCCTAGAGAACCACCACATGGTAAAAAGAGCCATCACCTTGAATTGTCTCATTAGTATTAATTTTGAAAATACCCTGAGGGGGATGAATCCATCTGACGAGAGAGGGAAGAATAATTATTTGATAACTGATGTTGAAACCCACATTTTGGCGTCACTTATTGCGTAACCAACATTAAAACTCTCACTAACATAGTTTCTACATATCATATCCATTAATTGATATCAAAATTCTATTCGTGTGAGTTTTAACATTTACAATATATAAATGAACAATCAGGATGAATTCATAACATATTGGTACATCAATTAAACTCAGGCATCAATATATTTATTAACCAAATTCATTGGAAGCATATATTTATTTTAATGTATATTTATTTCATTATTATTATAATTATAAATATATATTTTTAAAAAAAATTATATATATTTATAAAATTTATAAAAATAATAAATATATTTATTATTAAAAAATTAATGATAATATTATAATTATTTAAATATATTTTTATTTAATTATAAATTATAAATACTTTTTTAAAACATTATATATATATATATTAATTATTAATAAATATATATTAATTATCAACATGAATTTTTTATTTAATTTATACGAATAATAATTAATTTTAATATAAATGTAATATTTTTATATAAATTAATATTATTATTTATTAAAAAAATTTATCAGTGCTAAAAATAGAATTTTTCGTAGATTATATAGATTCGCCAAAATGCTTTCATTTTTTAGATAATTTTTATAGATGACAAGGTTTTTATTTCAAAGATTCATAATTGGGGCTCTTAGTGGTAGGATATTGAGGAGGATCGTCCACCATCACCAGTTCATTCCCCACATATCAGATGGCTCACCCCTTTGGGGTGATCTCAAACATAATACTGATGTAGCGACCCATGGGTATGGTTTCATTAGCCTTTGGATAGCCCTCCAGGATCACGCTGGCTATCTTATTGCGGCTCATCATTCCTCGAACATTGCAGAATAATCTCCTCATGTGGCAGAGGCCATGGATTTTTGGAAGGGTATGCATTTCAACTTGCCTCTTGTCTGGAAGGTTGTTGTGGTCGAATCTGATTGTCATGTTATTATCAACACACTGAAGGAGGATGATAGTGGACTCCAAGCCTATGGTTCCATTATCAACATCTTCAGATCTTTAATTCCTTTGTTCTCTTCTTTTTGTTTTCCCTTTACTTGGAGATAGGGAAATCGAGTGGTTCATTTTTTGGTTACTTTTGGTAATCATTGGGGGTATAATTGATGGATTTGGTCTTTTCCTCCAGAATTATGTACTGTGCCATTGGTTGATATCTAAGGTTATAGGATTGTCTTTTTGAAAAAATTAAAGGCCCCCATTATCAGTTCTAATGAAAGAGCTTATAAATGTTACACCTTTATCGACGATTCTTTAGCGTTGATAAATGGAAGATTTATCATCACTTTTATCCATCACTAAAAAAGTCCCCCCATTTATCTGTGCTTTCTTCTTAGAGCTGATAAAACCTGATGCATCCCTTACCCTGATTCGTGGTAGTGAATGGGAGGATCCGCCATGTGTTGCCAACATCAACTTTAGCAGTGGTTTAAACTGCCACCAAATCAAAAAATAACCACTCCTAAATGACGATTTTCTAGCAGTGGATACAACACTTATTTATGATGTGTTGTAATTGACTCCATTTCATTGCGACATATGATGTGACTAGTATGACTCAGTGATTGTGTTTTCTTTATAAAAGGGACATTTTAGTTTAATGATTTAATTATTAACAATTATTTAAATAATTAAAAAAATTAAAAACCGATGATATCATTAATATATTTAGTAACTGTTAATACAATTTATAGAGATAATTAATTAACATTTTAATTTATAATTAATAATTAAATTATTAATAAAAATTTAAATTTTTATTTAATAATTAATTTCAAATTTTCAATATAATAAATAGAAAACAAATTAGTATTATAACTTATAACATCATTAATATATATAGCAATTAAAAATATAAATTATCATATGTGAATTATATATCATTAAATTTTAATTTTTTTTAATTTTTAATGAACTGTTACTAAGATAAAAATTGTTCTTATTGGGTGGAAAAACCGTTGTACAATGGTCGATCATTGGAGAATGCCTACTAAAATAAAAAAACCATAATTTTTATTAAAAAACCACCGTAATTGTGTCGAACATTTACTCAAATTTATATATAAATCCCTAAATTTTAAATACAATAAAATTATTTGAAAACAAAAATATATTTATAACAAAAAATGTATTCTATTTTCATTATAATATGTGTTATAATTTATTTAAAATATTAAATTAACGAAGAAATAAAAAAATTATAATTTAATTTATTTTATTAGTTTTCAATTATTAAAATTAATAATCAAGACCAAAAAAATATATTATTAACCAAATAAATTGTTACTAACCAATAATCATTTTAGTATAACCCCTCGGTTCTTTTTTATTCATTTTTCAAATTATATTTCCGTTAACCACCTATTTTCCCACCCGTTGGGGGTAATATCTACAAAAAATATTTCCATTTACGAACGGTTAGATAAAAAATCAAAAGATTGAAAATATATACATATATATATACACACTAAATGTTGTATAAAGGTTGATACAAGTCAAGGTTCGACTATTGAATTAAAATCAACATTAAATATTAGATGCGAGTCAAATATTCTCAAAATCAATTGTACATTATTAAATTATAATTCATCAAAATTATTAAAATATACAACTTTGATAATTTGGATTAAAAAGTTCTTTAAAAATCATCCAACATTAGGGATTTAGACCTGTCAAATATGCATGAAATTTGGCATAATCGAATCCTATCCCATTTTATTTTTTCATTCCCAAGTACATATATAACACATTTATTTTTTAAAACACTATTTTTAATTATATTCTATTTTATTTTGAAATGAAATTTTAACTACCCAAACCAACTTAATTAAAGATACATCTATTATTTTAAATCTTAAAATTTATTTATAAATCTAAAAGCAATTGATATCAAAGAAAACTAATAAATTTTATAATTTTATTAACATTTTAAAATAAATCGTTATTCAGTTAATAAAAATTAATTTAGTTTGATTAGAATTTAGATATCATTTATAAATTTAATATGAACAATACTAGAAAATACATATATAAATTAAATAGTTTTACTATCTTTTTAATAATAAGTTAATAAATTAATTAGCATTAAATAAATAGTGTTGGGTAATTCCATGATATTAATTGGCATTATAAATAAAAGATTTATGTATCCCACCATTATTGGTATTGGTAGGAATGTTTAAGGAGGTAAATTCCAAAATAAAGGAAGATGGTACTATATAAGGGTGGAGGTTGTGTTTGCAAACTGCAAGCCTCTAACTTGAATTTCCCTCTTCCCTGAAACCCCTCACCGCCTGATGATGAAGATGAAGATTTTAAAAGAGATGGATTATTAGAACCTGGTGGAAGTCATGTTTTGTTGGAATATCATTAGAAAAGTTCAAAAATCTAGAGTAGACGCCTGGAGTCCCAAGACCCATGATGAAGCCGACAATGTGGTCTTCAATATAAGTGGTTATAATATAATAATTTCCTGGAATATTTGATGCATTAATATGGTCATGGAAGATCCCCGCTATGATGAGAACCATGAAATGATATAACAATATTCATAAATAAAGTTCTACAGTTGGATGACATACTATGATAAGACACATAGTATACAGACCATCATGTGCGAGTACTCATAAGAAGCCGAGACTCCCTCTCATGGAGTTTGCACTTTGTAATCTCCAAGATGGGAGATTATGAGAATAGACCCGCTAGTAGTAATTTCGCATGTCTTGGTGTCATCAGACATTTCTATCTGCGAGCCTGTGTAATGGTCCTTAGACTAATATATTATCATTAACTCATGTCATGACACGCACACTTATATTTGCTGACGAAAACAGTCATGAAGACAGTTGGCGGGATGTAGGGTATGTTGGGTGCGTCATGAATGACATGATGTTAATTGATAATTCGAGGAAGGATTTTTCCCTTCCATTAATGGAAGTTGATATCTCGACCCTTTGATTGAAATAGAATAGTCACATGAAATTCCATGTCCATGGTGTAACGACAGGTTTATTTTAGGTAGTCAAAGAATGATAGATCAAACATATAGGTTTATGACACTACAATGAAACCTGCTTGATGATATATTGAGATAAAGGGATTATATTAAATGTTAAGCATTAATATGAGGTGACACGTCAATGCATAATCAACTTATTTTTATTGGGTGCATTGACCAATTGCTAGAAAGTAATCTTGGACCTTAGGCAAGCCCGCTTTATGCCAACGAGAAAGACGCCTAGACGGTCACAAACTATGTGTATTCAAGTATCTCAAGTAGAACAAAGATTATTCCCGTATGTGGTTTAATAATTATTCAAGGATGCCTTAATAGATTTGTGGTTGGAAGAATAATAAAATGAAAACAAGTACACGTCATGTATTAATGATTACACGCTGAGTAGTTTTTATTTTGAAAACAAGTACACAACATGTATTTATTATTACACGCTGTTTAGTTTTCATTTTGGAAAGGAAATGAAAAAAAATTACATGCCGTGTAGTTTTATGAAATACAAGTACACGCTATCTATTAATTATTACACGCTGTGTAGTTTTTTTAATCAGGATTTTGAGGATATAGTATTGTTTTTATTAAATGATATTTATTACAATCAGCATGGGCGCATGTCAAGGAATTAATTATTCGACATGGGGGTTTTCAATAAGAGTTAATGAAATAAATAAAATGTGTAACACGTTTATTTATTGTCATAACTCTATAACCTCAAACCCGATTAT
Organism: Viscum album; assembly: GCA_963277665.1. Taxonomy (NCBI): domain Eukaryota; kingdom Viridiplantae; phylum Streptophyta; class Magnoliopsida; order Santalales; family Viscaceae; genus Viscum; species Viscum album. The sequence goes on from OY728153.1 coordinate 905,134,457, forward strand.
GAATATCTTCACAACCCCAATGCATTTTCCCAATCATTGTGCACAACATTTCTAGAGAATTCCCGCGAGGTTGAGAGAACCCCTTCCTACAAGAACGTTCTCAAGACCATGGGAGACCCTCCGACATCAGATCAAAATGATCTCAGGCAGACAACGCAAGCAAATATTTCTCCACGCTAGCACCCGGAGATTCCTTTGGTGACGTATAGAGATACGTGGTGCATGTGTGGATCACCACTAGAGTAAGTCTTCAATAGGCTTCTACGACGCAACGATTAATCACATCGAAATGTGATCAAGAATATCAACGATGAAAGAACACCCAAAAAGGCACTTCTTGTCAATTAATTGAATAAATTATAATCAACCTTTGACGGTCCTCGTTTGTGGTTCCGAGACCATCCATATTCAGTGTCTATTTCTGTGATTCTATCCCCGGAGACTGGTGTTTATTGTCGAATTGATACCAAATTGATCATTTCTAATGAAAAAAATTCAAGTGGGCACATCCACCCATGATCTTCCGCTGTGTCCAGAACCTTCAAACGGAAGGAATGATTGTTGCTGATGTATGTTGATAAGACAACTAGTAGTAGACACAGATCGTACCTCGAATCGTCTCGCACTCCTTGACTGCATGAAGCTACTCCCTTCCCCTCTCCTCCAACTCCCTAAGCCTGGTGGGGACCACATAGGGGGTGGTTTGTAACATGTCGATGTGTACACCACCTCATGCTGCTCTCCTAGCTCTGTTTCCATGTCTAAAACCTTGTAGATTTATCTGTCCCTATAATATCCTCTTCTTGAAACATTTTACATGCCCAAGCCTCTGAGACTGGCGCTAGTTTCCTACATTCCCACTACTAACGTTCACTGGCTGCATCCGCTCATCCCAAGAATATTCAACCACGAAGGTTCTATATAGCACCCTAACATAAGTAGGAATGCTTAGAGGAATAGTGTTATCTCAGATGTCCCTAAAGACACCTCGCTCAGAGGTCCAATCTCTGAAGCACTAATCGTATAATATTCATCGAGTACAAGTAGTGATTGGTCCTCCTCGATGAATACTCAACGTCCGACATGTCGTCCTGCCAAATATATAGATGCTCTAGATAACTCTCCACCCCCTCCTCAAGCCAGTCCTCAGCCTCCTGTGAGTCAAGCTCACCTCGGAACCTGATGGGTATCTGATTCTGAATCACACGTAAGGAACTAAGCCTATATGTGTCCTCTACCGGTACCACTGGTTGGAACTGTAGACCAAAATGAAGTGATATAGATGACACACTACCCAAATTTACTATCTAATGTAATGGACCACTTAACAAAGCCTCAACACGATGTGGACCATCCTCATGGTCAATCACTGAAAAATTCTAGTAACTAAGAATATCATCTTCTCTACCGGTGTCTCAACTAGGCGAAGACTCTAGAAACCACCTCCAGCCAGCCCTCAGCTACATGAGAATCTGTCTCTCCTTGATACCACAGAGGCCACTAGTGTTGGAACTCCTGAAATATGCTCAGTCAGCATGCACCATCCGCCAGTGCGGATGGTGGAAACTACTGCCCAATGAGTGGTGGTGGTGTTGGTACACCACCCGAAGGTACCACCATAATAAGACGATCCAACACCGAAGCCTCATCGCTTGGTGGGACGTTATTGTGTACTCTCTCGGGGATCCTAGTTGGTTGTCAACGCAGTGACGTCCTAATAATGAACAGGTACACCATTGACATTTAGTTATACCTGGTGAACTGACTCAAATAAAACAAAAGCAAACTTTTAAAAACACACATGCAATCAGTGTTTTCGTGCACTGAGTCATAAATCATAAGTCAGGGTCGTAGTGTATAGATACGTTAGTCGCCGCACCAATACTAGATTCCCTAAACTGATAACCAAACTCACTATACTTATACTATTTCCATTAAAAATATCTAAGTCTTATGTTCTATGGTAGAACCGACTCCTCTGATACCAATTTGTCATGACCCGTACCCCGGGGCCCGTGTCGTGACTACTCAAAGCCCGACTTCCATAGGCCAGTTGCTGGAGACTATCACCAATGACGTATTTCCCTAAAACAGGAAAGGCATTTCCTTTATAACCTATACACACAAAACCATGCACACAACTGGATACAAACACAAGGTAAACTGAATAGTAAATAGAGTGAGTACAGTATGTAAAAGGGGACAGAATACAAGCCCAATTATAAAGTACAAGAAACTAAAAGGTACAAGTAAACTGGACAACTCCTGTGAACACCATCCAAGGATCCTACCTGAACGGTAGGTACATCTCTCGAATAGGCATCTTTGCAATAAACGTTATCTAGGGTCCACCTCTGAGATACATCAAGTCCTAGTACCTTCGTCCTCAGTCAGCATTGTCAGTTGTATGCAACCAACACAACAAAGTAAGGGCATAACCCATGTAGGGTTGATTATAACAATACTCAATAGGAACCCTGAGACCCTCAAAGTCTCACAAAATCCATAATGGATAAACCAAAAGTCAGGAAATCAACTAACAACCCTACATAGGTATATTACCATGCATATACCTAAGTTATCAAGTATACCCATCTCAATCATGAGGAAGCACAGATTCCAACTCAATATCCCAGAGCTCAACTGTTCCACAAAAGAAGAAATACCACAAAGGTAAGTACCACATAGGTACACAACATAGAATAATACCACCAAGGTATCACCATGATGGAAAAATACCACAAGGTACAGACTCAGCTCACAACAGTTATATCATAAGTACAATAGTAGAGATGATTAGATGTAACTACTGAATCATTTTACTCTGTTAAGAGGCAGATCCACAAATGACCCTAAATCATCATTAGACCCACAGAGGATCGTAGTACATTGTCATATCCACATAGGATCCTAGTACCTCGCCAGACCCGCACAGTATCCTAGTACATCATCAGACCAACACATGATCCTAGTACATCATCATTACGTCGTCATACACACATAGGAACCTAGTAGATCATCAGTCCGTTGTCCGACCCACACAGTATCCTAGTACATCATGAGTACGTTGTCAGAACCACACAAGATCCTAGTACATCGTCAGTACATTGTCAGACCGAAACATGATCCTAGTACATCATCAGTACGTCGTCAGACCCACACAGGATTCTAGTGCATCGTTAGTAGGTCGTCAGAACCACACTAGATCTTTTTACATTGTCACAGTACATCGTTAGACCCACCCAGGATCCTATTACATCTTCATATCGAGCTAAAGGGTTCCTACACTATGCTAGATTGTCTCCGAGAGGGTCTACTCCTCAAGCCACTGGTTGATTCTCCAACTACCACAGAGTCCCACAAATATATATCCCAAAGGACTGCCATGTAAAAGGGGTCTCAACACAATATACAGTGTGTCAATTAGATGTTTGGTCTGTATGTTATTGGCCTTTTAGTCCTGAGGTCTTGTTTGGATTCGTGCTCGATCCATCCCGGATGTACCCCAACTTTATCCAAACTCAATTAGGGTATACCAAAAAGACTGTCTCGATACAAGGTTTCTAGTTCCGTAGGTAGTTCTTCATTTTGACACTGTATGAGGGAGATATTTCAAATACAATATCCCATAATAATAATATTATTGTTATGGGGTGTTTTTTGAACCTGAGCCACGAACCAGAATTTAATATTCAACATTAGACTTAAATCGACCATCTTAATGATGGGATCACATCACCACAGACGGTATGTCAATGGGACGTCACACACAGGAGTTATGGAGGGTTGAAGATTTAATAATAATATATTATTATTATTATTTGAGCGTTTCAGGTACCCGATCCAAAAACCAGAAAAATACATCCAATACTAGACTCATAATTTTCTTCTCAAAGTCAGGGTCACACTGCCACTGACGATTCATAAAACGGAGGTCGCACAGATAAGTTATAGATGAATTACGATTTTAACAACCATAAATAATAATAATATTATTTTATTATTATTATTTCATTTCATTGAATTATTATCTCTCCAATTTCATTTGAGATTCACGCACAAGAGGGGTATCTCATTTTGGTGAACGCGGGTCCAAATAGCACCTCTATCTATTTTTTATATTCATTTTTCTTTTAATTTTATTTCCTTTCTATTACTCCCTCTCTCCAATCTAATTTTCTTTTTCCACAATTTTTCACCCCTATACATGAACCAGGAATCTGCTACGCCTCCGCCTTGCACAAAACCTTTCTCCACCGCGTTGCTTACTCATGCCGCTGCATAAATATGCCTCGTCATCGGCCGAAGCCACTAGGCCTCGCTTGCTTTACTCGCACCACCTGCACCAGCCGTGCCAAAATGCCCTGCTCCGCCACATCACTATTTTTGTTGGCAATCACATCTTTGTTCTAACCCTGAAAAATAAAATGATTTCATATTCTCTATCCTCGTGTCGAGGGCTCCACGTCTATATGTCGCGCTCAATAGAATATTGCATTTCCTATGACAATAAATATTTGGTCGCCTCCTTCCGCGAGACATTGTGGCTTTGTTCCAAGCCTGAAAAATTAAACGATTGCATATTTGAGATCCTTTCAACGAGGGATTCACATCCATATATCATTCATATCAAAACTCCATGTTTCTAGCACTAATTATTAATATGCGTTGAAGAATGCACGAAAAATGTGGAAAGAATAATAAGAAAGAGGATCATGGTTTATGTTCAGAACGATGACCATGTTCTTTTGGCCATCGTCATCGTGAATTTAGGATATGAAGAATCAAAAAAAATCAAACATATATAAAAACCCCTACCTCAATTTTCCTTTGGAGGTGGCATGAGAAAGAAGACGAAGTAGATGAGATGGTCACGTCGACGTTCGGTGCTCCCACCTGATGTTTCCGATCTGGGCTCAAGCATCATCCTCGTTTCCTGATTCCGAACGATACTCTTCATTGTAGTAGATGTTCTTCATTGAAAAATATCCTTCCATGTTATCTAGAGCTCTCCCTTTTGTTAACAATCCTCCAACCAAATGGTGAAGTGCCAAATACGTTTATTAAATAAACCAATTATGTTGGCACATCAATGGGTGGAAAACCCAGAGTTTTCTCCCATTAAAGAGAGAGTTCATGGGTCGGGTGGTCTCCACCATTGAATATAAATTGGGGGTTTTTAGTTCAGGTGGTCCCCACCACTAAACATCAAATGTGAGTTTTTAAAAATAAAAACAAAAGTTGTTCTTTCTTTTATTTTTATTCTTTTAACTCTCCCACAAAATTCATGAAAACCAACTTTCACCCTCGACCTACTACTGTCAAGGTGATGGTTTTCTTAAGAGAATATCAGTGCTGTGAGTTCAACGGTGCCCTCAGATTTCAATTCAGAGCACTGATTCAAAAGTTATATAACACTGCTCACGCGTTTACTGAATGTACTCAAAAAATAGTTCGGAAAAATTATAACAGTCACCCTTGACCTGCATCAGTCGGGGTTTGCCTTTGACTAAGTGAAACACGCCCCAACGAACCCAACAGTACTCTCAGATTTCAAATCTGAGATACTATTTAATAGTTATGGATTTTACAATAAAGTAATTGTTACATAATTATTTTATTTACGGCCAAAAAATAACTTTCATTGGTGGCCAGCACTGGCCAATGTTAGTATCTGCTTTTATAAAGAATTCCCTCACGAGTACAATAGTGTTCTCGGATTATCAATCCGAGATACAGTTTGTGAGTTATATGAATTTGAAATATAAAATAATTTATTTAATTATTTTATTTACAATTATGCAATTTTTGGGTTTTCTCACAGGAGGCCAGCATCAACTAAACTTAAGTCACACCTAGAGTAAACCTGCAATCCTAAACGCAACGGTGCCCTCAAATTTTTGATTCAGGTTACCGTTTAATATTTATTCCACTTTTTCAGGAAAACTTCTTACACACGCTAATTAAAACTCAACCAATCTTTGATGGATTATTCCGGGCACTCTAGGCCTCTGAATCATGCGCCGTTAGATTTCGCGGTATTGAAATAATTCCATATAATTTAAAAAAATTATACGAAATTTCTGGGACATAAAAAAATAAGTTAAGGAAGATGATCTCATACGTACTATATTCGGTGCTAAATGATGACATCACATCAGTGCCATAGTAACTAATCGGTGTCGATTTTAAACCAATTTCAATCACCAAGTCTTTCTAAATACAACTTTTCAACCACCCACAACTATGTTGGCTCTTCCAAACATGCACGCATGAGGCCTTGTACCCACCATCAGTCATAGCCTAACTCCCACACATATGAGGAATCATTGAATTATATATCTCCTATAATTAAAAAATAGAAATAAAATGATAAAAAATAATTTATATTATTTTAAAAATATTAAAAAAACATTAACTACAATCGGTTACTGTCTCTCACCAACAATCTACCTAATACTAATAATAGTGTATAACCTATTGTACACATCAAACTATGTAATATATGGATTAACCATAAACAATATGAATGTTTCATATACATATCACATTAAATAATATTATTTATATAATCTTGATGATGTATTCTAAAAGTAAGACTCTCAACTATTTGTGTGTCATCCTGCCAGCCCCAATTCTATTAACCAAAAGATAGTAGCTTCTTGAAGTTATATTCTATCGGGTATGTGAAAAATACAAAGGATGCTTGGGTGGGGACACTACAATAGACTCAATTTTTCCTAGAACCACACTTTAGGAGTGCTAAAAAACGCTGATAATGGGGTACCTTTATCAGCGCTAAAAATAAGCACTGATAAAGGTTACTTTTAATAGTGCTAAAAATGATTTGTTAAAAGTACCCTTTTATCAGAACTTGTTTAGTAGCACTGATAAAGGAGGGGTATTTATTAGTGCTTTTTTAGTTTCACTAATAAAGGGTATATTTTAAAAAAATGTTAAAAATAATCTATAAATATATAAATATATTTATATTGATATAAATATAATATATAGTTTCTAAATATGTTTCAGATAAGTATAGATAGACATTTACACCTAATATATAATATGTTTAGTAAAATTGTATTATAAAATATCTAAAAATATATTATAAATTAATAATTGTCTAATTATTGTCAATTAATAATCATTTAATAATAATTTGATGAGACAAAATAATCAAAAAATTAATAAAATATCTAAAATAAGTTAAAAATGTAACTCAAATGTCAAACGATAGTATCTTTTGATCCGAGTGTCCATTTGAGCTCTACTCATATCAAATTGAAGTCTACGATTAGATCTACATATTGGTGACATATGAGATCCCATAGACAAATTTTTTGAGGAATAATATAGTCCCAAAAGTCCTCGAAAACTGAGTTTTAAGTCGCGATGCCCAAATTTTTTAACATTCGATGGAATTTCAGCCTCATTTTTAGAGAGTCTATATGCCCTTTTTCAGTGGGGACTGAATTTATTCACAAGTATTAAATTCATATTTAAATTATGGCTTTAAAATTTCGTTATTTTTCACAATGAATGGTTTTTTACAAGCAAATATATAACAATATATACATATTTTTTATATATTCACACATAATAATTTAATTTTATAAATAAATAATTAAACATATTTACATATAAAATATATTTCTAAATATATAATATTTATCTAAATATAAAAAATATACATTTTATTTAAAACCCAAATATATGAATATATATATACTTATATAATGTTTGTGCATGTTTAATATATATATTAGTGTTTGTGTGTATTAACAAACTCATTTATATATTCTATATATATTCTAACATATGAATATACATATTAATATATAATGTATATGAATATATAAAAATATGTATAATTATACTTACAGATACACCTATATTAATATATATATATATCTGTGTGTGTGTGTGTGTGTTGTATATATGTATGTATATATTTATTTATATATTTATACACACACATACAAAAACATGTTTTATAAATGTATTTAAAAATAATATTATAAATATATATTAATATAAAAATAAATATATGGATAAAAAATATAACAAAATATATATATAAATAAGTAGATATAAATAAAAATATATAAATATAACTATATATATATATATTCATTAATAAATAAATATACATATACATAAATATTTACAAATTTATATAAATCAATATACATATAAGAATAAATACATATATATATATATCATTAAAGGGAGAACCAAAAAAGATGGACAAGTGGTAAACATGTTTACCCATATGACCTTTCATAGCACGTGAAATGGCCTTTAACAATGCTATAAAAGCATTGTTAATCATAGAGATGATAATAGGGGCCTTTATTAGCTCTTTTTTGGCACTGATAAAGGCTTAGCCAGCTATAGTGTGACGTTTATATAATAACACACCTAGAAGAAAACCTGAAATTTAAAACGTACACCAAAAAGCAAACCTGATATATATATTTAATTGACATCATCATATCAAAAATTTCAATCCATGGTATATAGAAAAAAATTTAATTACATTTCAAACAAATTTTTTTATATACATACATTTAAAACTATCCAACAAACTTTCAAAAACATTAATATTCCATTTTTTAACACCCATGATCCCCTCTCATAAATTTCCCCCCATGGTATCAGTTTCCAAACAGATCATCTCAACCAGAGCGAAAAATTCTACCTATATAAGTAAAAAAATATTCTGATAGTAATACTATAAAGACTTAAATTAAAGATTAATATGAAATAAAACATTAATAAAATGTCATTATTAAGTAAAAATGACATATTTGGAGTTATACCAGTCGTACTGTCAGTTATATTGAGGTGGGATTGATTCCTTCCCATTACAAATGAGTTATGGATCACTGTCCAAAAATGTCAAAAAAATCCAAATGAATTTGCTCAGTTTTGAATATGTCACTTCTTCCATTACTAAAATTAATGTCAAATTTTATATAATGACACATTTAGAGTTAAACTGGACACACCATGAATTATATTAAGCAGCGGATGATTCCTCCATGTCCCAAATTACTGATGGATTTCATTCATAAAGTATCAAAACAATATGAATTCGTTTTCTCAGTTTCCAGTATTTCTATTGTGTTTTTTTACTAAAATATCATTTCAAACTTGAAAAAAAAAATTTGAGTCATACCAATTGTATTGTTCATAGGTTTTATGTGAGACTGATTCATACATTTCACAAATGACTTATAAATAATTGTCTTAAATTATTAAGATAATTAAAGTGTGTTTTCTTTTCTTATAGTGAGTGACATGTTTCGAACTAAATTTTAAATTTTAAACAAATAAGAGAAAATTTTAGTCATACTAGTCACATTTTGTGTCGAATTGAGGTGTGGTTGTCTCCTACACCTCACCAATGACTTGTGGATTGTTTTCATAAATTTTCAAAACAATCTGAATGTATTTGGTCAGTTTTTTGGTTGCCACATGTCGTTTTTACTTAAAATAATGTCAATTTTAAATAAAAATAGACTCTTTTAGTTATATTAGACACACCATGCATTTTATTTAGGTTTTAATGATCCCTATATGAAAATAAAGACTAATAGATCATTTTCTTAAAAAATAAAAACAATCCGAATGCGTTTTCTTGGTATTCAGTATGTCACTTGTTGTTTTTACTTAAATTAATGTCATATTTAAACAAAAAGTGACACTTTGAGTGATACCAGCCACTCCATGTGTCCTACTAAAGTGTGAATGATCCTTACATGTCAAAAATGACTAATATATTATTTTACTAAAATATCAAAACAATGTTAATGTGTTTTCTTTGTTTTCAATATGTCACATTTCGTTTTTACTTAAATTCCTGTCAATTTTAAATAAAAAGAGACACTTTGAGTTATACAGGCCACACCGTCTGTCTTATTGATGTAAGACTGATTTCTACATGTCCCAAATGACCCATTTATCATTTTACTTACATATAAAAATAATCTGAATGTATTTTCTTGGTTTCTAGTATGTCACTTTTTTACATAAATTAATGTCAATTTTAAATAATAAGTCACACTTGGAGTCATACCAATCACACTATGTGTCGTATTGAGATGTGGTTGAATCCTACACATAAAAAATGACTCAGGGATCATTTTAAAAAAATATCAAAATAATAAAAATATGTTTTATCAGTTCTCAGAATGTCACTTGTGGTTTTTACGTAAATTTATGTCAATTTTTTAAAAGAAGAGACACATTGAGTTATACTGGCCACACCATGTGTCATATTAAGGTGTGGATGATTCAGGTGTTATGTGGTATGATTATTACATAAATGAATACTTCACATGTTTAGTCATGTTTTAAGGGATGATAAATGACTTTCCTACTTATGGAAATTTGTTAGGATATAGAATTAAAGGAACTAAAGGGTGTCTCATTTTCAAACAAGGTATATAATCAATTAGGTTGAAACATTCAACCAAGACTATGTTTCTTGGTCATTGTAGATTTCTACCCAGCTGGGATAAGTACCTATTAGGATGATATCAATCAATGAATGTTCATAAGAACGTAGAACACCATCTCTAGTAATAGGTGATCAAATTTTTGAGAAATTAAAAGATGTGGAAACTGTTTTTGGTAAACCATTTTTTAAAGACCTTATGAAAATCGGTTGAAAAAAGTGATCAGTTTATTTTCAATTGTCATAACATAATTGTTTGTATGTAAGAAATTTTATTGATGTTATTAATATAAAACAAAATGTGAGAGTTTCATCGGTACATTTCTAAATGAACCCACAAAAGTGAGTTTTTAGTTTGGATACCCAAATTTTTAAACATTCGATGGAATTTCAGCCTCATTTAAGAATGTATTTTTTCCCTTTTCAGTAGGGATTGAATTTATTCATAGGAATTACATTTATATTGATATTATGGATTTGAAATTATATCATTTTTCACAATTTACTATTATTTATAACAAAATATATATAAATATATATAAATATTTTTATATATTCACACATAAAAATTTAATTTTATAAATAAATAATAAAACATATTTACATATAAAATATATTTCACCATATATAAGCCTTATCAAAATAAAAACTAATATCTATTATATTTTAAACACAAATACATGAATATTAATATACTTATATAATGTGTATGTGTCTATATATATATATATATTTTAATGTGTGTCTCTATTAATAAACTGATATTTATTATCAATATATTTTACCATATTCATATACATATTAATTTATTATATATGTGAATATATATAATTATGTATAATTATACTTACAGATACACATATATTATATATATAAATATATATGCGTGTTTGTGTATGTTGTATATATGTATGTATATATTTATTTATTTATTTACACACACATAAAAACATATTTTATAAATGTATTTAAAAATAATCATATATATATATTAATATATGAATAAATATACGAATAAAAAAATATAACTATATATATATATAAATAGATATAAATATAACTAACTATACATATTAATATATATATATATTTTTTAATATATGAATAAATATACATATATATATATTAATATAAATATATATTAATTTATGAATAAATATTACGAAATATATATATAAATAAATAGATATATCATTAAAGGGAGAACCAAACAAGTTGGACGACTGGTAAACACTACTACACATATGGCCTTTCATAACATGAAAAATGGATTTTAACAGTACGAAAAATGAAATTTTAATTGCAACAATGATAAGGGGGGACTTTATCAGTTGTAAGAACCCAGTTCTTATATTAGTGGTATGGGATTCTTCATTTCTCTTTTCCTTAGGGTTTTTAATAATATATGGAAAATGGGGAAAATTCCTAAATTTTGTAAGTACATGCAGTGTACTTTTTCCACACTCCATGTACTTCTGTCCATATAGGGATAAGTACACGGGGCGTGTAGCCATGTTGGCGACGAAGGGTGTAGGAACAGACTACATGCCGTGTAGTGGTCCATTACATGCTGGGTAGTCAGTCGGCAGGCCAAAATAGTAAGGCGGTGGAGCAGCAGCCAGCTGGGTGATAGTACATGCCTTGTACTCAGAAGTACATGTTGTGTACTCATGTTGAGGGGGGAACAGTATGGCGGTGCCTCCAGATGAATAGTTAAATGAAGGAAGTACACACCGTGTACTTCGAAGTACACGATGTGTACTTATTTTTTCATAAATCGTGTAGTAGCCTCCCCTGTTCATAGGGAAGGATTAGAACCGGAGGAAGGAGCGGGGGGGGGGGGGGGGAAGACCGAACATTTAAAGATCCGTCAGGTGTTCGTCTAGAATCTGATTCCACCACAGACAATCTCATTGGAACCGTGCGGGTAAGACCTCTCTTCTCTTGGAGTGTTTCTTAACAATTCTATCCCTAGTGGGAGTTATTTAAGGTTGAATTAATGTTTTCATACCTTAGATCTATGTCGTTCTAGGTCGTTTCTAATGTCTATGTTCATGTATAGTGCTCGTTGGCGTATAAGGTAGGTGGCTTTGTGTTAATTTTTCAAACTATCATGTGTTTTGTGCGTTTCTGTTCCACGAACCCATGTTGGTGTATCATGTGGATGAGGTCGTGGCTAAATTAACTACCTAGAACTGTAAAGGTAATTGAATAATTTGTAAAAATACTGTTTGGGATCGTTGCTTGGATCTGGAACCACCCTGAGGGTGTGTTCCACTATTTATCCATTTGGCCATGATACATAAGGTTATCCATTTAAAGTAGTAATTATAGAATTTCCTTGAGATGAATTGATTATTTATTGCTTGTTTACATGTTGGGCATGGCCCGATTACCTGTTTTTCCTAAGAGCGTTGTTGTGATTAGCTCATGGGCACTGCACTGTTTAGCCCGCGGGAAATAGTTATTTCAGCCTGAGGGAATCTTCTTCTGTGCCTGTTGGCAACTGATTCTGTGCCTGAGGGCGACCCTACCTACACTTGAGGGCTAAATCTGTTATTCCTGAGGGCAGATTCTTGTGTTAGATACTCTTTACCTGAGGGTAGGGGTTTACGTGTCAATGGAATTTTAGCGGTTATTTAGAATATTTACTGTGGTGATATTTAAAAAATAAATTATTAAAATGTATATTAAAATGGAAATACAACTGGTTATGTTAGTTACTTTCAGTACTGCTTACTTTATTGCATTTTATTACTGCACACTGTTGTTTCATGCTTTCACATAGTTGGGCACGGGCCTTTGGTGGGTGCCTACTGGGAATTTATTGATCACACCCTGTTTGGGTCAAGCTTTTCGTCCCAAACAGATTACATTTCTACAGGTGTGGATAGGGGAAAGAGTCTCTATACATGTACATGGTTGTTTCTATGGAGTAAGAGGGCATTGGAATGAGCCTAGGCTCGTGATGCCGCAGCAAGATGTTTTGTTTTGTTTCGCTGTACTCTATTTTTGAGGTATTGTATTAATGTATAACATGTTTTGACTATTTTCATAAAACATGATACATGTTGAAACATTATTTTTATAATGTTGGTTATATCCACTGCTGTTGTTTATTCAGGTGTGTATGGTTTATTGCTTCCATTGTTTTTTATGTTTTACTTTATTCCGCTGTGCTACACTTTGAAAAATGAGGGCATAGTTTCCCCACTATCAGACCTGGGCTCTCGCTGCTAGTTGGAAGCCTCTGGAATTTGGGTAAATGAGCTTGAGGTGACAGGGTGAACTGGGTTCGGGGTACCGGTTGAGTGGCACCCAGAACCGGGACGTTACAAAGTGGTATCAGAGGGGATCTTTTCTTTGACTCACTATTTGGATCATTAGTCAGGGATAGGAAGGGAACAATATTTGGTAATAAGTTGTGCTCGGGCATAGCTAACCCATGTACAGGGAAAATCCAATTTACCTCGTACTAAAATTTTACTAATTTTGCGATTTTACTGTTGATATGATTTTTCCATAGGGTGATGCATTTGTGATTGCACTGTTATGTTTTATCAATGGGTTCTATTTAGTTGCAACCCAATGAAATGAGGGGATTCCATCTCATGAATCATATAGACACATTCTAGATATCACATGCCATGCATAGTTTCCTTTCCATGTAGGTGCATTAGAAATTGCATGTTGTTGTGATAGTTGTTGTGCTATTAAAGCATGCTATTTTGATAGCTGCTTGATAATTACCTGCTATGTGATAGGGTAGTTTAGTATGAGCCGGTTTATTGAATGAACTCCACAATTTGGTTTTTGGGGAGTATGGCCCCCCATTTATCATAATTTGGCGGATCATTGATTGTTTATTTTGTTATAACACAGATAAGATGTCAAACATTGACTTGTGGGGAGTATGGGCCCTTACGGGTCAAAATTTAACACATAAGTGTTGTTTTTCGGTATTTTTTGGGTTCTGGAGATGTTTCCGAGGCATACTATCCGGAAACCCAGTATACACGCAATGTAGAACGTTAAACTTGCCATGTATGGCCTTCTATTCTGGAAGAAAAATGAACATTTTGAGTACACGCAGTGTAGTCTCTTATCGTGTCATAAATCGTTTTGGCGGCGACATAGGGAAGGGAATACTATGGGTAAAACATGTCGTGTAGCTCATATACACGCCATGTAGTTTTGACCCGGAGTCCGTCCATGTAACAAACAACACAGGTCGTTGAACTCCTGTACAGAACATGCCATGTCAATGATGAACATGCCGTGTAGTGTGACCTGGGGACTCGGCTGTGTAACTAACAATAGGGGTCAAAGTCACCGTTCCTTGAACACGACATGTACCTTTGGGACACGCCGTGTAGTATTGTCTGAGGACAGACCCTATGGACTTATCTGTGTGACTGAAAAACGAGGTGGTGTACATGCCGTGTGCGGGTGTAACCCGCCGTGTAGTGTCAAGACGAGTAGTCGGCCGTGTCACAGACAACGCAGGAAGTTTTAAATAACACCATGCACACTGTTTATATGGAATACACGTCATGTAGTTTTTGTTCAAATGGGAGTCATGTGGCTTAGCTGTGCAGAAGGACTCGGGAAAGGGAAGGGAAGTCACGTACACTTCGTGTAGTCAGTATACACGCTGTGTAGTCTTGTATTGAAAATTTTGAATTCCTTAGTCCTCCTGTTCCATTTTTTTGTTTCTTCATCTTCGGTCTATGATAATATTGTTCTAAGGTGTGTTTTTTACCTTGTAGTGTCATGCTGCCTAGACGGCAACACATTGTTTGCCAGGAAAGCGGCAACGGGTATACACCTAAAATGGCGTAACATGGGTTACCAGTTGATCCTCCAGCAGAGCCTGATGCAGCACCAGCCGTTATACCAGATAGAGTCACGGAGGTGTAGTTCCGTGAAGGCTTCATGCGGTTCATGAAGACCCTTCAGGGAGCACCACCAGCTGCCACATCTATGGCGGAGCTGACACGTATCTTCCAGCAGCAGCATCTGCCTATGTCTTCAGGGGATGGGAGACCACAGGTTTCAGAGTCTTGGCTGGGGTCAATGCAGACTATTTTCGAGCATCTTGAGACGCCTCCAGGGTGAAGGGTCATGCTCACGACATATATGCTGCATGATTCCACCATGAGGTGGTGGAATGTTACCACCCAGTCAGAGCATCACAGGGACATGGACTGTGAGGATTTTCAGGCAGTCTTCTATGACTTCTAATTTCCCGAGACGCTGAGGGAATACAGAGCTCAAGAGTTCATGAATCTGCATGAGGGTACTGTATCGGTGATGGACTATTCTGCTTGTTTCACCGAGCATCAGTGATTTTTCACCCGTGTTGGTGGGTGATGAGACGTTGAGAGCCAGATGTTTTAAGGATGGTCTTCGACATGACATCCAAGCACTGATAAATTTATTCAGGTTGCCTACTATACAAGCTATTGTGAACCAAGTGCTGATCCTAGAGAGGATCCTTCGAGAATCTAGTGGAGTGGGCCAGGGCGGTTCCGCCCCAATTACTGGTACTTTTTCTATTGGCAATAGGAAGAGACATGTAGAATTCTCCTAGGGTGGTAGTACCAGCCAGAAGAATGTTTTAGGTGGCCATGTCATTTGCTACCAGTGTGGTAGAGAGGGTTACAAGAGGCCACAGTGTACACGTGATCAAGTGGAGTGCCGAGCATGCGGAAAGATGGGTCATCTGTAGCACTTTTGCAGGGCGTTTTCACTAGTGCCTAGTGAGAGAGATTCTGTGCAGACTCCTCATGTGGGAGCAGGACCAACAGCTTCTTACTAGTTGGGGAATTGGAATACGTCATGGCGTCCATGTAGGGATAGTGTTCGTGGCCAGGGTATCCAGACACTAGGATCTCAGAGGCAGCAGGGTGGGACTACTCAGAGTGGCCATGCTGTGTCGTAGGGCCGCGACACTGGCCAGGCATATGCGGTTCAACAGACCCAGCATGAGCAGGATCCCGGACTTTCAACAGTCAGAGATAGTATTTTAGTAGCTTCTTTATTATCTTCATTTTTTTGTTACGGGTGATACACATAGTTTTATATCTGTACCCATTGTGGAGAGCCTTGGGCTCTGTGTTTCATCATCTTCTAATATTAAGACACTATAAACTTCATTGGGAACTAGAACGACAAGTGTGTGTCAGTGCAAGGAGTTCCACCTTGAGGTTGGTGGGTGTCACTTCAATTGGGACCAGTATGTCCTAGAGATGTCGAGCTATGACGTAATTCTCAGGATGGACTGGCTGGTTCCCTTCCGAGCCTTTCTAGACTTGTATCATCATAGGGTGATTTTCACATCATCATAGGGCAGATAGGTTTTATTCAAGGTTGAGTGGGATGTTCAGGTGAGTTGAGCTAGACCAGATCATTGTGGTCAAGGTGGATTCACAACCCAGATTGCGAGCTTATATCTAGATGATCAGGGGACTTGTCATGTGGATTTCCCTCCAGTTGTTGATCATTTCAGGGATGTCTTCCCAGACAACATTTTGGGTCTAACTTAGGAGCGAGAGGTTGATTTATCCATTGAGATTATTCCAGGAGCAGCACCGATGTCCATTCCTCCATAGAGGATGGCTACACCTGAGTTTCAGGAGCTAAAGAGGCAATTGGAGGAGTTGTATGTAATGGGATTTATCTGACCCAATACTTCTCTTTGGGGTTCTCCGGTCCTATTGGCGAAGAAGGCGGACAGTACCCTAAGACATTGCATGGATTATCATAAGCTTAACCAGTTGATGGTTAAGAACCGATATCCCTTACCGAAGATTGATGATCATTTTTATCAGCTTCATGGAGAACGAGTGTTCTCGAAGATTGACCTGAGATCATGATATCATCAGCTGCGCGTGAGACCATCTGATATACCTCTCACAACTATTAGGAGGAGGTATGGTCTATATGAGTATACGGTTATGCCGTTCGGACACCCGAACACGCCAGTAGACTTCAGGAATCTAATGAATCGTGTGTTCCATTCGTATCTTGATTCTTTTGAGGTAGTATTCGTGGACGACATCTTGGTGTACTCTCACACTCGACACGACCATGCCACCCCTATTGAGATCGTATTGAGTACACCGAGGGAGCACCAGCTATATGATATGCTCTCAAAATGAAACTTTTGGATGGACCAGATTCACTTCCTGGGTCATATCATCGCGGATGAAGGAGTTTCAGTATACCCAGAGAAGGTGAGAGCGGTGGTTTCCTGGGAGTAGCCTAAGAATGTGTTCGAGATATGGAGATTATTAGGGGTGGATGGTTACTACAGATGTTTCATACAGGACTTCTCCAGCTTAGTAGCACCTTTGACAGGTCAGACTAATAAGGGTGTGAAGTTCGTCTGGTCGGAAGCTTGCGAGACAGATTTTCCAGACCTGAAGGGAAGGTTAACATCAGCACTGATCCTGATACTCCCAGAGCCAGGGAAGAGCTATACAGTTTACTGTGATGCATCAGGTATTGGGCTGGGAGCAGTGTTGATGCAGGGACACCGAATTGTGGCATACGGGTCTCACCAGTTGAGGCCACATGAGAGGGATTTCCCAATTCATGATCTCATGTTGGCTGTTGTTGTGCATGCATTGCGCTATTGGAGACATTATCTATTGGGAGAACATTTTTTGGTTTTCAATGACCACAAATGTCTCATGTATATCTTTACTCATCATGACTTGACTATGAGGCAGCAATGGTGGGTCGAATACCTACAATCCATAAATTTTGAGCTTACCTATACAGTTGGTAATGGTAATGTAGTAGTTGATGCACTGAGCATGAAGACTCAGATACAGTCAGTGATGGAGGCCAGTGGCGAGTGGCAGCTCATGACTTTGTTCACTGTGCTGCACTTGAAGGTTCACGACAGTCGAGGGCAGACTTATCTTTCCTCTTTAGCTGTGACTTCTACCCTTCTCGATAGAGTGAGAATGAGACAACTATCAGATTCAGAAGGCCCAGTTCTACGGGAGTCAGTGGCAAGTGAGTACCCTCCTGCTGGTTGGACGATAGGTGATGATGAGGTTTTACGTTTCCATGGACGTGTGTGGGTTCCAGGGCATCTACGCGAGGAGCTCATGCGGGAGTTTCATGCTTCAGCTTCGGAAATTCATCCTTGGGTTACCAAGATGTACTGTGACCTGAGACATAAGTACTGGAGGCTGGGCATGAAGAGAGATGTAGTTGGTTTTGTTAGGCGGTGTTCCACCTGTCAGTAGGTGAAGGCAGAGCATCAGAGGCTAGCCGGACTGTTACAGCAGTTACCCATTCCGGATTAGAACTAGGATGATGTTGTGATGGATTTAGTGACTGGATTTCTGATGTCACCTCATGGAAATGATATTGTGTGGGTTGTTGTGGACATACTCATGTAGGTATCTCACTTCTTTTCGATCAAGGAGACCTTCGGTGTTGACGAGCTTGGGAAATTTTATTTCCGAGAGATCATATGTATTAATGGGTTCCCTCGTTCAATCGTTCAGATAGGGACGCTTGCTTTACGTCTCATTTCTGCCAGAGTTTTCAGAGGGCACTGGGTACACAGGTGTTTCTGAGCACATTATACCACCCTCAGACAGATGGCATGTCAGAGCGTACGATACAGGTGCTAGAGGACTTGTTGTGTGCATGTGTCCAAGACTTTGGCGGCTTTTGGGATATGAATATACCCTTAGTCGAGTTTGCCTATAACAATAGATCCAGGAGACTTTTTGGATGGCACCATATGTGGCATTATATGGTAGTCCATGCCGTCACCTTAGTGCTGGTTAGAGGCATGGGAGGTAGCTTTACGGGGACCATGACTCGTGCAGGAGACATCTGAGTAGGACTAGTTGATTAAGAAGAAGATGTCTACCACACCGTCTCGTTAGAAGACCTAGCATGATCGCCGTAGAGGAAATATGGAGTTCGTGGTAGGGGGTCAGGTTTTCTAAATGTTTCGCTGAGGCTGGGACACAAGAAGATCAGGATATAGGGTAAACTTTCACCGTGGTATGTGGGACCATTTGAGATTCTGGAGAGAGTCGGGATGGTTTCTTATCGGTTTCGGTTACCGCCATGGTCCCGAGCCACGCACGACTACTTCCACGTATCTCAGTTTCGTCGCTATCATTCAGACACGTCTCACGTCTTTCAGCCCGAGGAGGTTGAGCTAGAGGCAGATGAGTCCTTTGAGGAGCATCTGATTCTTATCATTAACAGGAGAACGAAGGTTCTATGAGGCCGATTAGTTCCTCTCGTATGGGTGCTATGGCAGCATGGCCGAGTGTAGGATGAGACCTGGTAGCGGGAGGCCGACGTACATGCTTAGAGGCCAAAATTGTTCACGGTAATAGCTTCTCCACCCTTGGAAGGGAAATTCGGGGTCGAATTTCTATAAGGGGGGAAGTTTGTAAGAACCATGTTCTTATCTTTGAGGTACGAGCTTCTCCTATTCTCTATTCCTTATGTTTTTTTATAAAATATGGAAACTGGTGAAAAATCCTAAATTTTGGAAGTACAGGCCATGTACTTTTTCCACATCGTGTACTTTTGGCCGTGTAAGGATGAGTACACAGGGCGTGTAGCCATGTTGGCGACGAATGGTGTAAGAACCGACTACACATCCTGTAGTGGTCCTTTACACGCCGTGTAGTAATTCGGCATGCCAAAATAGAAAGGAAGTGGACCAGCTGCCATATGGGAGACAATACACGCTGTGTACTCAGACGTACATGTCGTGTACTCATGTCGAAGGGTGAACAGTATGGAGGTGCCGCCAGAGGAAAGGTTAAATGAAGGAAGTACACGCCGTGTACATTGTTTTTTTTTTGCCTAAATCAGGCAGTATCCTCCCCTATTCACGGGGAAGGCTTATAAACGGATGAAGTATTGGGAGGGAACGTCCGAACCTTTGATGATCCGCCGGGTGTTAATCTAGAATCTAATTCCGCCTCAGACGATCTCGTTGGAACCATGCGGGTAAGACCTCTCTTCTCATGGAGTGTTTCATGCCAATTATTTACCTAGAGGGAGTTATTAGAGGTTGAATTAATGTTTTCTTACCTAAGATCAACGTCATTCTTGGGCGTTTCTGAGGTCGATGTTTCTGTATAGTGCTCCTTGGCGTATATGGTTGGTGGAATTGTGTTAAATTTTCCAACTGTCATTTGTTTTCTGCGTTTTTATGCCACGATCCCATGTTGGGGTGTCGTGTGGCTGAGTCCATGGCTATATTAACAACATATAACTCTAAAGGTAATGTGTAAAACTGCTATTTGGGATCGTTGCTAGGATCCGGAACCACCCCGGGGGTGTGTCCCACTATTTAGCAGTTTGGCTAGGATACTAGAGGGTATGCCTTTAAAGTAGTAATTATAGAAATGACTTGAGGGGAATTTATAGTTTACTTCTTGTTTACATGTTAGGAATGGACAGGTTACCTGTTTATCATGAGGGCATTGTTGTGATTTGCTTGTGGGAACTGCACTGTTTAGCCCGAGGGAAGTAGTTATTTCGGCCTGAGGGAAACGTATTCCGTGCCTGTGGGCAACTGATTCTATGTCGGAGGGCGAAACTACTTACGCTTGTGGGAAAAATAATTTATACTTGAGGGCAGATTCTTGTGTTGGATACTCTTTACATGAGGGTAGGGGTTTACACATCAGCAGACTTTGAGTGATTACATAGAATATTCACTATGGTGATATTTTAATATTAAATGATTAAAATGGATATTAAAATTGCAATATAACAGGTTAAGTTCATTACTTTAAGTACTGCTTACTTTATTGCATTTTATTACTGCACACTGTTGTTGAATGTTTTCACACAGTTGGGAAAGGGCCTTTGGTGGGTGCCTACTGGGAATTTATTTCTCACACGCTGTTTGGGTCATGCTATTCATCCCAAACAGATTACGTTTCTGCATGTGTGGATAGGGGCAAGAGTCCCTATATTGTCACATGGTTGCTGCTGAGGAGTAGTAGGGCATGGGACCGAGCCTAGGCTCGCGATGCTGATGCCATATATTTTTCTTTGTTTTGTTGTACTATGTTTTTGTTGTATTTTATTCATGTATAACATGTTCTGGCTGTTTTCATAGAACTTGAGTCATGTAGCATCATTATTTATATACTTTTGGTTATATCCATTGATGTTGTATATTCAGTTGTTTATGGTTTATTGCTTCCGCTGTTTTTGTATGTTTTACATTATTCTGTTGTGCTACATTTTGACAAATGAGGGCATAGTTTCCCCAATATTAGTCATGGTACCTCACTGCTAGTCGGCAGCCTCAGGCATTTGGGAAAATGCTCTTGAGGTCATGCAGCGAACCAGGTTCGGGGCACCCGTTGAGTGTCACCCGAAACCGGGATGTTACATCATTTCTTTTAGTGTTGATAAAGGCATAGTTTCCAACAGTGTGTTGTATATATAACAACACTCCTAGAAGAAAACCAACAATTTATACAACATATTCAGAAGTTTACCTTCTATACACATTTAATTGACATCATCAATATAAAAATTTCCACCCATGGTATATAGAAAAAATTCAATTCTATTTAGATTTTAAACAAAATTTTCTATATAATTACATTTACAAATGTCTAAATAACTTTCTAAGACATTAATATTGCATCTTTTGACGCCCATGATACCCCCTAAAAAATTTCCTCCCATGGTATTAGTTACTGAAAAAATCATCTCAACATGAGAAAAATATTCCACATATATAATAAAACAAATATTATGTTACTTATACTATAAATAAATATATTAAACATTAATATGAAATAACATGTTAATAAAATATCAATATTGAATAAGAATAGAACATTTGGAGTTATACCGGTCATACCATGCATCGTATTGAGGTGGGGTTGATTCATACATGTCACAAATGAGTTATGGATTGTTGTCCTAAAATGAAAATATAATCTGAATGTGTTGGCTCAATTTTGATTATGTCACTTTTACTTTTACTAAAATTAATGTCAATTTTAAATACTGATACATTTGGAGATATACTTCCCAAACCATGCATCGTATTGAGGTTCAGAAAATTCTTACCTATCAAAAATTATTGGTGGATTGTTTTCGTAATGTATCAAAACAATCTGATTGTGTTTTCTTGGTTGTTAGTATGTTTGTTGGGATTTTTTACTGAAATATCATTTCAATATGGAAACACGCATTTTGAGTCATACATGTCCTATCGTGCATCAGTTTGATGTGAGACAGCTTCATACGCATCAAAAATTACATATGAATTGATGTACTAAGTAATTAATTGAATTGGAGTGTATTTTCATGGTTTCCAGTGAGTGAAACGTTTTGAAATAAAATGACAATTTTAAACTGATAACAAACAATTTTAGTCAAACTGGTCACACCATGCATTGGATTGATGTATGATTGACTACTACACGTCACAAATGACTCATGGATCATTTTACTAATGTATAAAAACAATCCAAATGTGTTCTCTTAGTTTTCAGTATGTCAATTTTTGTTTTTACATAAATTAATGTCAATTTTATATAAAAATAGATACATTGAGTTATACCGACCAGAACGTGATTCATATTGAGGTATGGATGATCCATGCATGTTTCAAATCACTAGTAGATCATTTTCCTAAAAAATAAATATAATCCAAATGTGTTTGATCCATTTTTAGTATGTCACTTTTTTATTTAAATTAATGTCAATTTTAAATAAAAAAGCGACACTTTGAGTGAAACTAGACACACTATGTGTCATATTGAGGTGAGGATTATCCCTACATGTAAGAAATGACTAATATATAGTTTTCAAAAAATATCAAAACAATATAAATGTGTTTTATTGGGTTTTATTATGTCACTTGTTGTTTTTAATTAAATTCATCTCTATTTTAAATTAAAAGTGCCACTTTGATTTATAACATCCACACTGTGCATTATATTTATTTACATGTCACAAATGACTCATGGATCATTTTCCTAAAGTATAAACTTAATATGAATATATTTTCTCAGTTTTCAGTATTTCACTCGTTCTTTTTTGCATAAATTAATGTTAATTTTAAATAAAAAGACATAGTTTGTGTCATACTGGTCTCACCGTGCGTCATTTTGAGGAGTGGTTGAATCTTACACATAAAAAATGGTTCATAGATCATTTTCCTATAATAAAAAATAATAATAAAAATACATTTTATCAGTTCTCAATATGTCACTTGTTGTTTTTACTTAAATCAATGTGAATTTTAAATAAAAAAGTGATGCTTTGAGTTATACCATCCAAACTGTAATTCGTATTGAGGTGCAGATGATTCAGGTGTTACGATGTATGATGATTACACAAATTAATATTTCTCATTGAGAGACATGTTGTATGGGATGATAAATGACATTCCTACTTATGGAAATTTTTAGAATATATTATTAAAATAACTAAAGGGTGTCTCATTTGTGAATAAGGTACATAGTTAATTAGGTCGGAACATTTATCGAAGACATTGATTAAAGGAAATTGTAGATTTCTACCCCGATGGGATAAGTACCTATCTTGGATGACATCATTTGATGGAAGTTCAGAAGAACGTACAATAGTGTCTCCACAATTAGGTGATCAACTGTTTGAGAAAATAAAATATGTGGAAACTACTTTTGGTTAATTTATTTGGAAAATCCTTACTAATACCAATTCAAAAAAGAGACTAGTTTTTTTTTTGAATTATCATACTAGAATTATATGTATGTTAGGCATTTTCTTGATGTTAGGAATGTTGAAAAAAAATGTATGTGATAGTTCAATTAGTTCATTCCTTGAAGCACCTGAAAAAATAAAGGTTGATATTAATGTTAGGTTGGACAGAGATAACATGAGAATATAAGAAGAGTTGGTGCCAATGAAGGGTGAAAAATGAAATTTTCTACCTCCAGCTTCTTACACTCTTTACGGGAAGAATATATTTTATTTTTGAAACTTCTTTAATGTAGTAAGTGTTTGAGAAGTGTATTCATCAAATATCAATAATCACATGTCAAAAAAGTAATTTAAACATAATCGGTCTTAAATCACATGTTTGTCATGTTTTGATGAAAGATCTAATTCTTATAGCTTTGTGTTTCATTTTTTCCATGAATTTCCTTCATTCATTAACCATGTTTTGTTTCTTCTTCAATGTTATATGTGGTAATGTTATAGAATTGGCCAAATTTATGGCTATGTAAAGAGTTTTTTTCATCATATTAAAAAAAATGGAAATGTTATTTCTTCTATAATTCTTTGATATAATGGTTCAATTTATGGTTCCCTTAGTGATAGTGATTAGACTATGTGATCCTATACACTATAGATGGATGTACCCCAGGGAACGGTATATAAATATTTTGAAACGGTATTTCAAAAATAAAATTCTATCAGTGGGTTGTATTATAAAGAAATATATTTCTTATAAATCCATTGAATTCTATATCGAACACCTATCAGGTGTAGAAATCATTATTTTACCGAAATCTCATCACACTGGGATTCTTGTGGTTGAAGGAATTTCTGGAAGAGATATTGTCAAATTCAATATTGTAGATTAGAAACAGGACCTCATTTAAAATTTTCATAATAGTTGGGAGGTTTCCACATATTTTGAAACCCAAAAATAAATTATTAGGCATTTAATCCATCAAGGGATTTAATATGGATATCAAATATGCATAATATACAATTTATAAAATGGTTTTCGTACTATATTTTTAACGAGTCAGATAAAAATTCGGATTGAATTTCAGAACAACTTAGTTGGTTAGCTAGAGGACCACGTGTGCATTTATTTTCTTACAATTGTAATATAATTAAGGGTTATAAATTATATACAAATAGATATGTTGAAGACAATACCGTGAAAAATATTGGAGTTACACTTGTGTTTGAAGCAATGCATGTTTTTGGAACCAAGGAATGAAATCCATTTTATGTGAATATGTCATACATTGGCATCATAAGTAAAATATGGGAGTTAGATTATACAACATCACAAGTGCCACTTTTTCAATGCATGTGGGTTGATAACAAGAATGATGTTAAAATAAATGAATTATGATTCGTGAAAGTTGATTTCAGTAAGGAAGTGTAAAAAGATGAAACATTTACAATGGAATCATAGATTGTACATTTTTTTTATGTTTGAGATACCGCAAACTAAAAGTGGTCAATTGTTATGTTATCGACCAAAAAAACTGAAGGGGAAGATGAAAATTTAACTGAGGGTGACAGTTTCATTTGGATGTCACAATCATTTAATAGTGGTCCCAATGTAGACGGTGTTTTGAATTTTAGAAGAGACCATTATGAAAGGATTTGGATAGTTGATAGAGGGGTCAAATATCTTCCGCTATTAGGAAAAGAGATTTCAATAACCAGGTTATATAATTTTTCTAATATACATTGTGTTACGGCATTCTATTACTTATTCGCTGTTGTATTTATGTAATCTAAATCAAATATTAACCCAATTATATATATAATGAATTCGAAACATTTTGGTGCTCGCAATACTAAGTAAAAACATGCCTTTCAACCTACTGGTGCTTGTAGTGCAGAGGAACAATGTCCTTCTACTTGTGTTGGTAATCACAATCTTACAGAATAATAGGTTTCTCGACCTATTGCTTCTCCCGATGTAGAATTTCAAAGACCATCTGCACATGATGATGCTACCGCTCTAGAGAAACAACATATTGGCTGTGTTGAATCCAAGGAAATGGTAGGAGATTAAGGACATGAGAAGAATATAAATAGTAATTCCATAGTTTTAGGTTCTTAGAAAAAATCGATAAGGTGAAAATCAAAGGCATTAAATATGAGGTCGTATAGAATGAAAGGGCCTAACATGTTAAACCCAACAAGGCCTGGTTCAATAGTTAAATTAGTATAATCACATAGTAATGCGTGTGGATTGATGTAGATTCATGGAATAATGTTGTGATCACTCTTAATACACTGATGTGGTCTGAGATTACAATAACATAATAATATCATTTATTTGTTTTAATAATAAAAAAATAATGAAACATTTAATTACTCTTCACCATCCCAAGAAGAGTGTATTTGTAGTATGTGAATCCCAAAAAAATGTTTATTAATTCTTTTTGGAAGGATTCAAAGATAATTTTAGATAATTATAACGAGGAATCATCTTAAAGATGCCGAAGGAAATATAAACACACACCCACCTCTTATGTATGCAAACTTGAGAACCCATGAAGCATGGGATTAATTTATTGGACATCATGCAGATATGTCTTTTCACGTACACCTTGTATAGTAATATGTTGTTTTTAAATAAATATATTCATCACATTTATCGATAATTTTTTATTTATGAAATAGCAACTGAGTGATGAAAATAAGGGATGGGCAACAAAACCAACGTACCCCTACCGTAAAGAAAGGATGGTGTATGCTATACTTGAAAAAATGGAACATATTTTAAATATATTGTAACAATTTTATATGATATGAAACAACAACCTAATTATGTTCCTTTATTTATATGTAGATTAATTAATCCAAATCTAAATCTACTTCCATCCCACACCTTGTTTTGTGGAAAGAGGCATGTGTAAATAAACATGGGATACTAATAGACTAAAACACATAAAAAGGGTGGGAAATATGTGTAACTATGACATAATTATTATTATTTATTTAAATCTCTATTACATAAAAATGAATAATTATATTCCTATATTTTCTATATGACATAGTCATAGGAATCATCAATACCAGTACCAGATGAACACCTACTACTAGTGGCCTTGAAGTGGCTAGAATAATATGGTCAAGTCAGAGATGTGGGTTTTGGGGTGACACGGCAAATATATTTTGATAAAAAAACAAGAGGAGGATAAAGATAAATAAATGAAACAAATGAAATAAACACGTTCTACCTTTGTAGTATAATTACAATGGAATATAGAGTTACTAGAAACATTTATGTGGGGAAGAAAAGTGAAAAATAACCCATTATCAACCATTATGTGAATATACCTCCCCACCCCCACGAGCTTTTAGGTGAGCCATTCCCCTTAAAGAGCTACTTGGACAAGTTAATAAATGTTCAAATAATTATTTCTATAAAATGTCAATCAGATGAATAGTGATACCTATCCTATACTGATATTCTATAGGGTGATAATGACTATGATTTATATCTATCAACACCCAACCATTGCCTTGTATATAGGGATACCATGTTCAATATCCAAAATAATTTGATACATAATAGAACACTTGCATCATATCTTGTGAGACTGTCTAATAGCATAGCCCAAGATCCAAGTTCCAATCTACTTATTCTATTTTATGAGGAAGATATTCATAGGTTTGACCAAGCAGTTAAAACATTCATCACATGGCCGCTGCATTTTGTAAAAAATATCTCGACAAAAGGTATTCATTTCCAATTTATTTTTCATGCTAAACCTTTAAAAATTAATAAAAAATATCTGAACTGAAAAATGATATTATAGTCAGACAACGGTAAGGGGTTGAAATGACATGTAAACTCAAAAACATCTAAAGGATCAACCATTCAATCAAAAAGATCTTCCAAAATCACATTTACTCTGCCCATTGAATATCTGAATTTACAAACATTGATGGTTCATGAGGATATAAAGTTACAAAGTGTTAGTAATCACATAGTTTATTTTGAAGAAAAAAGTGTATGGAGAGGAAGTTACTGACTACATTTCTTCTAAGAATGTAGATTAAATCCTTAAATATGAATTTCTTGGAGCCTCAGATGTAAATGTATACATGAGTTATGATTTTTTTAATTTAATTTTCTAAATGATGATATACTATGTTAATTATGAATAAATAAATTTCATATTTTTTGCAGGAATATATATCAAAACCAATTAAATGTATTTCACCATAAAAATGGACTCTTTATTCCTTATGTCACCTATACAAAAAAAAAAATTGAATCCAAACAAATGGATGAAATAGAGGAAAACATGGGAATATCGTTTGAAATAAAACTCAGGGATGAAATAATATTCTTAATACCAATGATTCAGGGGTAAAATGATAAAATTTAGTCATATAAAATATATTTTTCATTTAATTCATTACATATTACTTTTTCTATTTTTATGAAACACTGGATGCTCATTACAATCAATTTCGATATTCTAAATATTTATTTCATGGATTCACTACATGTATTTTCATCAAACATACCACACATGGTGATGTTTTTCAATTTTTCATTCACTACATCCAAAACATTAGAAAAAAAATACAATTATATAATTTATATTATGTTTTAATTAGGATTCTATTATTATAGGGAAGTGTGTAAATATCATCTAAATCATGGCATGAGGACAAGTATTGAGTACAAGGACCCTGAAAAGTTATAAAAATGGATAATTATCATAGTATATATTATAATATTTCTCTATCCAAACACATATCAATAAAAATTACTTATCTTTCATAATTTTTATACAGTGTATTAAATAAAAAAGGGAAATATTTTGGTTATTATGTTTGTAAATTTATGAGGGAGATAATCTTCTATCAAAAAACACACATCCCCAAAGAGGTACTTTTAATGTTAATTACTACTTAATTTAAAATATTTATCAATCCTTTGTGTATTTATAATTTTCCAATACTTTTATGACTATTGAAAAAAATCATATTCATAATACGATATAAATTTCCGTAGAGACAAATGGGTATCATACTTAACCATAGAATGTTCAAAAATATCATTCAGATAAGAAATGTATATAAGTAATGGATTATTTAATATTTATGTTTAATTTTTTTATTTTTTGTATTACTCATATGAGAATAGATTTCTTATACTGGAGGATTTTTTGGATGTTAGGACTGTTTTAAGACTTTGGGACATGTTGGAATCAACAACCCCTCAATCAGACATAAGATGTGATCGATATGACTTTAGGTGTTTCTTTTTTATTTAATTTTGACATTAATTTTAGTAAAATATACAACTAACATACTCAAAACCCAAAAAAATAATTCAAATTGTTTGGATACTTTAGTACAATGATCCATAAGTCATTTACAATGTTTAGAAATCAACTACACCTCAATCCAAAAAATGGTGTGAGTAGTATGACTCAAAGTGTCTATTATCAGTTTAAAATCGACATCTTACTTCAAAATATGTCACTCATTAAAATTTGAGAAAACATGGTCATATTTTCTTTATAATATAGTAAATAAATTTATAAATCACTTATGATGTGTAGGAATTGGTCTCCTGTAAAAAAAATAAATGATGTGAATGGTATGAGTTAATGTGTGTGTTTTTAGTTTAAAAATAAATTTTAGTAAAAAAGACAACTAATATACTGAAAAGCAAGAAACAATATTTTTATTGTTTTAATAAATTAAGAAATTGATCCATGATTCATTTAGGATGTGTAGAAATCAGTCAAATCTCAATCCGACACACGGTGTGACTGGTAAAACACAATGTACACATTTTTATTTAAAATTGACATCAATATTAGTTAAAAGGAGCGAGTGTTGTACTTAAAAATGAGAAAAAAATCATATTGTATAGATAATTTAGGGAAAAAATACATGAGTCATTTGGGACATATAGGAATCTTCCACACCTCAATATAATGCACAATGTGACTGGTATGACTACAAGTGCATCTTTTTTATTTAAAATATACAACAATTTTAGTAAAAAGGAAAATTGTCCTACTCAAAACTAAGAAAACACATTTGTATTGTTTTTATATTTTAGGAAAATGATCTATGAGTAAGTTGAGATGTGTATGAATTATCTGCACCATAATTTGACCCTCAACAACATCCAAAAGTAGCGATAAAATGAGCCACATCACTGTCCTCTATCCTAACAAAGGAAAAACGACAAGAAGAGAATAAATTGATAATCATATTCCACAACAATATCCATTGAGAAAAGAGACGAAATGAACTACATACCCTTCTATATAGTCATGGCCTCTTCTATCAGAGGAGACAAGAAAAAAATTTCTGAGGAATGATTTTCCACAAAAACATAGCCTCCATGGTCCTCGAGAACTGCCACAAGGCCAACAGAGCCACCACCAGGAATTGATGCATCATTATTAATTTTGAAATCACCTTGAGTGGGAGTAAATCATATAATAAGAGGGGATGAAGAGTTATTTAATCACTAATATCAAAAACCACATTTTGACGTCACTTATTTCATAACTGATGTTAAAACACACACTGACATTGTTTTAACATCAATTATCCATTAACTGCTGTTAAAACTTTATACATGTGAGTTTTAACTTTTATAATGTATAAATGAACAATCATGATGAATAAATTACATATACGTTCGTCAATTATAATCACACATCAATATATTTATTTACCCAATTCATTAGAAACATTTAATTTTTTAAATATATATTTATTTAGTTATAATTATAATTATAAATATATATATTTTAAAAGTATTTATATACATTTATAAATATGTTAAATATAAAAAATATATTTTTTATTTTAAAATTAATTATAATATTATAATTATTTAAATATATATTTTTAAATTATAATATTATAAATATTTTTTTAAACATTATATATATATTTGAATTATTGAAAAATATATATTAATCATACACATGCATTTTTTAATTAATGTATAAAAATAAACATTATGTTTGGATATAAATATAAAATTTTTTCGTAAATCAATATTATTTTTTATTAAAAACTTTTATCTATGCTAATAATAGCATTGTGCCTGGATTATATGGTTTTTCCATAACACATTCATTTTTTAGGACATTTTTAAAGACAATAGGGTTTGGATTTACATGATTCGTAACTAGGGCTCTCAGTGGATAGATATTGAGGATGATCGTCCACCTTCACCTGTTCATTCCCCTCTAGTTAGATGCCTCCCCCTTTGGGTGTTCTCAAAATTAATACTTATGCAGCCACCCATGTGGATGGTTTTGTTGGCCTTGCGGCATTCCAATGGGATCATGATGACTCTCTTGTTTTGGATCATCATTCCTAAAACATTGTGGGTTGGTATCCTCCTTGAGAAGAGTCTATTGATATTTGGAAGGGTGTACAATTCATCTTGACTCTTGCATGGAAGGATGTTGTGGTTGAATCTAAATGTTAAATTATTATCAATGTACTGAAGGATGCTGAAGGTGTCCTCAAATCCTATGGGTCCATTATCGACATCATCAGATCTTTGGTGCCTTTGTTCTATTCCGGTTGTTTTTCCTTTATTAGGAGAGAGGAAAATTGAGCGGCTCATTTTTAGCTACTTTTGGGAATCATCAGGGGATTTAATTGATGTCTTTCATCTTTTCTTCCAAAATTATTTACATTATAATTGACTGATATCTTAGTTAAGAGGATTATATTTTTTTTAAAAAAAATTTCCCCATTTATCAGTGATAAAGAAAGCACTGATAAAGGGTGCACATTTATCATCTTTTTTAGTGTTGATTAATTGTAGGTATTTTAACTCTTTTATCCAGCGCTGATAAAGGCCCCCATTTTATTAGTGCTATTGTCTTAGTGCTGATAAAACCAAATGCATCTCATGTGTGGATCTGTGGTATTGAATGGGAGGAACCACCACATGTTTTATACAGATATCAACATTAGTGGTAGTTTAACCGCTTCCAAATCAATAAATAACCGCCGCTAAATGATTCTTTTCCTGTAATGGATACATAACTCATTTATGATGTGTAGGAATCGATTACACGTCAATCCAGAATAGGATGTGACTGGTATGACTCAATTTGTGTGTGTTCAATTTTAAAGTGTCATTTTAATTTACTAATATAATTATATACAATTATTTAAGTAATTGAGAAAATTAATAACTGATAATATCATTAGTATATTTAGTAATAGGAAATTTAATTTATAGAGATAATTAATTAACAATGGAATTAATAATTTATAATATAATTATTAATAAAAATAAAAAATAATAATTAATAACTAATTTAAAATTTACTATATAACCATTAATATTAATATTAGTAGTATAACTGATAATATAATTAATATATATTGTAACTAACAAAATAAATAATCATATGTGAATTATATAACATTTAAATTAATTTTTTTATTTTTTATGAACTGCTAATAAGATAGACATTGGTTTTATCAGGTTGGAATACCTTTTTAGGAATGTTGATCATCGGAGAAATTGTACTAATGTTAAAAAAATCCTTAGATTAAAAATATCTACCCTAATTGTGTAAAAAAACTCAAAATTATATATAAATCCTTTTGTTCAAAACAATGTATTTGAAAAAAATATAAATTTATAAGAAAAAATTGTTGTTTTTTGTTATAATCTATCTCATAAGTTATTTAAAATATTTAATTAATGATAAAATAAAAAAATTATAAATTCAGTTATTTTATCAGTCTTTAGTTATTAAAATTAATAATCAAAACCAATAGAAAATATGTTATTAACCAAATAATTTTTTTACTAACCAATATTCATTTTAGTATAACCCTTCCATTTTTTTATTCGGTTTTAAATTAACTGTTCTATCAACCACCTATTTTCCCACCCCTAAGAACAATTGGAGATTGGGAGGTAAGCTCTACAAAAATATATATTCCATTTATCAGTAGTTAAATTAAAATTAAAAAGATTACAAATATATAGAAAAAATTATATATATATATATATGTATATGTATATATATTAAATTTTGTATAAAGGTTGATAAGATTCAAATGATAGATTATTGAATTAAATGCAACATCAAATGTTACATGTGAGTCAAATTTTCTCAAAATATATTCTACATTATTAAATTAAAATTCAATATAATTATTTAAATCTATGACATTGATAATTAGATTTATAATTTTCATTAAAAATCACCCAACATTGAGGTGGGATTTAGATGTTCCAATGTGTGGGGCGAAGCATGGTATCGTCACTCTCGGAGGTCATGGTAGAGGCAGAATGCGGATGAGGTGGGATGTAAATGTGTCGACGTGTGAGGCGGTCATGGTGGGGCGGAGTGCGGTCACGTAATTTGTTCATGGAGGAGGTGGAACGCAGTCGAGGTAGGGACGATTTGTGACTGGAATTCATCAGCGCTGTCATAGAGGTGGTGGAATCAAGGCAGAGACGGAGGTAGTGTGTGGGGCAGTAAGTCTTCAGCTCTATGGTTGGCATGGTGATTTTGATTGAAAATCCAAGAAAAAACCAATTACTATATATTTTGATTGATTAATTTCATTTTGCTAATTTTTTATTATATAAATAATGAAAATAAGGTTAATAATAAATCTTTTTTAATATGAATTGTAATTTTAAAATATATCATTTTTATGTAAAAACATTTTGATATATTATTTATATATTTTATAATATATAGTCACACACACCTATATATATATGTAAACACAAACATATGATTATAAATATATATGTATACTATAAATTATATTATATGATACAAATATATAAATTTAAATATAATCTATATTTAATGTATTGGTATATTTATTTACATAGATCATATCACTATGTCATATAATTTATATATCACTATAAAAATAATGGCTTTTGTGACTGGTTTTTTATGATGGATTCCAACCGCAGAGAGTTAATTGTGATAGAAATTTATCACAAAAAACAACATGGAAAATCACAATATAAATAAATAGATATAAATATAAAAATATAAATATAACTAACTATATATATATATATATATATTAATATATGAATAAATATCATAATTTGTTAATATTTTTTTAACTTTTATCAACACTTTTTTAGCGCTGATAAAAGAGGCATTTATCAGCGCTTTTTTTCAGCAATAATAAAAGGAACACCCTTTTAATAGCACCTCGACTATCAGTTCATTTATTGAACTGATAAAGGCTTTTATAGTGCTGATAAAACTCTGTTTTTTAGTAGTGATTGTTTTATAGTTTCATTTGATTAATTTGAATTTCCTGATCACCGAAAAATATTCTCTGTTCATCGCCCCAGTGGTTATGAGAGGGAGATTATTGGGTTATCCTACATCGATTATGAAGGGATCTATTGTGTTTAATATATGTACGAGGGAATCCCTTGCCTCATGGGTTGGGTTTAAGAAGTCCCAATAACATTTACATAGGCCTAGAATTGTGTATGAAGGTGCCACACCAACACACCAAGACCTATGGTTTAGATATGTATTCATATTCCCATATGTGACATAGAGAAACCTATTATACAACGATATAGACATTAGTTATTATTTTTACATTAATCATGTAATTAAAACTAATATATGTATGCAATTTATTTGTGATATTTTTAATTTTAGCATCATTTTAGTTAGAAATGGCCTCGTAATTTTTTTTAATTCGTTCAAAAACATAATAATAATTTCATATTATATATGAAATATTTAATATATGAAACTTAATTTAAATAAGTATCAATAATCAAACTATTAATATTTTTAATCAAAATTATTAATGTTAAAATATTTATGCAATAACTTATTGATTATTGTTAGACTAGCAGTGTGGCTTCTATGAACATTGTTCATGCATTCCAGGACCCGGTTTTGTAAAAATATTTTGACTTATCCCATATCCACAAATCAACTCCATTATTTCCATTTAAAAATTTCGACAAAAACTCATTTATTTAACAATAAATTAAATTAAATGAAAATAATGTCCATTACAACGTTTTAAAAAAATAAAAAAAATACATCCTTCGAAAAAGCATAGAAAAAAATAATTGTTTAATAAAAAAATAATATCAACAATTCACAAAAAAATTAGTGTTTTTTTATTTTCTATTAAAAACAAAATTTCATTCCTATAAAATCCAAGAATTACCAAATTAAAAAAATTCTACTTCAATTTAAAATAATTTTAAAAAATAAAAAAACAGCCATTGTTAAAAAATAAATAGATAACATTTCTTATAAAGTATTTTTAAAGGTTAAATAAAGAAGTTTTCCTTTTAACTATAAGTATTTTAATTGAAATTTATAATTTTTTTGAAAGGATAAAGGGAATTTTTTGGTATTTTAATTTTAAAACGAGAACATTTTAAAAAAGGTAAATTTTTTATTTATCTTAATATAAAAGAAGAAAATTAATTTTTAGTTTCCAAATAAATAATAAAAAATTTATATATATATTTTTTAAAATAAAATATTGGTTAATTAATTTTTTTATATGAAAATTGAGATATTTTTTAAAATTTTATAAGGGACAAATATTTTTTTATAAAATTTGTTTTTAATTTGTAATATATAATTGTTTATTATTTCATATGGAAAAGTGATTTTTTTATTAATTTATCTTAATTGAAATTTAGTTTTTTATTTTATTATTAAGAATAATAAAAAATAAATTTTATTTTTTAAGTTAATGTATGAATTATTTTAAATTTTTTATTTGAATTTAATTAATGAAAAATGAGTTTTTGTATTTTTTTAATAAAAAATTATATTTTTTAAATTGAGAGAGAATTTTGGTTTAAAAAATAATTATGAAAATTAGTTTGGTAATTATTTTTTACTCTTTAAATTATTAATAGAGAATATGAATTTTGTTTTTAATTTTCAATATTTTAAAAATAATGTTTTAATTTTTTTAAAAACCGATCATTGCTCCTTCATGAAATCCATGGCGATATATGGATGTAATCCCATTATATCCTGAATTTACTTACATCCTCATCTAGCGACGCAACACGTACTCATTTCATTTACGTCCACAATGTCTTCATGTCCTTTTCATTTTATGTCTGCAAATATATATCAATGTCACTACAAAAAAATTGAATTTCCACAACAACAATTATACCTTTTTTCACCCTGAAAAGTGATTTAACCACGCAAAAAAAACACCACTGTCATCAACATCATTAAAATGATGACCCATTTATCATTGTTTTCATTAATGTTGATAAATGACCTACTGCTGCAACGTGTTGTTTGAATAACAATAAACTGCCCCAATTTTACCTGTATGAAAATGCAACAACATGAAAATTAGTAATTGAATTAAAATAAAATTTACATTGGAAATACTAAGAAATCATATTATATACATTTAAATCAATATTTTTTTCTTTAAACCTGCATTTACTGTCCAAATACATTTAAAATGAACAATGTTTAATTTTCATCGGCACCTGCTACCCCCTTTCAAAAAAACAACTCATTGTATCAGTTTCCAAAAAAACCACCCCAACTCGAGAAAAATAATTCACTTATATAATAAAACAATTCTTATATAAATAATACTATAAAAAAATAAATTAAACATAAATATAAAATAATATATTTTTAATATGTCAATTTTAAATAAAAGGATACACATGGATAACTACCAGAGAAGAAAATTTATGTTGTGCGACCATTTAACAATGCTAAAAAAAGACTTGATAAAGGGGGTACCTATATCCATGCTAAAAAAACAACTGATAAAACGTGATTTTAATAGTGCTAAAAATGCTGTTAAAAGTACCCCTTTATCAGTGTTTTTTTCACTAACAAAGGTACCCCATTATCACAATTTTTTAGCACTGATAAAGGGACTCCATTTATCAGCACTTTTTTAGTAGTGTTAATAAAGGGGAATTTATCAATATTATTTCACTAGCGTTGATAAATTATATATTACAAAAAAAATATCATATTTCATTAAAAATAAAATATATTTTAGATAAGGCTAACTAGACATTTACCCTTAAAATATAAGATATTTAGTTAAAATGGATTATAAAATAATTAAAAAACTATTATTAATTAATAAATCACAAATTATTATTGAGTAATAGTCAATTATTAACAATTTTAAGACATAAAAAATAAAAATAATTAATAAATGATCGAAAATAAATTGAAAATGTAACTCGAATTTAAGAAGGATAGAACTTTTTATCTGAGTGTTTGTTTGAGTTCTTCCACATATCAAATCAAAGCTTGAGAAAATATATTGAGACTAACGATACATAGGATTCCCATACTACATTTTCCAAGGCCAAAAATTTCCGATTAGACCATTAAAAATGCGTTTTTAGTTGGTGTATCCTGTGTTATTAACATTCAATTGACTATCATCCCTGTTTAAGTGGTTCTTTTACCTTTTTTAAGAAAGTGTTTTATGTTGGGAGGTAGGGTCATGTAGTGTGTCGTTGTCTTATTTTGATTGATGTTTTTTGGTATTAATATCTCAAAATACTCATGTAACCACATTTATGTTATGTTTGAAGCCCCAAGTTCCCCTTCATGGTTATTCAATGAGTTATATGGGTGGCCTTCCTTTCATGACAAGGGAAAATCATGGAACATGTAATATAATATTTGTGAGTGATTTTATGGTTCTCCCCTCATTATGGGTGATTTCAATGATATTTTTGTCATATCAGAAATAATAATGTGGCCTCTTAAGGAGTGATGAATCTATAAAGGATTTTAAGAAACCCCTACTTTTGACCTCCCTCCATGATCTAGGATTTCAAGGCTCTCCTTTCACTAGGAAAATGGGTACCTTAATAGAGGGATTCATCGTTGAAAGACTGGACAAAATTTATGGGACAGATGACTATAAATATATCTTCCATGCATACTCTATTGAACACTTGGCCCTGGTTGCCTCTGAACACTCTTAAATCCTTCTTTCAACACCCCCCCAAAGGAATCAGTGTAGAGGTGGGTGTACATTTAGGTTTCAGAGTCGATTGTTCTACGATGGGAGTTGTGAGGAGTCCATTCATGCTATTTTGGTAGGGGTCTGATATAATTCTTTATCTCTAAAACCTAGAATGATAGTATCAGGCAGAAGAATTACAGTTCAACTAGGTATAGGCTCATATACACACACATTAATAGGGAAGAACGGTGGTTAAAATTTCTCTATGCCCAGAATTTTTCCGACTCTATGATTAAGGAAATCTCAATCCTTGATAGGTATTTTAATGTTGTGCTTACGGAAAAGGAAATATACTCATTCATCTAGGTATTATAATCTAACATTAACGAAGGTGACCATAACACTAATTTTTTCCACTAATGAGATACAAAGAGAAGGAGGAAACCCCACATCTCCCACCTTGAATTTTTGCATGGTAGAGTGATCCAGGATGATGTTAGAATTCATTAAATTATTCTGGAATTATTTGGAAATATTTTCAAGGCAGACTGCATTGACATCCCTCTTAGTCTCACCAGATACATCCCAATAATTGTTTCTGGTGACATGAACTGTTCTCTAGAGAGGGACAATTCTGATGACGAAATGTGAAGGGATCTTCACCATTTTCATTCTATGATTTTTTTTGTTCATGACAGGTTTCATTCCCTTTTCATCAAATGGTTTTGGCACATTTTTGGTCTGGATATGATCACGAAGATGAAGGATTTCTAGGATGGTATGAATTACTTTGAAAATATTAATGAGACTGTTATTACCCTCATCCCAAAATCTAAATTCCCACAGATGATTACGGAGTTCCATCAAATCGTCCTCTACAATGTTATTTACAAAATTTACTCTAAGATTTTGGTTTCGAGGTTGAGAGTTTTTCTCCCTCTTCTAGTGTTTTAAAATAAGAGTTATTTTGTCTCACGAAGGATCGTTACTGATAATGCATCTATTTCCTATGAGATATCCCACTACATGATGACCCTATCCAAAGAATAATGGATTACTGGCCTTGAAACTAGATATTATGAAAGACTATGACATAGCCTAATGTCCTTTTCTCGATCCTATACTATCAAAACTAGGGTTTAGAGCTAAATGGATTCTTATCATTATTAACTATGTTACATCATTTTCATATAGAATCAACATCAATGGGGAGTAGTTGTCTAGTTTCACACTGTCGAGAGGTTTAGGATATGGGGACCTAATCTCTCCCTACATTTTCATTCTTGAAGAGAATTTTTTTTCTCATATCCTTTTAAAGGCAATGGAGAATGGTGCTATTCATGGATCCCTGGTTTTTGGATATGTTTCTCATCTTTTCTTTTCAGAATATTTCCTTCTCTCTTCTCAGGCTACTACCTGTGACTGTTACTCAATCATAAAGATTTTCAACCATTTTGACAAGGATTCTAGGTAATGGATTGATGCCTATAAATTTGAACTGTCCTTCAACAAAGGTGTTACAATGATTATGCATCAATAGAATCAGATATTATGTAGGTTTCTTATGGTCAAGAAACATTAGAAATACCTGGGGCTCCCAACCATTATCAGAAGATCAAAGAAACATGTTATGTTTCAATCATGGACAAAGTTGATAATTTGATCAATGTTTGGTCTAGTAGAAAAATATCCAAAGAGAGGAATGATGTGCTAGTTAAATATGTGTCACAAGTTGTCCCCTCATACGCCACTTCCTTTTTAAAGTTCCCAGTTACCCATGTTGATCAGATTCATTCTCGGATGGAAAACATATGGTGGGGTTCTGCTAATGGAAAACACAACACCCACTTGATCATGTGGGATAAGATGTTTGTTTCAAAGTCATGTGGTGACGATAGTATTAATAACATTCAATGGTTCAATGATGCTCTTTTTGAAAAACAAGGGTGGCGCCTCATGTCCTATACTAATCCCCTTTTCTCTACGGTCTTTTGTGAAATGTTTTTCCCAAATTCTGAGTACCTACATGCCTTTGTTGGACACCAGACTAGATTTATGCAGAGAATATTCTATGGTGCTATCTTTCTAATCTACTGTGGCAGTGTTTAGAGGACTGCAGATGAAAAGAAGGTGAATGTATGGGGAGAGCAGTTGTTGGTCAAGGGGGTCAACATTAGAGTCTCTTCGCCTGTCAATCCAGGGTTCGAATATTCAAAAGTTCACGACCTCATTGATGATTATTTAGAATAGTGAGATTGGGATATAGTTTGGGGTTGGTTCAATGAAACATATCGATGTCTTATCTTTAGCATCCTGATTACATTTGGATTGGGTGGTGACCAAATCTGCTGGTTTGGGGATGCTTCTCAGAAGTACACTTTTAGGTCGGGTACATCAATTTGTTGCATGGGTCTACTCAGTCTCATCCAGACGATCAGTGGAGGAATATTTGGGAACTATCCACCACCCACAATTCATGTTTTTTTTATTGTAGGTTTTTTTGGGTGTCTTAATAATGTTGAAAATTCTTACTCTATTACACATGTGGGAGGATGATGTGTTCCCCCTATGATTTCAACAGATTGAAACACCATTGAATACTATTCTTCTATTCCTGGGAGTGGTGGTAGTGTGGAATGAATGGTCCCCAGGGTGTATGTAGTCTCTAGTCACATCTAATGGGTTGGCCCATGTTTTAAATGATTGGGATTCCTCTTTCGAACCAAAGGTTGTGGGGTTAGTGGGTACTTTATCATGACATGTTTGGTCTCATAAGAATGAATGGGTTTTCAAAGAGAAGTCCTGACTTGATTGAATTTGGGTGGATAAGTCTATGAATGGAAGAACTAGTGGATGTCAAACAAGGAGTTGCCATCAGTGCTCTAATCACAGAAAACTCAAACATGTTGGCTTCTCCCTAATGAATGATTCATTAAAATCAATACAGATGTGGTTGTCTCGATAGTGTCTGAAATTGGGGTGGTGCTCATTGCCCAACAACATAATGTCCAGGAGATTGATGCTCGGTTAATATTTTTCGATGGATGTTGGATCCCGGTTTTCATGGAAGCATCATCAATTCTTCAAGGGATCATCCATTCCCATGCTAAAGGATGGAATTAGGTGGTTTTGGAGTCTTATTGTCTTGAATCCATTAATTATTTTTCAAACAAAGGAGAGAATTCATCTTTGGGATTATTCTAAGGAAAATATTGTCTCTTTTGAATTCATTCTCAATGTGAAAATTCTCCATCATCTTGTGTGGGGTTAATCTTGAAGCCCACCGGCTGGCGAGCTATAGGAAGTCTTGGGATAACCATTTTTGGGTTGATCATTTTCTTGAATGGATTTTCTTGTATATTTCAATTGATCAATAATAAATCCATTATTTATTTAAAAAAATATTGATATTAATTTTTTGAAATTTTATCATTTTTCATAATTTTGTTTTATTTACAATCAAATATATAAAAATATATATGCATATTTGATATATATTCACACATAAAAAATTTAATTTTATAAATATATATGTAAACATATTTAAATGTCAAGTATATTTTTAAATATATAATCCCCATCCAAATAAAAAATAATCTCCATTTTATTTAAAATAAAAATGTATAAATATTTCTATACATGTACAATTACTGTATATATAAT
Source organism: Viscum album (assembly GCA_963277665.1). Lineage (NCBI taxonomy): Eukaryota > Viridiplantae > Streptophyta > Magnoliopsida > Santalales > Viscaceae > Viscum > Viscum album. The sequence continues at coordinate 905,176,299 of OY728153.1, forward strand.
GTTTTTATATATAAATATATTTATTTTTGCATTGACAAACTGATATATATTTATCTATATTTTCAAATATATGTATATACATATTAATATATAATATATGTAAATAAATATAGATATGTATAATTATAATTATAGATGAACATACATATATAAATATATATATATATATATATATGTGTGTGTATGTATTTATAAACACACATACACACATAAAATATATATTTTATATATGTATTTAAATATATATATATATATAAGGATAAAAATAAAAAAATCAAATAAATATAAATATATAGATATATCATAAAATACATAAGAAAACGATATAGGGGAGTGGAAAAGGAGTGAGATTATGAGGTATGTCTTAGTTTTGAAACCCATCAGAGATTGGGTTGCATGCGGGTGGGTGATGCATGTCCCTAGTGCTGTTAATACATGGGGGGACTCCCAGAACTGTTAAAGGGATGGGGAGGATAGACTATCACTGTTAAAAGGGGGGTCGAGCATATATAAAAGGGGGAAGGTCCCACCCTTCAATTTGGAGATTTTCATTAAATTATTTTTGACTTTTATTAGCGCTAAATAATCATCAATTATGGTCCCTTTTATCATCATTATTTTAGCTTCGATAAAGGATCCGTTTTTTCAATGACGTTAAAGGGGCCTTTATTAGTGATTTTATTTAGCATTGATTAAAGGGACCCCCTTTTAATAGTGCCAAAGATAATAACACTTTTTAACATACTAAATGACCATTTTACGTGCTGTTAAAGGTCATATCTACAGTAGTGAAGTCATACCAACCACCCCATGCATATGATTGAGGTGGGAATGATACCTACAGATCAAAAATGACTTATGGAACATTTTTTTTAAAGTTTCAAAATAATCACAATGTATTTTAATTTTAAATAAATATAAATAATAATTAAATTAAGCTAAACCTAGGGGTCAATGGCGAGATCTGAACTCCTACTTGATAGTGGGGGTTGGTAGGAAAGCACATGGGATAGTGTAAATGGATGCCCTCTGCTCATCATGGTGGCCGAAGGCAAGACTCAAACCCAGACATGATGGTGAGGGATAACAATGAGGAAGGGGTCGACAACATTTGGGGAAGAACCCACATTAGTAGGGTATGGTGATTTTCCAGGCAGGTCACCGACATTATTTGCAGATCCTTCCACTGTGATGATCTTCCCAATAGTTCCCAAATGAACATATGGTTTGGGTGTCTGGGATGGCAGTTAAATGGATGGATGGCTACCTTGGGGGTTTTCAATAAAATCCTAATTATAGGTTTCTCTATCATAGTATTTCAGGCTATATGTATTTTACTTTTAGCTAATTATATTTTCTACCATTTATAATTTCATTTTCTTTATTTTGGGCATGTTGTGTTTGGGGATTAAGTCATATAATGGGTTCCCTCTCGATCCAACATAAAAGGGATAATAATTTTCTTAATATAGGGGTTTCCCAAATTATTCTAAAAATAATTTTCACTATAAAATAAAATAACAAAAACATAAAATTACTATATAATATAAACATTGATAATATAAAAAAGGTTCACAAGAAAGAACATAATAATAGTGTCACTAATAGGATGGGGGTTAACTCCATTAAATGGATGTAAATCCGTACCTAAAATATGTGTAAGTCACCAAATATACTCCATCATCTGATCTGGTTGTTGATGCTGCTTCTGATGTTGCAACTCATGATGTTGTCGCTACTCATCCGGCTATATAAATAATCTCTGAACAGCTTCATCCTGAGCTCAAAGCCTTGCATCATACTCTACTTATTTGAATGATTATGATCTCATACAGACTACATTTTGTGATAAATTATAAAATCACTTCAATTCAATAGTAAGTAGTAAGAGTTGATCGTAAACCAATGTTAATCACTATGCCTTTCTAAATACAACATTTCACTACCAACGACAAATTTGTCTCATCAAAACATGCCCACACGAGGCTTTGTCCCCCCCATCAGTATTACCCTAACTCCCCAAAATATGACAAATATATTTCTAATATAACATATATATTAATAAAAATATAAATAAAATGATAAAAAATTAAATTATATTAAGTTAAAAAACTTAAAAAACCCTAACCATAATCGGATAATGTCTCTCACCAGCAATCATTCCAATACTACTATCATTGTACATCCACTTGTACACATCAAACTATGTAATAGATGGATAGACCATAAACAATATTAATGTATCATATACATATCATCTTAAATAATATTATTTACCAACTTTTGATGATGTATTCTAAAAGTATGACTCTCAACTCTATGTGTGACATCCTTCCAGCCCTAATTCTATTATCAGTAAGATGGTAGCCTCTTGAAAGTGTCATATATCTAGTAAGTTAAAAATACCAATGTATCCTAGGTGGGGAAAATACCAAAGAAATATGTTTTCCCTGCACCACCCTTTAGCATCCCTAAAAACACTGATAAATGGGGTAAATTTTATCAGTGGTAAAAAAATAACTGATAAATGATACTTTTAACTGTGCTAAAATGTGCTGTTAAAAGTACCCTTTTATCAGTGATTTTTTTCCCACTTTTAAAGGGACCCCATTTATGAGTTCTTTTTCAGTAGTGCTAATAAAGGGGGGTCTTTATCTATGCTTTTTTACTAGTGCTCATAAAGGGTTTATTTCAAAAAAATCATTAAAAATTATATATATAAATATACAAATATATACATATTGTTATAAATAAAATATATATATATTAAATGTGTTTTAGATAAGAATAGATAAAATTTAAACCTAATATATAAGATGTTTAGTGAAATATATTATAAAATATATACAAAACTATCATTAATTAATAATTTTCTAATTATTATGAAGTAATAATAATTTAATAACAATTTTAATACACAAAAAAATCATAAGATTAATAAAAGATATAAAAGAAGTTGAAATTTTAACTCAATCCTCAAACGATAATAACTTTTGACCCGATTTTTTGTTTGAGCTAACCTACATATCAAATCAAATCCTAAAATGAGCTCTATGCACTAATGCCATTTGAGAACCCTCTTTCACATTTTTCTAGGCCAAAAAAATGCTCAAATGCCTCCAAATCTGAGTTTTTAGTCGGGATACCCAAATATTTTATCATTCGAGGAAATTTTAGCCTAGTTTAAGAGGATCATCTTTCCCTTTTTCTCTGGGGATTGAATTTATTCATAGGGATTACATTCATATTGATATTATGTATTTAAAATTTTATCATTTTCACAATGTACTTTTATTTGTAACTAAATACATAAGATTATATACATATTTTTTATATATTCACAAAAAAAAATTAATTTATAAATAAATAATTAAACATATTATCATATAGAATATATTTCTCAATATATAATCATTATATAAATAAAAACTAATATTCTTTTTATTTAAAACACAAATATATGAATATTTATATACCTATAAATTGTTTGTCTGTGTCTATATATATATATATATACTATTGTGTCTCTGTATTAACAAACTAGTATATATTATTTATATATACTAACATATTAATATTCATATTAATATATAATATATGTAAATATATATAAACATGTATAATAATACTTAAAAATACTCATATAATATACATGTTTGTGTGTATATGTGTGTGTATGTATGTTTTATATATGTATTTCTTTCTTTATTTTTACACAAAAAACATATTTTAAAAACAAATTAAAAAATATTCTTATAAATATATATTAATATACAAATAAATTTACGGATAAAAAATATAACTAAATATATATTTATATATATACAAATAGATGTAAATATAAATATTTAAATATAAATAAATAAATATATATATATATTAATATTTATATATATTAATATATGAATATATATGAATATAAATATATATTAATATACGAATAAATATAACTATATGTTTTTATAAATAAATAGATATATCATTGAAGGGGGAACCAAACAAGATGAATGAGTGGTAAAAACTACTACACATATGGCCTTTCACAACGTGCAAAATGGCTTTTAACATGGTTAAAAAAGTGATGTTAATCACAAAGATGATAAGTGGGGCCCTTTATCAGTGCTTTTTTATTGCTGATAAAGGCCTTGCCCCATGCAGTGTTTTGTTTATATAACAACACAACCCAAAGCAAACCTGCAATTAAAACTGTACACCGAGAATCAAACCAGCAATATATACTTGATTGACACCATCAATTCAAAAATTCCCACCCACAATATATAGAAAAAAAGTTGATATTTACATTTCAATAAAAAAGATTTATAAAATAACTTTTACAATGGTCCAACAAACATTCTACAAAATTAATATTTCTTATTTTGATGATCGTGATCCCCTCTCAATAATTTCCTACGATGGTATTAGTTGTCGAACAAATCATCTCAACCTGAGAAAAATATTCCACCTATAAAAGAAAAAAAATATTATGTTAGAAACACAATAAAGAAATATATTAAATATTAATATGAAATAAAACATTAATAAAATGTCAATATTTTATAAAAATGATACATTTGGAGTAATACTAATCATACCGTGTGCCCTATTGAGCTGGGGTAGATTCCTACACGTTACAAATGAGTTATGGATCATTTTCCTAAAATATTAAAACAATCAGAATGTGTTTTCTCAGTTTTAAGTATGTCTCTTGTTCTATTACTAAAATTAATGTAAATTTTAAATAATGAAATATTTGGAGTCATATCAGCCACACCATGTGTTGTATTGGGGTATTGATTATTCATAGCTGTCAAAAATTATTGATGGATCGTTTTCGTAAAGTAACAAAACAATCTGAATTCTTTTTTTAGTTTTCAGTATGTTCGTTGTGTTTTTTTAATAAAATATAATTTTTGACTAGAGACAAACATTTTGAGTCATACTGGTCATATCATGTGTCAGTCTGACGTAATACTGCTTCATACACATCATGAAGGACTTATGAATTTTTTTCCTAATTTATCAAGACAATCAGAGTGTGTTTTCTTGGTTTTCAGTGACTGAAAAATTATGAACTAAAATTTCCATTTTAAACTAATAATAGAAATGTTTGGTCATATCGGTAACACCATGCATCATATTAAAGTTAAATTGTCTCATACACATCATAAATGAACCCTGGATCATTTTCATAAACCATAAAAACAATCCGAATGCATTGTTTTTGGTTTTGAGTATGTCACATGTTGTTTTTATTTAAATTAATGTCAATTTTAAATAAAAAGAGACACATAGAGTTGTACCAGCCACACCACATGTCGTATTGAGGTTTGAATGATCCCTAAACATCATAAGTCACTAGTAGATTGTTTTCCTAAAATAAAAAAAATCAATATGAATGAATTTTATCAGTTTTTAGTATTTCAAATGTTTTTTTACTTAAATTAATGTCACTTTTATACAAATAGAGACACTTGGAGTGATACCCAGCTACACTGTAAGTCGTATTTAGGTGCGGCTGATTCCTATATGTCGAAAATGTATAATATATCATTTTCTTAAAATATAAAAATAAACTGAATGCATTTTATTTTTGTTCAGTAGGTCACTTTTCGTCTATAGTTAAATTCATGTCAATTTTATATAAAAAGATAAACTTTGAGTTATACCAGATACACCATGCATTATAATGAGGTATGATTGAGTCTTACATGTCAAAAAATAAACCATGGATACTTTTACTAAAGTATCAAAATAATATGAAGGTGTTTTATATGTTTCTAGTATGTCACTAGTTCTTTTTACGTATATTAATGTCAATTTTAAATAAAAATACACACTTGGAGTCATACCAGACACACCATGTATCATACTGAGGTTCAGTTTACTCCTACACATCAAAAATGACTCATGGATCATTTTATTAAAATATAAAAACCATAAAAATACATTTTATCGGTTCTCATTATGCCCTTTATTGTTTTAACTTATATTTATGTCCACATTAAATAAAAAGAACAATTTGACTTATACCAGCCTGACTGTGCATCGTAATGAGGTGAAGCTGATTCCTACATGTCAAAAATGAATTATAGATCAATTTTTTAGATTATAAAAACAATATGAATATATTTTCTTGATTTTCTCTATGATAGTGATTTTTTTTACTAAAATTTCATTTCAAACTGGAAGCACACAATTTGAGTCCTACCAGTCGCATCATTCATTAGTTTGACATGAGACTACTTCATACATATCAAAAATGACATATGAATCACTTTCCTAAATTATAAATACCATCACAATGAGTTTTCTTGGTTTTTAGTGAGTGAAACAATTTGAACTAAAATGTTAACTTTAAACTGATAACAGACACTTTTAGTCATATTATTCACACCATGCATCGAATTGAGGTGTGTTTGCTTCCTACACATCAAAAATCACTCATGGATAGTTTTCTTAACGTTTCAAAACTATAAAATGTAATTTTATTGGTTTTCAGTATGTCACATTTTGTTTTTTTCAATTTAATTTCAATTTAATATAAAAATACACACTTAAAGTCATATCGGCCTCACCGCGCATAATATTGTGTTGTAGTTAATTTTTAGATGCCATAAATGACTCAATAATTATTGTCCAAAATTGTCAAAACAATCTGAATGTGTTTACTTAGTTTTTATTATGTCACTTATTCATTTTACTAAAAGTAACAGTTTTGGAAATGTGGTTTTTACCCACGGTTCATTACCAACTGTTTTCTTAAACCATTGGTAAAGATGGGCTAGGAAACCCTTTCCCAATGGTTCAATAAAACCGTTGGAAAAGTGGTGATCAGGTTACCCTTTCCCAAAGGTTCTGAAGAACCGTTTGGGAAAGGGTACCCTGAACACCCCTTTCCCCATTGTTTTTAAAAACCATTGTTAAATCTTTTCCCCAAATACAATTGCGCCGCTGCTCTCCCCTAGTCGCGATATAACCCTAAAATCAATCCGGTGCTCGGCTCCTCTCTTGAACTCCCCCATCCAAATAGCTGAAAATCCATTTGAATCATCTCAAATCTGGTATTTTATTCTTTATACACATATGCTACATTGTTTCTATTGATATTGATATACTATTTTAGTTTTATGTTTTGATTTTGATGTGATTTCTCCCTGAAAAATTAGGAAATGAACGAATATTTTGTTAATTAAATAGTTTCCCATGGAATATCATTTTTGTTACAATGTCCATGCTAAATAAAGGGGTAATGTAATAGAAGACCTTGAATAAATTATTGAAGTTGTGGTATGTTGCTTCGATGATAGTTTTTTTGTTGTGTTACAGTGTATGTTATAGGCTGTTGTATGGTGATTGAGGTGACTAGTTGGGCTTTTTGATATGTGGGGTTGTAATGTGATGGTTAGTGGGCATGTATATGACATGTGAAGTTGTGTGATAGTGAAGATGTTTGGTGGTGTTGTGTCGTGTGTAGGTGTTGGGTGATGAGGTTTTTGTGTATATTGTGGTGAGGTGGTTTTGGTTTTTCGGTGGTTTTTGATGTGCAATATTTTTGTTATGATATGTGGTTGTTTTGGTGAGATGGTTGGCTGATGTAACATGGAGACGATGGTTATTGTGAGATGGTGAGTTGTTGTGTGGTGGTTTTATTATTTTCCTGGTTATCTATGGAATAAATTATGCTGTTAAAACAGAAAAACAAGATAGTAAATAATGGAGATCGAATGGAAATAGATGTGTGGTAAATGGATTTAATTAATTTACCATTAAAATAATGGACAATGTAAGTGTGAATGAAGTGTATTATAAATGTTAGTGGCAAATGCCACATGTCTTGTGTGGTGGTGGTGTGGAGTGTTGCATATAGTGGTGAAAGTGGTTGCGAGGGTTTATGTGTTGTATAGTAGTAGTGAAGTGCATGATTATGTTGTTAATGTGAACCCATAGGTTGGGTATTCTTTCTATCTATATAACATGTATTTTATGTTATTTCTACACATTCCCAACCAGAGTTGGATAAACATACCAATGATCAGAGGTTTTGAGTTATGGGTTTTTTTTCTAATATCTAGGATAGTGGTTATATGGTTGGATAACAACTATGGCTTCACTACTCCTCCTTCATAAATGATTGACCATGTGTTTTTAGGCACGATGCGATGTGATTGTCCTTGTGTCTTTAGGTGAGATGTACAATGATTTCCCTAGTGTTTTCAGGTGAGGTGAGATCTGATAAGGCTATAATAAGATGTGGCATGTTGTTGGGGTCATGTAGGGTAGGAGGATGACACAAGGTTGATGTTATTCATGTTCATGATACCCTACTAATATGGTTATTGGATGAGGCATTCTGTGATGTGATAACACATTATTTTCTTGTTGGTTTTACATTTTTTCAATAACACATTAGTATGTTTTTTGCACATGTGTATTTGATAGCTTGATTATTTTCTTCCTTTATTGTTTACATAAATGTATTTTCTATTAAAGTTCAATAATATTGAATTATTTTGGATAAAATGACTTATATTAATTCTTTTTACAGAATGGATAGATGTTGGATGATTGAAAACAATCGGATCTCAAGAAATTTTCAAAACAATTTGAAGAGCTTTATAGATTTTGAATTTCACAATGCTTTAGATAGTGGTCGAATACACTGCCCATGTTTCAATTGTGTTGGTAGACCATGGTTGAGCTGTGAAGAAGTCAGCAAACACATAACCAGAAATGTTTTTCAAGCAAACTACTTTGTGTGGTATCATAATGGGGAGAAAATGAAATATCAAATTGGTGATGATCTAAATGAATGGACCAGAATGGAGAATTTGTTATATGGTCAGTTTCCATTTATTCGTCATCATGAAAAACAAAGGATTTCGACACAAGAAGACTTCGATATGAGGATGGATGATGCATCTAGTGAAAATGATGATATTGATAGGGTGAAAAAATTGAAAGATTCTGCCCCGACTCCAGTATATCGACAATGCGATAAAATTAAAAAGCTGGAATTTTTAATCCGATTGTTTCATGGGGAAACTATGTATGGGATTTCTAATACAACAGTCGATTACATTCTTACACACTTGAAGGATTTACTTCCATATGATGTAGACATTCCCTCAAAACACTATATGGCATGGATGTTAGTTTAGGAACATGGATTTTCAAGAAACAAAATTCATTCTTGCCTAAAAGATTGCAGTTTATTCTGAGAGGAAACCGCTGAATGAAATGATTGTATAAAATGTGGTACATCCTGCTGGAAGTCAAAATATGATGGAACATAATCCCACAATCCACAGAATGTAATGTGGCACTTTCCATTTATCCTCAGACTCCAAATTCTTTTTAGTTCTGATGACATATCAATAAAAATGAGATGGCGTGATACCGAGAGAAAGAAGACTTATGATGAGTTGGTTCATCCTGCCGATGGATTTCCATGGCAGAGATTTGATGCTCGACATCCGGATTTTGCAGCTGACGTGTGTAATGTGAGTCTAGGTCTTTCATGTGATGATTTTAATCTGTTTGGGCATATGCTTACTTCGCACAACACATGGAAAGTTTTTATATGTATTTATAATCTTCTCCCTTGGTTGTGTATGAAAAAACCTTTCACATTCATGAGTATACTCATATCTGGTCCTTCTGATCCCAGCGTTGATATTGATGTATACATTCAACCTTTAATAAAATATTTGAAACTTCTTTGGGATGTGGGTGTGCACACATACGATGCATGTTTGAAAGACATATGTCAGATGCGTTTTGCACTTATGTGGATTATCAATGATTTTCTGGCTTAAGCAATGATATCGGGAAGGAGCATGAAGGGAAAGTTGTAATGTACAATTTGTTTGAAGAATACATGATCCAGAAGACTGAAACATCATTGTAGTTTCAGTTTTATGGGACATCTTCAATTCCTAACAAAGGATTATCCATATAGAATGAATCATCAAAGATTTGATAATACCATAGAGACCGATGATCCACCTCAGCATATGTCTGGAACTAATGCTCTTAATGAATTGAAGGATTTCAGTTTTTTATTTTGGAAGGGTCAAATGAAATCTGGAAAGAGAATGAATGTTTCCACTAAAACCTGTTACAATTGGAGGAAGAGGAGTATATTTTTTGATTTTTCATATTGTTCAACCAATTATTCACATAATTGTTTAGATGTAATGCATATTGAAAAAAATATATGTGAAATGTTGCTTTTTGTTCTTCTAAATGTCAATGGGAAGACAATAGATGATTTAAGATCTCGCGTGACTTGGTGGATTGGGGCATCAGACCAGAATTGCATCATGTGCGTATCAGTGAAAATAAATGGCAACTTCCATGTGCTTCTTATGTGATAACACCTACGGAAAAAAAATAATTCCTGGAATTGTTAGAGACTATTAGAGTTCCTGATGGATATTCATGCAACATATCTAAATGGGTCAATATAAGAGAGTTGAAGATAAAATCTTTGAAGACTCATGATTATCATGTTCTACTGCATGAGTTTCTTATAATAGCAATCCGTTATCTTTTTTCCAATAATGTAAGGGTGGATATTATTCGGTTGTTCCATTTTTTAGAGATCATTGTGCTAAGATGTTTTCCAAGTCTTTCTTGAAAAAAAATGTTGACAGATGACCCATTAATTTTGTGTGAGTTGGATAAAATATGCCCTCCATCATTTTTCACATGCATGCTGCATCTGACTGTCCATATTCCCACTAAAATACTTCTTGGAGGACTTGTTTCATTTCGTTGCATGTATCTAACTGAAATAAATATGTTCACATTAAATTATTATATCTGAAACATAAATCATCAAGAAGGTTCTATCGTGAACGGTTAATTGACTCAAGAATGTATGGATTTCTGCTCGATGTATTTGTCTGATCATACTACAAGATTGAACATACCAATGAGAAATGAAGAAGAACAGTATGAGAAAATTGAACCCAGTTTTCCATCACTTCCTCAAATATGAGGAATTCCAGTATCATATACATTCAATACATTAAGTCATGAAGAGCGGGAGATAGAAGATCACATAGTTTTTTTCAACTGTGATTTGATCAATGACTATATCAGTTAACTAAATTGATTATGTATATCTTATATATATATATGTTAAAATATTCGAATTTTTTATCTATAGGGAACATATAACAATGATAAATAGGAAGCATCGTTCTTTATCATTGACAAGGAGAGAATCTTTCCAAAGCAAAAGGGTTTTCTTCTTGGTTAAAATTGAAGGTAAAAATATTACTATTTAATATAATTATATCAATATTTAATTAAGTTTAATAGTCATTTATATTGCAGGTATTGATTTTGTCAGCTGACTCTATCTCTGAGGAAATAAGAACTTTGGCTTTTGGTCCTAATATCGTGGTTTGTGATTATAAATCAATTGTTATCAATGGGTACAAATTTATTTTCACTGAACGAGCAAAGAAATGAGAATAGAACATGCTGTTGTTATGGTTACTGCTACAATATATTGTTATGCCAGTGCATTAGATAGTAGACCACGATTTGAAAATGTGGGTTATTATGGAGTTGTTGAGAAAATAACAATATTGGATTATTACTCTCATGGACGAGTCACAATGATGAAATGACATTGGTTTGATTCGATGACGAGACATGGAACATTTATTGATGATTGTGGATTTTGGGTAATTAATATGACATGCACTCTTGCTATCGAAGAACCATATGTGTTGGCATCAATGGCTAAAAAAGTTTTTTATGTCAAAGACCAACTTCGACCTGAATTTGGTGTCATAGTTGAGGTAATTCCAAGACATATTTTTGATGATGGCGATGATGGAATTGACACTGTCCCTAGTGACATTGGAAGAAATCCATTTATTTCTTTTTATGACTCCAATAGCTCAATTGTCAGAGTTGATTATGAACCTAATGTTGTGGTTGAAAATATATAGAATCATTTATCCATGTTCTCAATTATTTTGGTTTACCTCAAGTTGGGGTTTTAAGGTTGTTAATATTAAAATTCATTTAATATTGATCAAAAATATGTTTTAGCTGACTTGACTGTTATATGATTTTTCAATATTTATTGGTTACAATTCTATTTGAATTGCATTTTCTAATTTGGAACTACATGATGTTGAGGATCATCAACATACAACTCACAATAAGTAGGACGATTGGGTGGAGGAGTATGATAAAAATTGGGGTCTGCAAGCTGAGGTGGTGGAGTGGGAGCTACTGGCGGAGGAGGATGATAAATAATGGGGTCTGTATGGGGTGTAGTGGAGTGGGAGATGAAATCTATAATTGTATCTGCATGTCTGCAAACATACACTGTACTGACGCACTAATCGTTTCCTCCATCATCTCATTAACATTATTAACTTCAGACTCCAATGATTCTATTTTTTTGTAAACACCCTCAATTTTATAAGTTGAAGAATATGGAAACACTTTTCTTACATATACACTCATCGAAAAGCCTCGTACATGACTGGGGTGTTCGGGATTTTCCAATGCTATAGATAAAATATCTTTCCTCCCAGTAGCTGTAAATACCCCCTATGAGCTCTGCTCCTCAAGAGAATCCTATATTAATTAATTTAACATTTCTATAATGATTCAAATTATATAAAGAATATTATTATCTTAAATAAATAAAATATATATCATACAATACTCTTAGCTATGATTCAAGATTATTTTGAATTATATTTCCCCTTTTATCCATCAAATATCTCTTCCATTATTCATGTTTAGATGGAGGGGATGGAGGGAAAACCTCTCCAGACATTTAAGACCCAGCTCTCAGTTTTTGTAATTTTTCCACCATCATTTGTTTTTCCAATAATGTATACTATCCCCGAGATAAACTATGAGGGTATACAATTTTCGATTGGATATCCTGATGAGATATCCTTCTTTTTTGTAAAGTAAGAATAATAAATCCTTAACAAAACAGTAATAATATCATATATATAAGAAATCTTATAAAATTTTTCATTTCCTTTACCAAAAATGAATCTTTTCTTCTACTTTAAAAAAATTGTCTCCATGTGTCTTCATTTAAAAAAGGATATATATGACATGGATTGTCATGATTACTATGACCAAAAATGAAATCAGATGTGAGGGTTGATTTAAAATCCCTCAATCTCTTAGAAGCCATCGATAAAAATATCTTCCTCACTTCTCCAGTGTAACACACCAGGTAAATAAGGAATATGACATTTTAATATTTATCCATATTTGTGAATAAAATATTAATATGACTTTAAAGGGGTCTCTATGCTCTATGGCGTACCCAACACGCAACAACGAGTTTCTTGGAATCTTACATTGCACTCTAATAATAAAATAATATTATTTTAAATGGTAGTTAACATGTAGCCGTTGTATTGGCGGGAATGGATAGAAATAACTAAAATATGATTATATATATATTAAATGTTTTTACATTTATCCAATAAAAGATAAAGGCATAAAATACAGAAAGAATTCAATTTTAGGCGTATATGCCCTAGTTTTCACTAAAGGTTCACTTATTGACTTTTGATGGAGAACCGTCATTAAATATAGTTTTGTTCACTCTTATACATCTTTTTAGACCAAATAAAAATCTTCTAAAGAATTGGGACATCAAAATTTACTTTGTGTAAATTTTTGGTATCTTTCTGATAATGTTCATTTTTTTAATGAATACTATAAAATGTTGTATTTTAATTCAAAACCTCTTTTTAAACTAATTTATTTATATGATTAGATTATCTTTAGAATTGGTTTTAAAGTGATATTAGAATATATGTTTACCATTAAATCCAATAGTGGTCGTTGAAATTAATTTCACTTTGAAATCAGACTTAAACTAGTGCCAATCTTTTGATACATATTGTTTCATAAAAACACACTATTTGCTCTGACAGTGAGAATTAATTATTAAATAAATTAATGTGACTTATATTATTTGAATTTTTTAAAATAGACTTCATTTTTGAATTCGTAATATCAAATATATCTTAGGATGAATTTTTGGGATTTTTCTGAAAAAACTTCAATTTTTGATGAATAGTTAAACCACTAAGTGGTACTTATAAAAACTGATTTTTCCGTTTAAATGAAAGTTTTCCATATTTTTGTTTTGAATTTAAAAAATCCGACATACATGGTTGTCATTAAGAAGTAAAATGTTGTTCAATGGGATAAAATAATTTTTTGGTGAATTGTAACTTATTACGTTTTTAATCGCGATTAGAGGTAATTAGTGTAGTTTAAGGTAAAAATAATGTTTTAATAATATGAAATGAACTTGAAACATGTCCTAACCGCATTAGATGTGTCATTACCGACCCATAAAACCCATGGGTCAACTTGGGGACCCCATGAAGTCACTTTGGTTGGAAAATGACATTAATATCTTTTTATTTAAAGTTAAAGTAAAAATGAGACAAACATGAAATGTTTTACTAAACATATTTTTACATGGGGTTATACAAATCATAGTTTTGACTATAAATATCCATTGGAAATCTAAAAAGATTTCCTACATCATAAAAGTTTTTATATAATTTTTACACATTATATAAATTAAATTATTTATGACATTATGACGATGCAGCGATGACCTCATTATTTAACGATTTAAATAAAATGGAAAGATAATGTAATATCTACGACCTACACATGTCCAAAACCTATTGGATGAGTGTATTTATAACCCTTGTCACCTTATCCTCGAAACATGTCAATTTGGGAGCTCTTAAATCCGAATACCATTTTAAGATAAAGTGACTTTTCTTTACCTTGCAAGAGTGCCCATCCTCTCCTCTTATAAAAGGCACCCACCTCTACCTCCTTACCCACACTCCCATAGTCTTTGGCTCGGCCAACCTCTGCCCATTTTTTCTCTCCAATTCCCTCTATTACTCCTTGAAGCCTGAATTTGGACATAAGTCTTCCCAAGGAAGCCTTTGAGCTCAATCCAAAGGGAGTTAACAGATTTTAAGGTAATGTCTTCACTTGAGTCCTTTTGTTTTATTTTGATTCTCCAACCCCCTAAACTCTTTATACTCATTTATTTTGTAAAAACTCCAGTATCATAAATATAATAGGATGTTTTTATAAGAATTATTTGAGATAAACTTTCACACACCTACATCTAATGGTTAAAGAACATACTGTTTCCGTGGATGGCGAATTTCGGCCTCCCGAAACGATGATTGTTCAACATTATTTTAACACCTTCAACAGTGGCCATTAAGATGAAACTATATTTATTTATGGTATATAATATTTTTATGTTTTCCTTAAGCTTGTGTATTTTTCATTTTGGGCATACCTTTATGGTTTCCATTATGGGTAAACGCGATTTCTTCATTTAAGGAAGTGCGGATTACCGCCCCCTCAAGGTGATGTGATTCGTTAATTCCATATGTGGGACGTATAAAGGATGGATTTAAAGTTATTATATATGATGTTATACTTGAATTATAATATACCTCTATTTCATTATTATTCAATTCCATAAAAATATGAAATAGAAATGAAAGTAGCGTTCATGACTACGTACGGCTTACCGTCTCCATGAACAGTGCATTTCATTTCTTACCTCTAAATGATTATGTAATATTATAAATACATGTATATTCTGGATATATATGATATATATGATATCCAAATCACGAATATAATTCAGGATATAATGAAAATTTGACCACATGAACAACATGTAATTGTAAGAAGTCCACTTTTGACTTAAGAACCAAATATCGACAAAACCAAAATTATTAACTTAAATGATTACATAATGTTTATAAAATGGAAATAACTGATATAAAAGTAATAATGAACTAGAAAAAGGTTCTTAATAAAGTGTAAATTAACTCATGTTTATTATTCAGGACATTAAAAACGATCGAGTCAAGTCGGACCCGAGGTAAGGGATCCTACTCCACTATTTCTTTTTAAGTACACTCTTTTATGTCATTCCTTTTAAAGCTCATCTTTCTTGTTATTGGGATGTTATTTTATATTAATCCTACTGTAATTTTTATCTTCATGTGATGAGAGACCCTATTCTCTCTCATCAATCCATTTTGGAAGTTTTGAGTGGCGCCGTTAGGCTGCCGAATTTTCATAAGAGATCTAACCTCTCTCTTTCTTTTTAAGTACTCTCCTTTATGTCACGTCATATAAGCTCCTATTTTTTATGTTGGGGGATGTTATTTTATATTCCTCTTTCTATTAACTTTATGTTAATATGATGAGATACCCTATTTTATCTCATCAACCCATTTTAGTATGTTTTATGTGGCACCGTTAGGCTGCCGAGTTTTCGTAAGGGATTTTTCATCTCACTTTTATTCCTGGGAGATTTATGCTACATTTGCCACAATTTCCTTTGAGTGGTGTATGTACTTCCCATTATTTTACTCATTGTGTAATATACTTTCTTTTATGAGTATTTACATCAATGTTGTATTGTCCTTCTTTCACGAGGTGTATGTTTCGAAAGATACCCATGTCGGTAAGGGAACCTTTCACCCTCCTCTTTTTAAAAGACTTCTTTTGTTGGGTCTTTTAATTTACATATTGTTATGTTGGTATACGTTCTAATATATCCTTATTGATGTAAATTATATGTCCAAGTGATGAGATACCCTTTTTTTATCTCTCATCAACTCATTTTGATGTGACGCTGTTAGGCTGTCAAGGGAACATCTTAACCCAATTTCGATTTCTTTGGGTTCAACATGTAGTTATTGAATATTTCATCCTTTGAATATGTTTGAATGACCTTTGATTATTTTACACTTAATATCCACTTATATTTGGTGTATTCGTTTTTCACACTTAATTATGTAGTTGATTTATCCTTAAACCAAGGATATCGTCTTTGTATGGGACTTCATCTCAATCTCCTTTCATTGAGGCATAGTTTGTTTTATACACAACCTTCTTTTATACGGTGTATAAACCCCTTTGACTTTTACGTTTATCCAAAAGGAATATTTTTTTTATATGAAGCATTTTACTAAACGAAAAAAGGGAATGTTTTTGTCGTACGTATGCGGCGACAACGACTTCTCTGCCGCCGTGACTGTTATTTGAGTTCCGGATTCCTCTATAAGCCATACCTTCTTTTAAAAAGAAAAATAAATACCATGTTTTACTTTTCTTTTATTTTGGTATTGAAAATGGTTTTCATAATGTTTTTATATCAATGTGTTGTATTGATATCTTGTGATTGAAAGGTGGAAATGTTATGTTTCCATTATGCAAGATTTATGGGATACGAGTATGTTGAGGTTCTTGGGCATTATCATGAAGACGGGTGGTTCTGTGATAAACTTAGGGCGGGTGATCCCGATATAGCTCTCCAATGCATTGGGTAACGCGAAGGAGTGAAACATTAAGGTTTCTCCGAAGAGATTTAGGGAATATACTGTGATGGGTATTCCAAACGTAACCAAGAGGGTTACTCCCTACGTAAGAATGTTATGAATGCCTCAAGTTACCTTTATGTATTATGATTACTATGATTTATTCATGGTTTGATGAGGTATGTTAAAGTGCCTATGTTTTATGGGTAAAGTATAATTTCATTCTTATGTATATATGAACTCATGTTTCTTTCCATATTTTTATAACCCTTACTGAGCTTTTTATGCTCATAGCAAGTTTTTGAAATGTTTTTCACAGGTCAAGGGAATGGTACATGATGTGATGATAGTGTCAAGGATGTGTCAAGAAATAATCCGTGTTTTATTTTAAAAATGTTTCCGTTGATGGGAAGAATGCATATTTCCTTTTATGTAACCACTTTGTTTAAATGTGGAATGTAATGCAAGTTTCATTATCTAATTCTCTAAAACTCTAAACCTAAAAAGATCCTCAATGTGTAATATTTTAATAACTCAAGATTAAGTAAGGTTTAAGGCTGGGGCCTTATAGTTGGTATAAAAGGTCGGTTTAGATAACTTTAGAGGTTAGGGTATTCTTTAAGCATAAGTGACATTACCATAATGGTTAGGATTTCAGAAAGAGTCCTAGTTTTAGATAAAGTTAATGAGTAAGTATATCATAGTGTTTACCTTCCTCATTAGTACATGATGGTTTTGTAGATATACTCACACTGACATTTCTGTTTTTAGTGAATGGAAGGATCTATCAGGCACCAAAGAGACAACAGGTTTGAAGGAAACTATGGTGGTTCTCTGATTAAGATACTAGATAAAATGGAGGATTCAATGAGGAAACTCATGGTTGTTCAAAACCAAATATCAAGGATTCATGATCAACCACTTGAACCTTGGTATGTTCTGTAATGCATCATGTACGAGATGACCAATCGATGTGTAAGTTCCGGTAATAATTATAAAGGTAACAATTAGAGTTTATATGATCCTTACTTTTGAGGCAATTATGGGTTATTATATGTTATGCTGGAAAATGAAAGGCATGAGATAAACTTGAGGTTAAAATATGTTATGATCATTTTTGATGATTTTATCTCTTTTTGGGGAATGATTTAAGAATTATATAGTTTTGGAAAAAGGACAACACGTAGACCATGTGACAACACGTCGCGTCAGACAAAGCTGCGGGAATCGAACCCACAACCAAAGTGCGACTGTTATTTATCACCTACCACTGGACTACGTGATTTCCTTGGTTAGTTTGACTGATTATTTTTAGTTATATGATTTTATGAATTAAGAGTAAGTTGATTTTGGGTTATTTATGAAAATTATTAACCTATCATGGATGATATGTGATTAGGTTAATTACTTTTCAATATGAGACTTTAAGAGCAACTGATGTTGTTTGGAGATAAGTGATACGATATAACTTGGAAGACTATGTGACTAAATCCTTCAATTATTTGGGATTCAATCTTAGATTGGTTTACTTTGAAGAATTTGATGGACAAATTGTTTATCGGATGGTCCTCGTTGAACTTTGGGTTTTGTTGGACAAATTTTGGAGATTAAGCATAGATTTTCTTTTTAATGGGTTATCCTTTTCTAGATTATCTGACCTTTTACTAACCTTTTTGGTTTTGGTTTTGGTTAAAGCCTAAATACATGGGATTTATATAGTTCTATTTGGTGGATTAGGTGATTCTCTAGAAGTTGATTATAGTACTCTTAATGCGAACAAGTCTCCCTAAATACTCGTCTTTTGGAAAAAAAATATGAGTTTGATTAAGGAATCTAGTAAAAGTTGAAAGTCAACATGATAAGTGATTATGTTTCCTTATGAATAAATTCTTCAATAAAAAGAAACTTAAAAAAAATGTTGTCTATTATCTTTCCCTACTGGGGAAACGAATACCGTTTAACCCATCACAAGTTTGTGATTTTCTTATGGTTAACTTTCTCCTAGACATGTTTACTATCACTCTCCCTCAAGAACATGACCCATTATTTTTTCTTCCATGTCCATGTTTTTATACATATGGGTTAACTCAGGTGACCTCTCTACTTATCTTCCTTTATTATAAAGTTATTGTTTTACCGACTCTTGTTCCGATGTGGGACTTTCAAGGATGTTTTTCAAGCTCAATTTTAAAAATTGCGACGACGCAATTCCTAAAAGGGGGGAAGGATGTAACACCTTAGGTAAATAAAGAATATGACATTTTCATATTTATCCATATTTGTGAATAAAATATTAATATGGATTTAAAGGGGACACTATGCTCGATGGCGTACCCAACACGCAACAACGAGTTTCTTGGGAATCTTATGTTGCACTCTAATAATAAAATAATAATATTTTAAATCCTAGTTAAAATTTAGTCGTTGTATTGGTGGAAATGAATAGAAATAACTAAAATATTATTATATATGTTTTTAAATTTTTTAACATTTATCCAATAAAAGATGAAGGCATGAAATACGGAAAGAATTCAATTTTAGGCGTATATGCCCCAGTTTTCACTAAAGGTTCACATATCGCCTTTTGATGGAGAACCGTCATTAAATATAGTTTTGTTCACTCTTATACATCCTTTTAGACCAAATAAAACTCTTCTTAAGAATTGTGACATCAAAATTTACTTTGTGTAAATTTTTGGCATCTTTCTGATAAAGTTCACTTTTTTAATGAATAGTGTAAAATGTTGTATTTTTATTCAAAACCTCTTTTTAATATAATTTATTTATATGATTAAATTATCTTTTGAATTGGGTTTAAAGTGAAATTAGAATATATTTTTACCATTAAATCCAATAGTGGTCGTTGGAATTAATTTCACTTTGAAATCAGACTTAAACTAGTGTCAATCTTTTGATACATATTGTTTCTTAAAAACACGCTATTTGCTCTAACAGCGAGAATTAATTATTAAATTAATTAATGTGACTTATATTATTTGAATTTTGTAAAATATACTTCATTTTTGAATTCGGAATATCAAATATAGCTTAGGGTGAATTTTTGGGATTTTTCTGAAAAACTTCAATTTTTGATGAATAGTGAAACCACTAAGTGGTACTTATAAAAACTAATTTTTCCGTTTAAATGAAATTTTGCCATCTTTCTGTTTTGAATTTCAAAAATCTGACATACATGGTTGTCATTAAGATGTAAAATGTGGTTCAATGGGATAAAAATAATTTTTTGGTGAATAGTAACTTATTACGTTTTTAATCGCAATTAGAGGTAATTAGTGTAGTTTAAGGTAAAATTAATGTTTTAATAATATGAAATGAACATGACACATGTCCTAAACTCATTGGATGTGTCATTACAGACCCATAAAACACATGGGTCAACTTGGGGACCCCATGAAGCCACTTTAGATGGAAAATGACATTAATAGCTTTTTATTTAAAGTTAATGTAAAAATGAGACAAACATGAAATGTTTTACTAAAACAATTTTTACATGGGGTTATACAAATAATATTTTTGACTATAAATATTCATTGTAAATATAAAAAGATTTCCTACATCATAGTATTTTTTTATAAATTTTAAACATTATAAAAATTATATTATTTATGATATTATGACGATGTAGCGATGACCTCATTATTTAACAATTTAAATAAAATGGAAAGATAATGTAATATCTAAGACCTAAACATGTCCAAAACCTATTGGATGAGTGTATTTAGAACCCTTATCACCTTATCCTCGAAACACATCAATGTGGGACCTCTTAAATCTGAATACCATTTTAAAATAATGTGACTTTTCTTTACCTTCCAAGAGTGCCCCTCCTCTCCTCTTATAAAAGGCCCCCACCTCTACCTCTTTACCCACACTCCCAAAGCCTTTGGCTCAGAAACACTCTGCCCATTTTGTCTCCCCACTTCCCTCTATTACTTCTTGAATCCTCACTTTGGGCATAAGTCTTCCCAAGGAAGACTTTGAGCTCAAACCAAAGGGAGTTACCCGATTTTAAGGTAATGTCTTCACTTGAGTCCTTTTGTTTTATTTTGCTTCTCCAACACCCTAAACTCTTTTTATTAATTTATTTTGTAAAAAATACAGTATCATCAATATACTAGGATGTTTTTATAAGAAGGATTCTACCTACACTTTCACACACCTACATCTAATGGTTAAATAACATACTGTTTCTGTGGATGGCGAATTTCGGCCTCCCGAAACGATGATTGTTCAACATTTTTTTAACACCTTCAAAGGTGGCCATTAAGATGACACTATATTTATATATGATATATGATATTATTATGTTTTCCTTAATCTTCTGTATTTTTCATTTTTGGCATACCTTTATGGTTTCCATTATGGGTAAACGTGATATCTTCATTTAAGGAAGTGCGGATTACCGCCCCCTCAAGGTGATGTGATTCGTTAATGCCATATGTGTGAAGTATAAAGGATGGATTTAAAGTTATTATATATGATGTTATACTGGAATTATAATATACATCAATATCATTATTATTCCATTCCATAAAAATATGAAATATAAATGAAAGTAGCATTTATGCGTACGTACGGCTTACCATCTCCATGAACGGTGCATTTCATTTCTTACCTCTAAATGATTATGTAATATTATAAATACATGTATATTCTGGATATATATGATATATATGATATCCAAATATTGAATATAATTCAGTATATAATTAACATTTGACCACATGAACAACATGTAATTGTAAGAAGTCCACTTTCGACTTAAGAACCAAATATCGACAAAACAAACATTATTAAAATAAATGATTACATAATGTTTATAATATGGAAATAAGTAATCTAAAAGTAATAATGAACTACAGAAATGTTCTTAATAAAGTGGAAATTAACTCACGTTTATTATTCAGGAAGTTAAAAACGATCAAGTCAAGTCGGACCCGAGGTAAGGGATCCTACTCCACTCTTTCTTTTTAAGTACACTATTTTAGGTCATTCATTTTAAATCTCATCTTTCTTGTTATTGGGATGTTCTTTTATATTAATCTTACTGTAATTTTTATGTTCATGTGATGAGAGACCCTATTCTCTTTCACCAATCCATTTTGGATGTTTTGAGTGGCGCCGTTAGGCTGCCGAATTTTCGTAAGAGATCTAACCTCTCTCTTACTGTTAAAGTACTCTCCTTTATGTCACACCATTTAAGAACATATTTGTTATGTTGGGGGATGTTATTTTATATTCCTAATTCTATAAAATTTATGTTAATATGATGAGATACCCTATTTGATCTCATCAACCCATTTTTGTATGTTTTATATGGCGTCGTTAGGCTACTGAGTTTTCGTAAGGGATTTTTCATCTCACATTTATCCCCATGAGATTTATGCTACATTTGCCACAATTTCCTTTGAGTGGTGTATGTACTGCCCAGTATTTTACTCATTGTGTAATATACATTCTTTTATGAGTATTTACATCAATGTTGTATTGTCCTTCTTTCACAAGGAGTATGTTTCGAAAGATACCCATGTCAGTAAGGGAACCTTTCACCCTCCTCTTTTTAAAAGACTTATTTTGTTGGGTCTTTTAATTTACATATTGTTATGTTGGGATATGTTATCATATATCCTTATTGATTTAGATTTTATGTCCAAGTGATGAGATACCCTTTTTTTATCTCTCATCAACTCATTTTGATGTGACGCCGTTAGGATGTCAGGGGAACTTCTTAACCCAATTTTGATTTCTTTGGGTTCAACATGTAGTTATTGAATATGTCATCCTTTGAATATGTGTGTATGACCTTTGATTATTTTACACTTAATATCCACTTATATTTGGTGTATTCGTTTTTCACACATAATTATGTAGTTGATTTATCCTTAAACCAAGGATACCGTCTTTGTATGGGACTTCGTCTCAATCTCGTTTCATTGAGGCATATTTTGTTTTATACACAACCTTCTTTTATACGGTGTATAAACCCTTTTTACTTTTAAGTTTATCCAAAAGGAATCTTTTTTATATGAAGCGTTTTAGTAAACGACAAAAGGGAATGTTTTTGTCGTACGTATGCGGCGACAATGACTTCTCCTCCGCCGTGACTGTTATTTGAGTTTCGGCTTCCTCTACAAGCCATACCTTCTTTTTAAAAGAAAAATAAATACCATGTTTTTCTTTTCTTTTATTTTGGTATTGAAAATGGTTTTCATAATGTTTTTATATCAATGTGTTGTATTGATATCTTGTGATTGAAAGATGTAAATGTTATGTTTCATTTATGAAAGTTTTATGTGATACGATTATGTTGAGGTTCTTGGGCATTATTATGAAGATAGGTGGTTCCGTGATAAACTAAGGGCGGGTGAGCCCGATATAGCTCTCCAATTCATTGGGTAACGCGAAGGAATGAAACGTTAAGGTTTCTCTGAAGAGATTTAGGGAATATACTATGATGGGTATTCCAAACGTAACCAAGAGGGTTACTCCCTACGTAACAATGTTATGAATGCCTCAACTTACCTTTCTGTCTTATGATTTCTATGATTTATTCATGGTTTTATGAGGTATGTTAAAGTGCCTTTGTTTTATGGGTAAAGTATGATTTCATTCTTATGTATATATGAACTCATGTTTCCTTTCCATATTTTTATAACCCTTACTGAGCTTTTTATGATCATCCCAAGTTTTTGAAATGTTTTTCACAGGTCAAGGGAATGGTACATGATGTGATGATAGTGTCAAGGATGTGTCAAGAAAGAATCTGTGTTTTATTTTAAATAGTTTTCCATTTATGGGATGAATTAATATTGTCTTTTATGTAACCACTTTGTTTAAATGTGGAATGTAATGCAAGTTTCATGATCTAATTCTCTAAAACTCGAATCCTAAAAAGATCCTCAATGTGTAATCTTGTAATAACTCAAGATTAAGTAAGGTTTAAGGCTGGGGATTTATACCAGTGTCAGGAGTATCAAATGTCATCTGATAAAAAATATGTAAAACATATTATACTAGAAACATTTAAAGATTAGTAAAACAATAGAAAATTATCATACCAAAATTGTCTCCCACAACTAAGATATTATTGATTTTTTTCCACACTTCTCCAATCATCATACAAAATGCTTACTTTTTTTTACCCTGAGTTGATAAAAAACTCTTAAAATCATTGGCATTTGGACCTCTAGTAATATCATTCACATCAAATTCAACGAGTATCCTCTGGTCCTGGCTATGGGAAAGTGATAATTTTGGTAAATTTGTGCAGCCTTGTTTACCAACTCTTGAACTCTTCTTTGTCATTATGGTAGAACTTGAGGAATATTGGTGAACATCAAGAGGAGCATGTGAATGTTTTTCCCCAAAGGTATGATCATGATGATCATCTCCAGAATCATGTGGTTGATCAACTGATTGATATGTCATTATCCTTCAAATCAAAAAAGAAAACATTAGTTCACAAATATACAAATTCAAATATTATAATACTAATGTAAACAAAAAATGGAAAACAGAACTATGTTATATAATAGTAATAATGGTAAATATGGTAAGCATGTTAAACAATGGTAAATATGGTAGACATGGTAAACATGGTAGTGTATTTTTCATTCATAAAAATCAATAAATATATATGTTACATAAAGTTAAACTATTGTAAACTATGGTAAACATGGTAAACATGGGAAACATGGTAA
The DNA here is from genome assembly GCA_963277665.1 of Viscum album. Classification (NCBI taxonomy): domain Eukaryota; kingdom Viridiplantae; phylum Streptophyta; class Magnoliopsida; order Santalales; family Viscaceae; genus Viscum; species Viscum album. The sequence continues at coordinate 905,201,422 of OY728153.1, forward strand.
AAATGGTAAACATGGTAATGTAATTTTCATTAAAAAAATCAATAAATATACAAGGTATGTAATGGTAAACATGATCAACAAAAATTAAAAAATTAAAATAAAAAAAATTCTACTTATTTGTTTTAATACAGATTTTAATAAAGAAAAACATTACAATATCTAACATTTTATGAAAATAATAAATGTAATCAAGAAATAAAAATACGTTACCATTAATACTAGGAATACCAAAATGGATTGATTTCCCAAATTCCATCATCATGATTGTTCCTTATGAAGCAAACCATGTCTTCAATATGATCATCATTATTTTCTACTAATCTTTCCATGGATGTAGGGATCTCACATAAATCATCATCTTCATCAAGATGATCCTCACCCACATATGGTTTTTTCCCTTGTAAAAAATAGAAAACTGCATATCTCATTGAACAACTACATAGAAAATCTATTTTTCATGTGTTTTAATTTTAAATGAATATATTGTGCCTTATAATATATTCATATTAACAACTGTCATTCCAAATTCATTATGTTTTAAAATTTTATTACCGATAAACCATTTTCAGTTAAAAATAGGAACATTAATATTAAATTAATAAACTTCCCATATTTATTAAATGATTCCCTAATATTCACTTCATTCAAAAATTTGGTTTATGTCTTTAGAACTCAAAAAATGAATTTCTTCTACAACTAACAATAAACCACTATTCTGAACTGCACTTCTATTGTCCTAATCTTTCATATGAAAGGTATATCCATTAATATCATAATCGGACCAAGTTATCATATTTAAACATGGACCACCCACTAACCATCTTAATGTCTCTGATACATCTGATCTACAATTTAAGGTCTTTTAAAACAATGGAAATTTTTTTTATTGAGCTCAATAAAAATCCACATTTCTTTCTTCTTTAGATGTCATTGTTTCAACACATTAATAAGAAATATGATATACGGTTTAGCATCACCTATGTTATTCAAGATGTATAATTCCACCTTCTTCATATGTTTAGGTGATAATGATTTGACTTTCAAGACACAAATCCTCTTTCCCTCATTATTAACTCGTTCATGGTGAGATGGAGGAGAATCTATGTGCCCCGCCGTAGCTAAGTAGCTCGTACAAAAATTCGCAACCTCCTCAGAAATATACTTTTCATTAATGGAGAATTCAGGTCGTTATGGATTCTAAACAAACCCCTAAAATATTTTCATATACCTTTCAAAAGTATACATCCAATGAAAATATATAGGTCCATGAAGATATATTTCTCAAACCAGATAAACCATTAAATGCACTATTAAATAAAAATAATGATAGAGGAAAATTCATTTCAAATTGAAAAAGTATATAAATTGCTTCTTTTTCCAAAATTTTCAAGGCATTCACATAAACCAACTTATTACAAATTGAATTGAAAAAATAACACAACTTCATTATAGTATTTCTGACACGAGTGGTATGTATTCCACGCAATGAAACTGGTAGAAGTTGTTGCATCATGATGTGAAAATCATGATATTTCATACCTATCAACTTTAGATCCTTCAAAGAGGCAAAATGTTTTACATTGGAAGAATAAACATGAGACACTTTGATATCAGAAAGAAACTGAAAAAATCTAATTTTCTCCCTCTTGGGTAATTTATGACAAGATAGATGAAGAAATGATTGTCTCCTATTAGGAGTGGTAGCTAACTCCAAATGTATTCCCATTGATAGGAAGTATAATCTTGCATTCAAACCATCTTTATTTATTCATTTAATATCTAACAATATTCGAATCAAACTGTAATTGATTTTCTTCTCCATGTGTGTTACATCAATATTATTTTTGACTTCATGATATCTCCAATATGGTAACTCAATAAAAATTGACCTTTTCATCCAAATATGTATATCATTACCATATTTATGTGTATTTAACAAAGTCACATAAAATTTTCACACCCTCTCAAAATACACATCAGATGATGAGGGTTTTGGAGAAATATCAAATTCTTGTGTGCCATTGAATGCCTTTTTTATCTTTCTATAAGGGTGATCCATAGACAAAACTTTCGATGAACAATGTATACTGTTTACCTTTCACGATGATATTTACAATATGAAGTCTGTTGTTCGCAAAATGGACATGCTTTTTTCCCCTTAATACTATATCCAATCAAATTTAAATACGTTGGGAAGTAATTTATAGTGAACATAATCACTGCATGAAGTTAAAAATAATCCATTTTATAAGATTCATACAGCCTAATATCATCCTCCCATAAATGTTTCAAATCATCAATCAACGGTGAAAAGAAAAAATGAATATAATTTCTGAGTTTCTTCAGACCATAGATCATTATGCTCAACATGACATATTTTAACTTCAAACAAACTTCAGGTGAGAGGTTGTAAGTTACAAATAAAATATTCCATGAACTATGTGTGCTACTGATGTTTAGGTATGGATTCCTTCCATCCGTGCACAACACAAGTCTATGATTTCTAATTTTATTTCCAAATGTAGGATATTCCTCATCGATTTTCTTCCATTGTGGACAATCAAATGGATGACGTATTTTTCCATCACATATCATCTCATCAGCATGACATCTTAACCTTTTTTCATCATTTTAATTAGCAAATAAATGTTTCAAATGATGAATTATATAAGGATACAAAAATACCTTGGCATTGATCTCTTTAATATCTATTTGAGTCTGTGATATTTCATTCAACTTATACCGTGATGTCCCACATTTAAGACACTCTAAAAAAATTCATATTCCTTCCTATATATCATTCAATCATTCAGACATGCATGTATTTTCCTGTATCCCAATCTCATTGGGAATAATATTTTCTTGGCCTTATAATGGTAATCTAGATTATCGTTGCGTTTTGGAAGAATTTATTTCAATAATGGAAGCTCTGTAAAACATCTGTCACTCCATCCATGTTTCACCATCAGGTTAATCAATCTTAACACCGCTGAAAAAATCGTAAAATCCATAAAACTAGGATACAATGGTTTTTCATCATCACCATATATACGTGAAACTACCAGTTATATATCAATATGTTATGCTACAATATCATGAATCATTTCTTCAATTCCATCGGAGTTACCATTTTTCAAATCATCATCATCAGTAGATATGACATTATTTATAGTTTCACCATGCCAAATACAAGGGTTGTAATATGGATTAAAACCACGAAAAATCAAATGATCTTTGATCACTATACTTTTCAACTTATTCAAATTCAAACATTTGAGGAATGGATAGAAAAAAATGTCACTGGTTGGAACATTTCATTTAGATAATTACAAAACGGCATCAAAACCTTCTTCATATTCATTACTCATTCGATGTGACATAATTCAACATTGACCCAACATTAACTATAACAAATATAAAAATTATACAACTTGTTAAGTTAAGAAAATTTAATATTTATATGTAAAATATCATAATTTGAATGTAAAACAATTTTGGAATATAAAAAAATATGCTTATTTGAAAAATATATGCATGAAAATAATTTTAAAAATAAAATATAGTTAGATATAACAGTTTTATATTTATATGAAAATCATTTTAGGATTACATATATCTCATATGGATCATGATATAACAGTATAAATTCATCTTAGATCGTTTATTCTTAAGGTATACAAAGAATATATGTTGGTGCAACTGGATACCAAATTCAACCTTCAGTAAAAAAGAAATATGAAGTATAAATATTAAAATATTTATACATTCACTAATGAAAATTACACCTATCCCAACGATTTAAAACCATTAGAGTAGACCCTGAAATCGTTGGGATAGAATATCCCAACAGTTTCACACACCATTGGGACAACCCACACCGCCTGAACAACCCCACCCCTGGACACCCCATACCCCCTTGGACAACCCCATCACCCCTGGATATCAAACCCACCCCTAGACACCCCTACCCCATTAGACAGCCCCTCACACCCATATACACTACCCCCACCCCCTTGGACACCCCCACCCCCTTGGACAGCCCCCACCGCCTAGGGAACCCCACTCCCATGGATAGCCCCACACCCCATGGACACCCTCACCCCCTAGACACCCCCCTCACCCAAATGGTTAACCCCCAACCCCCTAGACACCCCCAACCCTTGGACAACCCCACCCCCTAAACACCAACACGCGCTTGGGAAACCCCCACCCCCTGGACAACCCACCCCCAAGACACCCCACCCCATGGACAACCCTGATCCCCCTGGACAACCCCACCCCTAGACACCCCCACCCCTGGACACCCCTACCCCCTTAGACAGCCCCCTAACCCCCTGGACACCACCCCCGCCCCCTGGACACCCCAACCCCTTGGAAATCCCCATCACCCCCTAGAAACCGCCCCACCCCCTTGGAAACCCCTTGGACACCCCCCTTGGACAGCCCCCCACAGCCTGGAAAACACCCCACCCCTGGACATCCCCACCCCTTGGACACCCCCACCCCTGGACACCCCTACCCCCTTGGACAAACCCCCACCCCTGGATACCACCACACCCCATGGACACCCTACCCCCTTGGACGACCCCCTCACCCACTGGACACCACCCCCACCCCCTTGGACACTCCTAGACACCCCCACCCCCTTGGACAACCCCCACCCCCTGGACTACCCCCCAACCCCCTGGACATCGCCCAAACCCAAGACACCCCCACCCCCATGACACCCCCACCACCTTGGAAAACCCCTCACCCATAGACACCACCCCCAACCCCCTGGACACCTTCTACACCATTGGACATCCCCCACACCCCATGGAATCCAACCAACCCCTGGACACCCCTTCCCCCTTCGATATCCCCCTCACCACCTGGACACCACCCCCACCCCCCTGGACACCCCCTCACCATTGGAAAACCCACACCCCCATGACACCCCCAACCCTGGACAGCCCCCACCCCCTGGACACCCCTATCCCCTTGGACAACCCCCTCACCCATGGACACTACCGCCCTGGTAACTATCTACCCCCTTAAAAAGCCCCCTCACACCACTGGACACCATCCCCACCCCCTTAGAAACCCACTAGATTCCACCACCTCCTTGGAAAACCCCCAATCCCTGGATAGCCCCCGCCCCCTGGACACCCCCACCCCCTATATACCTCCACCCCCACACACATGAAAGTACACACACACACACTTGATAGAACACACATGGTAGCAACAAAAATCATAGAACTTGCATGATATCACAACCATGTTTAACTTTACCAGAAAAAAATTTATCATCGTATAAAATAACACTATGACACTTAACATGATATAAATAACAATGATATAAAAATAACATCTCAAAATACATGTTTAGGGAATCATGAAAAATAAAAAATGAAACTGAGGCATGTTAGGCTTACTTGAGTGTTGTGAGTCAAACTGATAGATTCAATAATAATAAAGATGATGAATGATGTTGATAAAACTAGGTTGGATGGTACAACTATGAATAATCCTTTCATGGTTTTCTGCACGAGATAGATGAATTGCAGGTCTTCCAATCGAATAAAATAGAATAACAGAATATAGGGGGTGATAAATAATTTTAATGCTTTATCACATTGGTTATTTAATTACCGGCGTGATAAACTATTTTTTATGTTTATAACGTTATTTATTTAATAACTGATGTAGAAAATCCTTTATCATGACAGTTATTTTATAATCGACATGATAAATTTCCGAGATTTGATTTATCACGTCTGTTATAAAATAACCGACATGATAAATCACCCAGATTTGATCTTTCACATCGGTTATGAAATATTCGATGTGATAAATCTAATATCGATATTTTTTACATAATTTATTTTATAACCAATGTAAAAAAACAATTCTTGTTGATTTATCATGTTGTTTATTTTATAACCGACATGATAAACCAATTTTTACAGCTTTACACATCGGTTATATAGAGCCGATGCGAAAAATGCAGACGTGTTAAACGTTTTTTTCACCAATGTGCATATCATAGATAATAATCATGAGTCATGGATCAAATCATAGTAGTTCAAAATACATGAATATTAATGGATCAATGAATATTAAAAACTAAAAACATGCACTTTGAGTCATACTGAGCACCCTGTGTATGAAATTGTGGTGGGTCTGATTGATATGCGGTTGATTAGTACACTTTTTAGGATACTATTCAAGATATACATTTTGGGTAGTAATAATATGTATTAGAATACTAATAATTCATACTTTAAATTCAACATGTTTTCTCTTTTATTACTTTTTGTAGATAGATGAACGGAAAATATGACTTCCCTAAATATCTGTAAAATAAATAAATATGTATTAGATAAAAATTATAAATACCTTAACATAAAATTAGAAGATAAAATTATGAAAAAATTAATTAAATGAATAAGTTTTAGGAAATCACATTTATATATTCTTGACCCATTTCCTTATATTCATTATCTCAATTACATCCTCAAAGTCCAATCTCTCGCATACATGAGAATATTTGAACAGACCACCCTGGCTAGAACAATGGAATCTGCATGTATAATAAAATTCCTAAGTGAGTAATATTAAAAATAAGTAAATTATACAAAAATATGAAAACAAATCTACTACTTATATGGAAGTCACATACTAATTCTATTTTTATGCATTCATCCATCAGGTATGTTTCCCATTCGTTTTTTAGAACATCTATATCACCTTGTAAATATGAGTCGTTTCGACAGTCGTAGAAGTGCTTCAAAAATTTAAATACACAAAGGATTAATAATTAAATTAAACTGAATAGTAATTATCATTTAATATACCTTTTCATTGATTCTATTTTTTCACGGAATATGATCTCTCTCATAAATTTACAAACATAATAACCACAATCTTTTACATTGGTTTGTTCTAGACACCTCTAAAACATTGAGTAGAATAACTAATTAATTTTGATATGTGTTTGGATAGTGAAATTTTAATATATATACCTTGATAATTATCCATTCATAGAACTTTTCTTCTTCCGTGGTATAATTCCTTGGCCTCATTTAGTGTGTTTCATGATAGTGATGCACCACCCTATCATAACAGAATCCTCATTAAAAGGTAATATAAATTATTCAACATGACGTTTAGTTCTAAAATTATGGATTCAATGTACTAAAAATTTAAAGACTCCATTATGTGCGGATAGTTTTTTGGATATCCATGAATTGAATGTATGAAATAATTCTTTAGTGTATCCAAATTTACTGAAATGAGCATCCAATTATATCAAAAAACTAAAAAATGAATAAGTGATGAAAGAAATGAAAATAAATTTGATATGATTAAATTGTAGAGTCTTACCCCTGCATCACTGGTAATAAATAGATATTTTCATCTGAAATTTATCATCCAAAGTATTTGATTATACCTTCCATTCATCCTTTTCTGGGTCCTACTTTTTCTTGTTCTGTAGAGGTGATTTGATGAATAACGAGTTAGAACTTTTTTTCATGGAAAAATCCCTTCAATTTTTTTCATATATACGCCAGACAAAAATATGAAATGTATTTAGTCATAATTAAAATAGTATATCAGCTTTTTAAAAATGATATAATGGAGAAATACCTCATTTATACATTTACAAATGATCCACCCATACAATAATAGTTGTGGATTTTAGTTTCACTCTTAACACCTATGAAGTCTTGATCATTCTCTATGTACATATTTTATTCAAATTTATATTTGTGGTTGAAACCATTATTAAACTTTCTATACACATGAGCCTTGAATGAAGTAAATGTGGATATAAAACGAGCGAGGTAATGGGGTTTTTGGTATATCACTTTGATCAGTTTCTCAATCCTTTCGATGGTTTTGAGGTGGTTTTTTATTTCATCTTCTTCTCTTTGGAAGTCTATAATAAAATTCATCATTTTAGATATATTTTCATTATTTGTCAAACTTTTAGCTTGAAAATTAAAATGGAAATGAATACCTCCATATCAGTATGCTTTTTACAAGATGTGACAACCATGCAATGAATTTTCCAACAGTTTTTTCATCTGTGTTACTATCATCCTCATGGATTTGAATAGGTAGCTCGACATCTGTCTCATGGGATACACTAATTGATACTCACTCATGTCATGTTGGATGTGGTTTGTTGTGTAGAAAGTCATTTCAAATATTTAACACCATATCCAATGCCAAAAGTTGTTGGTTAGGTATTTATAGATATAAATAATATCCATTATCACCCTGTAGAATACCCGTATAAGAAAGGTATCATTTTCTATATGATTCACATTTCACAGAAACATCTATTATAACATTGATTACCAATTTTAATACATCTCTTTGATTGTAATCACTAGCCTCATAGTTGGTGGGGTGGTGAGGGATCTCCTTATGGTGGTTGTTCTTGAGTTGCATCCTCTATTTTCCTTTACATCATTACAGTTTCCATCATCTCTATATTCCATTTGGATTGTCCTTAAATGGTGGATATTCTTTCTCTAATCTATTTTATTATTTCAATTTGATCATCCTCTTGTTTTTTCTCAAAATATATTCCGAGTGTCACCCTAAAACCCACATCTCTAACACGACCACACTGTTTTGGCTACTTCAAGGCCACCAGAATTTTGTGTTCATCTGAAACAAGTAATCCTAATTCGTGTGACAATTTCAGATATAAAATATATAGAAATAAGTTATCATTGTTATTTAATAGTGATTTAATGAAAAAAATTATTATGTAATACTTAAACATTTTCCCACACTTTTTATGTGTTTTCATCTATTAGTATCACATCTTTATTTTACGTGCCTCCTTCTATAGCACACAATGTGGGATGGATGTGTTTTTTCATTTCATATCATAAATCTTAATATAAATATAGTAACATAATTGTGGTGTTGTTTCATGTCACATAAAAGTATTACACTTTATTTTAAATATGTACCCATTTTTTTCAAGTGAAGCGTGCACCATCTTGACTTTACCGTAGGGGTATGTTGGTTTTTTTGATCATTCTTTGTTTCCATCAATAATTTTATATTTCATAAATAAAAAATAATCAATCAATGTGATGAATAAATGCATCATCAAACAATTTATTACTGCCACAATGTACATGAAAAGACACATCTTCACGATGTTCAATAAATGCACCCCATGCTTCATGGGTTATCTTGTGTTCATAGATAACCGATGGGTAGAGGTTTATTTTCACTTCATCGTCATTAAGATGATGTATTGTTATAATTGTTCTAAATCCTTTATGAATCCTTCTAGTAATAATTAAAACCTACTTATTTTGGGAGTCAAATAATATAATTTCCCTCTACAATGGATGATGAATAGTAAGATAATGATTTATTATTTTATTTTTTAAGTAAAATAAAGAAATGATATCATAATTTTATCATAATATCATCCCACATCAGTGCCTTAATCCCATGAACATCTTGGTACCATGAATATCAGAATGCATTACTGAGTTATGATTCAAATATAAATAGTGAATGTGGCCTTGTTGGGGTTAACATGCTAACCCCATGCATTCTATCCCACGTCAAATTTGATTCCTTTGACTTTCACCTTAATAATTTTTTTAACACCATGAAACTAAGGAGATCCTGTTTTTTCAGGGAAACTATTTCTTCATCACCTACCACTTCCTTGGAATCATCATTTTCAATATTTTCCTCTAGAGAGATAGAATTCACATGTGCAGATGGCCATAGTACCTCTGCACTGGGAGCAGTAGCAGGTTGAGAAACCAATTGTTCCTCAGGTTTGGGAGAACCAACATGTGTATAAGGACATTCCTATGCACTACAATAAGAATCTAGTTGAGAGGCATGTTGTTCCTTAGGATTGGAAGAACAAACATGTGTAGAAGTCATTATCTACTGAAATAGTTTAATATTTAATTTATAGTACATAAATATAGAAGTAAATGGATAATAACATGAGGTAACATGTTGTATATTCCAAAAACAAAAGTAACCTGAATATTGAAAACTATTTTTTTAAAGGATGAAAGGGTTTTAACCATATATCAATGATACAAATCCCTTTATTGTGGTATCCTATCTCATACAAAACTCCATCAAGATTGGGACCACTACTAAATGATTTCAATGTCCCAATGAAATATTCATCCTCAATTGAATTTTCATCTGACCATTCAGTGGTTTAGTTCGATAAATAAACAATTGACCACATTCAATTTGTGGGATCTGCAATATAAAATGCTTATATTTCTTATAATTCCATTTTAAATGGTTTTTATTTTTAAACTTCTTCACTAAAGTCAACTTTCATGAATCCCAATTCATCTATTATAATTGAACTCCTATTATTAAACAACTTGAATTGAAAAAATAAGCACTGGTATTTTTGTATAATCCAACTCCCAATTTTTTGATGAAGCTAATTTATAAAATATTCTAGTAAATTTGATTTATTTTCCTAGTACCAGAAACATGCATCGCTTCTTCCATGAGTATAGCTCCACTATTTTTCATGGTGCCATCTTCATAAGGATAATTTTTATAGAACGTATAACCATTAATTACATACCTATTTTATGATAATACATTCACCCTTGGTCCTCCGACTAAATATTGAAGTCATTCTGAAATTGAATTAGTATTTTCAGCTGATTATTTAAAAATATAGTCCCAAAATGAACCTATAATGTGTTGATTATGTGTGTTTGATGTCAATATTTAATCCCTTGATGTATTTAAATTCCCTATAATTTATTTATGGGTTTCAACATATAGGGAATCCTCCAAACAATTATGTAAAATGTAAAGGTGGTTCTGCTTCTGATCTATAATATTGATTGTGAAAACATCTCTTCCATAAATTCCTTCACTCGTAAGCTGCCTATTGGGACATGATTTAGGTAGACCAATTATTTCTACATCGGAAAGGTATTCAATATAGAATTAAATAGCATCCTCAACAATATATCACTCCTTAATACAACCGTCTGGATGACATTGATTCTTGACATAACCTTTCAAAATCGTCATATACTATTTAATGGGGTACATCCATCTATAGTGTACAATACCACATAGATTAATCTATCTCACTAAGTGAACCATAAAATGAACCATCATACTAAATAATATTGGTGGAAAGAACATTTTCAATTCATATAATATGATGGAAATTTATCATTCCATAGTTGGCTATTTTGTTGGGTCTATAAATTTGTTTCATATAGAATTTAAGAAGAAATAGTGTTTTGTTAATATATAATGGAAATTCTTTGAAAAAATGCAACATAAATCTAAATCCATAATATCATTCATTAAAATATGGATGTCATGTGATTTTAGATACATTAAATTTAAATCGGTCAATGAAATGATATTATTGATATTCTATGAATGCCACTATAAATCCATTACATCAATCAAGAAGTTGTAAAATTGATATCACTCCTTCCTGGAAAGAGTGTAGAATGTTAGAGGAAGAAAAGATTTTTTTCACCCTTTCATTGTCCTAACTCTTCTCGTATTCCCATGTCAACCATTTCCATCCTAGTCTTACTTCTATCCTTTTTTTGGGTGCATTAAGCAACATACCTATGAAACTATCATATACATTTTTCTCAATATTCATAACATCAAGAAAATGTATGACATACATAAAATTCTATTATGGTAATTAAAAAAACTAATTTCTTTTTTCGTACTAGTTTTTATAATGTTTTAAGAAAATGGTTTACCAAAATTAAATTCCATATATTTTACCTTCTCAAACATTTGATTACCTATTTGTGGAACCATTGCATTACATTGTTCTAAACATCCATCGAATGATGTCATCCAAGATCGGTACTTACGTCATCGGTGTAGAAATCAATGATGTCTTAGAAACATGGTTTTCAGCGAATTTTCCACCGTGTTTGTCTATGTACCTTTTCAAAGATGGGGAACCCCTGAGTTCCTTTAATGATATATCCTAAAAAATATACATAATTAGGAATTTAATTTATCATCCCGTTCAACATGGATCTAAAATTGAAATATTCATTTATGTAAGCATCATAAAACATAACACCTGAATCCCACAATAATTTCAAATCCTTGTTCAGTGGAGCCAAATAAATATCAATATCATTACCCAGTTGTTTTGGTCCTGTTATAATCAGAGATAACATTATTTATTTTTGTTTCATTCATAACCACAATGGATAGTTATAATTTACCAAAATAACCGGCCATGTACTATGAGTGATTCTTTTAAAACCAAAAGGATTCACTCCATCTATAGATAAGTGAAAATGAAGATTCCTTGGCTTGTTTCCAAATTCAGGATAGTCATTATCAATTCTATTCCCCTAAGGAGAGTTTACCAGGTGATGAAATTTCGTATATGTATTTCATATATCTACATTCCACGTCAATTTTCCTTCAGTTTCATCACTTCCATATAGGCAATTAAACAAATCAGTGATTGGAAAATACCATACAATTTCGTTGGACCAGATTAATCATTATTTTATCGAGAAGCACCACACTTTGGGAATTCTCTAATTGATTTTTGTTCATTGAAAAAACAATATATAATAACAAGAGTAGGCATGTATTCTTTCAAATATCATACACATTGAGCGTAGAATTCATGAACTACTTCTATGATAAAAGTTTGTTTTATCTGGTGGACAAACCATTCTACAAAGGCTGATCAATGGAGGAATCCTACTAATGTAATAAATCCTTAAATTTTAAAACAAATCCACCCTAATTGTGTCGAACAAAAACTCAAAATTATACAGAAATCAGTATATTTTATAAACAAACTAAATATTTGAAGAAAATAAAAATTATAAACAAAAATGTATTGTTTTTTTTGTTATAATCTATCTCATAGGTTATTAAAAATATAGAATTAATAAAGAAATAAAAAATTATAAATTAAGTTATTTTATAAATTTTTAGTGATTAAAATTGATAACAAAACCAACAAAAAATCAGTTATTAACCAATTAAATTTTCTACTAACAAATACTCACTTTAGTATAGCAGTTAGGTTCTTTTTTATTTTGTTTATAATTAATATTTTTGTTAACCACCTATTTTCCCACCCTTAAGGACCATTACAGATTGGGGGGGGTAAGCTCTACAAAAATTTATTTCCATTTAAGATTGGTTAGATAAAAAATTACAAGATTAGGTTGATATGAGTCAAATTTTATATTATTGAATTAAAATCAACATTAAATTTTATATCACAGTCAACTATTATAAAAATCTATTCTATATTAATAAATTCAAATTCAATAAAATTATTAAAATATACAACATTGATAATTAGGTATAAAATGTTCATTATAAATCACCCAAAATTAGGGATGTTGACTCATCAAGTACCCATGAAATTTGGGATAATCAAACGCCAACTCGGTTGATTTTTTCCAATCCCTAATCCATTTATAACCCATTTATTTTTTAACTCGTTATTTTTAAATATATTAAATTAAATTTTAAAATATACCCAAACTTGTTTAATTAAATATATTTTTATTAATATTATTTTTAAACATTATTTATAAATCTAAAAAAATCGATATCAAAGAAAAAAATTAGTAATTTCATTTACATTTTAAAATAAATCATTATTCAGATAACAATAATTAGTTTAATCTGATTTAGAATTAAGATTTTATTTCTATATTTAATATTAACAATACTCAAAACACATAAATTAATTGGATAGTTTCTCTATCTGTTTAATATTCAGTCAATAAATTAATTATAATTAAAAAACTGGGTTTGGTACTTCCTCAATATTAATTGGTGTTATAAATAAAATATTTTTCTATCCCTTCTTTCTAGATATTAAAGGATGAGAGGAATGTTTTCGTAGGGAAAGGAAAATATAAAGGAATATGTTACTATATAATGGTGGAGGATGTGTTTTCAAACTCCAAGACTCCGACTAGATTACCCTTTTCTCTAAAACCCCTCACCCCTTGATGATGATGAAAATGATGTTACATAGATAAATGGTTGGAACCTGGTGGAAGTCATGTTTTTGAGGAATATCATTAGAAACGGTCAAAAATCCGGAGCAGTAACTTGGAGTCCCATTACCCCTCATGAAGATGACAATGAGGTCTTCAATAGAATAGGCTATCACAAATGTTCCAATCTTATTCCACCAGAGAATGGAGGAATCCTATGAGGGACTCTATCACACTATCCCCTTCACCACGGAACACTACGCTGGGGTACCTACGAAAGGATATCTAAAACGTAACCCAACCCCGGCACTGTAGAACCCTAGGGGGACGACACATGTGGATGATTTTTATGGCAGGTGGTGTCGAGATATCCCATTCACCAAGGAACACTCCCCAGGGGTACCCAAGCAAGGAAATATTGAAGGTACCACAACTCCTACACATGAAATCGAAACTCCCTATGGGTACCAAAGCAAGGGGATCCCATATAAACCCTAACTCCCCCAGGGCACCCAATACACATGAATGTACTCTCCAACCTGTAATGTACTAGATTTTAGCCAACCTATTCTAATAGGACAAAACTCTCATAAAAAAATACTTTTCAATTGGGCCACGTTTTTAAGAATGGATTCAATGGAGGGTGGTGTCCAGTCCATCCCTTCACCTGGGAACACTTCCTTAGGGTGACCAAGGAGATCGAGAAGTCATACCAATCTGGGAGGACCTAGTTGAGGTGGAACATGGTTGAGGCGGGATGTGTATGTGTCGATGTGTAGGGCAGACCATAGTATGGTTGCTATGCAAGGTCATAGCGTAGGAAGACCGTGGTAGAGGAGGGATGTGGATGTGTGAGCGTGTAGGGTGGAGCATGGTATGGTTGCTCTGGGATTTCATAGAAGAAGTAGAGTGTGGTTGAGGCGGGATGTGGATGTGATGACGTACAGAGTGGTCATGGTAGGGTGGAACGCGGTCACGGTGTGCGGTCATGGCAGAGGTGGAATGCAGTAGAGGTGGGGATTCTTTGTGGCTGGCCATCATCAGTGCGGTCAAGGAGGTCATGGAATTGAGGTAGAGATAGAGCTGGTTTGTGGGTTAGTAGGGCTTTAACTGTCTGGTGTATAATATTTTCATCATGTTCAAATCCTTGTGGATTCAGGGGTGTGCAGGTAGGTGTAGGGTGGTATTACACTATTAAAGGTGGTGGAGGTATGACTAGTGTGGTTAAATGCAGGGCGGTGGAAAACATAAGTGGGGCTTCCTAACAATGTTGAAATGGGATCAACTGATATTAAAAGATTTTTGGTCTACAGTTTGATTTACAGAAGTCTTTTAATTTTTCTATTTTTATCAGTGCTTTTTTAGCACTGATAAAATGTTCATTTATCAACTCTTTTTTGATTATTGATAAAGTGACCCCCTTTTAATAGTACCTCGACTATGAACACTTTATAAGCATTGCTAATGGTTTTTTTATCATAGATAAAACTCTGTTTTGTAGTAGTGATTGTTGTTCAGTTTCATTTGAGCGCATTGAATATCCCGATCACAGTAAAATCTTCTATGTTCATCGCCCTAGTGGTTACGAGAGGGAGATTATTGGGTTATCCTACATCGATTATGAAGGGGTCAAGTGTGTTAAATATATGTATATGGGAATCCCTTGCCTCATGGATCGGGGTTAAGAAGTACCAATAATATTTACATAGGCATGTAGTTGTGCATGAAGATACCACACCAACACACAAAGACCTATGGTGTAGATTTGATTTCGTATGCCTGGATGTAACATAAACAAACCCTCTAAACATTGGTGTAGAAATAATTTATTATTTTTTCATTAAACATGTAATTAAAAAAAATATATGTATGCAATTTCTTTTTCATAATTTTTTTTGCATCATTTTAGATACAAAATTACCTTTTAATATTTTTTAATTCATCCAAAAATATATTATTAATTTCATTTTATATAATACATCCAATTTTCATAAAACATAATTTAAAAAAATATCAACATTAAAACTAATATTTTTTTTAAAAAATAAAAATATTAACATATTTATGCAATAAATTATTGATTGTTTTTTTGACTAATAGTGTGGCTTTTGTGAACATCCTTCACACATTCCAGGACCTGATTTTGTAATAGTATTTTAACTTATCCCATATCAACAAATCAACTACATTTTTTTCATTTTTAAAAATTAAATGACAAAAAAATTTATAGAATCAATTTGATGTAAAGGAAAATAAATCACATACTATATATTTTTTTAAAAAATTATTCCTTCTAAAACTCATAGGAAAAAATTATTATTTACTCAAAAAATAATACCCCCTTTCACTTAAAAAATCACAGTTTTTTAATTTTTCGTTAAAAAACTAAAATATACACAAACTAAAATAAAGAACTAAAAATTAAAAATCAGTATACTTTATTTAAAAATAAATTAATAAAATAATGAAATAGAATTTTTTCAAAAAATAAATAGATAATCTTCATTATAACATAATTTTAAATGGAAAATGAAGAAGAAATATTTTTATCATTATGTTTTTTAATTCAAATTTTTAATTATTGTGTAAAGGAAAGAGGGTTTTTTTTATATTTTAGATTTAAAATGGGATCATTTAGAAAAATTAAAATTTTTATCTAAATTAATATAAAAGAATAAATTCATTTTTAATTCCCAAATACATCATAAAAATTGGATTTTTAATTTTTAATTTGTTTAAAATAAAATAATTTTTAAAATTTAATTTTTAAGAGGAATATTGGGATATTTTTTAATTTTATACGGGTTCAATATTTTTTTGATACAATATTTTTAGACTAGGAATATATTATTATATTACATCATATGTAAAATGGAATTTATTAATAATTATTCATAAATATAATTTACTTTCTTATTTTATATTAAAAAATAATTTTTTTTAAGAGATTGTTTGATTTATTTTAAAATTTTTATTTGAATTTTATTAATGAAATAATAGTTTTTATATTTTTAATAAAAAACAATTTTCTAAAATTGAAAGAGAATTTTGGTTGAATTTATCTTTCTGAAAAATATTTTTCTACTTTTTCTACTCTTTAAAATATTAATGGAGAATATAAATTTTCTTTTTAATTTTAATAATTTGAAAAATATTTTTTTATATATTAAAAAACTGATCATCTCTCCATCATGAAATACATGGTGATATATGGTTGTAATCCCATTATATCATGAATTTACCTCCTCCCTCATCTAGAAACACAACACATTCTCATTTGTATTATGAACACAATGTCTTCAAATCCTATTCATTTTTTTCCTGTATAAGGATATCATTGTCACTACAAATAAAATTGAATTCCCATAACCACAGATAGACCTTTCAACACAACGCAAAGAGTTTAACAGCACAAAAAAAGATTTTCGTCGTCAAGGTCCTTATAATGAGAACCCCTTTATCCTTTTTTCATTAACACTGATAAATGCCCAATTGTTGCAATGTTTCATTTGAGTAACAACACATTTCACCAAATTCACCTCTATGCAAATGCACCAGTGTGAAAATTCACAATTTATGTTAAATAAAATTTTCATTAAAAATATAAAAAAATTATAATATATACATTTCAATCAATATTTTATACAATTAAATTTTCATTTACTATCCACAAACATTTAAAAACATCAATGATTAATTTTATTGGGCACCTGTGATCCCCTCTCAAAAAATCATAAACATGGTATTAGTTTTCAAATACACCACCCTAACCTGAGAAAAATAATTCTTCTTTATAAGAAAACTATTCTTATTTTAATAATACTATAAATAAATAAATAAAAAATAAATATCAAATAATATATTTTTAAAATTTCAATTTTTAAAAACAGGACACACATGCATCACTACCACAAAAGCAACATTACACAGCGCAACCCTTTACCAATGCTAAAAAATGTGCTGATAAAGGGGTACCATTATTAGCACTAAAAAACCAGTGATTAAAGGATATATTAACAGTGCTAAAAACACTGTTAAATGTACCCATTTATCAGCATTTTTCGCGTTATTAATGTTACCCCTTTATCAACGTTCTTTTAGTGATGTTAAAGGGACTCCATTTATTAGTTCTTTTTTAGAAGCACTGATAACAGGGGATTTATCAGTGTTTCTCTACTAGCACTAATAAATGGTATATTTCATAAAAATCATTAAAAATAACATATATTTTTTGAAATATGTTTTAGCTAAGGCTAAATATACATTTACAATTACAATATACTATACTAAGTGAAAATGGATTAAAAATAAATAAAAAATATTTTTAATTAATAAATTACTAATTATTATCGACTTAAATTCATTTAGTAGCAATTTGAAGACACAAAAAATAAAAAAATGTAATAAAAGATCAAAATTATATGGAAAAAGTAACTCAGATTTCAAAGGGTCATAAATTTTCATATTTGTGTCCGTTTAAGCTCTACAACATATTAAATTGAATCTTGCCTTGTCATATTCACACTAATTATAGGGACGAATCCCCTATTACATTTTACAAGTCCCAAAAAGTCCTTAATAGGCATTTAAAACAGATTTTTTAGTCGGTGTATCCTAATTTTTTAACATTCAATTGACTTACATCCTCATTTAAGGGGGGTAGTTTTTCCCATTTTTAGTGGGGAATAAATTAATTCACAAGTATTACATTCATATTAATATTAATATTTTCAAATTTATCATTATTCATAATTTAGTTTTATTTATAATAATATATATAATAATATATACATATTTTTTATATATTCACACATAAAAATTTAATTTTATAAATATATATATGTAAACCTATTTACATGTAAAGTATATTTATAAAAAAATAAACCTTATCTAAATAAAAAATAATATCCATTTTATTTAAAAATAAAATGTATAAAAATTTATATACATATACAATTACTGTATATGTATTATTTATATATATAAAAATATATTTTATTGTGAATTGAAAAAATGATATATATTTATATATATACTCTAATATAAGTATATAAATATTAATATATAATATATCTAAATAAAAATAAATGTGTAGAATTATATTTATAGATTCAAACACATATATAAAAAAATATTTATTTATTTATCCGTATGTATTGATTTATAGACACACATACACACAAAAAAACATATTTTATATGTTTAACTAAATATATACATTTATTGATTAAAAAATAAAAAAAATAATAATATAAATATATAGATATATCATAAAATACATAAGAAAGTAATATAGGGTAGTGGAAAAGGAGTGAGATTTTGAGGTGGACTTCTCATTTTCAAAGCCCAGCAAAGGAATGGGTGCACACGAATGAGTGATGCAGGTCCCTAGCATTGTTAAAGCATGGGGGGATTCCTAGCATTGTTAAAGGGGTGGGGAGGAAATAATAGAACTATTAAAATGGGGGACTGAGTTCTAATAAAAGGGGGATGTCCCACCCTCAAATTTGTAGAAAAATAAATTCTTTTTAAGAAATTCTTTTTTGGACTTTTATTGGTGATAATAAAAGTGGCGATAAAGGTCCCATCTATCAGAACGTCTTTAGCATTGATAAAGGCCCTCTTTTATCAATTGTAATAAAAAGAGACTTTAATATCATTTTTTATCAATGATAAAAGAGACCCGCTTTTAATATCATCAAGGATAATAATGTTTTTTAAAATATGTAAATGCCCATTTTGCGCATTGTTAAATTCCATATCTATAGTAGTTGAGTCATACAAACCATGTGCATCGGATTGATGTGGGGATGATTCCTACACATCAAAAATTAATTATGGAACATTTTTATAAAGTATCAAAACAATATGAATATATATTCATTTCAAATAAATGTAGATAAAAATTATGGTAAACTAAATGTTGGGATCAACAGCAGGATCTGAACTTCTGTTCGATGGTGGGGTTTGGTAGGAATGCACTAGGGATAGTGGAAAATGAAGGCCTCTCCTCATCAAGGTGGATGAATTAAAGAATCAAGACCTAGCGTGATGGTGAGGTCTAGAAATGAGGGTCAAACCTTACTCGAGGAAGGGGACAGTGACATGAGAGGAAGAACGTTATCTATTAGGGGATTGTGATTTTTCAGTCGGGTCATCCCTATTATCAGTAGATCTATCCACCTCGTTGATCTTCCTATTGGATCTCATGGAAGCTATGGTTTGGGTGTCAAGGTTAGCAGTGAAATGGAAGGATGGCTACCTTGGGGGATTTCAGTCCAAGCCTAATTATATGTTTATCTACCTTATTCTTTAAAGCTATATGGATTTGACTTTTATTTATTTGGATTTAGTGCTATTTAAAATTTCCTTGTATTTCTTGGGGAATTTCGCATTTGGGGATTCAATAATGCAATGCATTATTTCTCAATCTATCTTAAAAGGGATTATAATATTCTTAATAGTGGGGTTTTCCCAACCTATTCTAATAATTAATTTCACTAAAAAATAAAAAAACATTATAAATTATATAAATATAAACATTTATAATATAAAAAAACTCAAAAAGGAACCTAATAATAGTGTCATTATAATGTTGGGGGATTGACACCATTATATGGATGGAAATCCATCCCTAAACCGT
The DNA here is from genome assembly GCA_963277665.1 of Viscum album. Classification (NCBI taxonomy): domain Eukaryota; kingdom Viridiplantae; phylum Streptophyta; class Magnoliopsida; order Santalales; family Viscaceae; genus Viscum; species Viscum album. The sequence continues at coordinate 905,222,071 of OY728153.1, forward strand.
TTTTAATTCACCACATATACTCCCTCATATGATCATTTTGTGGATGATACTATTGTCGTTGATGTTCATGATGTTGTCTATACTCTTCCTACCCTCTATCTAATCTCTGAACAGCCCCATCCTGAGCTCATAGAATTTCCTCATACTCTACAAAAGTGAAGGATGATGATCTCATACACACTATGTTATTTGTTGTAAGACATTATGGTGAGGGAAAATATTAATTATGGTCACCTCATTCATTTGGAAATGTCGTTGTGATGTGTCACGGTGGCACCCTACAAATGATTCCCCATTTAATTTGTTAACTGAAATTTAATAAATGGGAAGCCAAAGGAGGGTGAAGGCAGGTCATAAATTGGGATCTCTAACACCCATTTTTATCATCAAATTCAAAAGCAACACATCTTCATCCTTGAGTGCAGTATTTTGTGCTGTGTTTCTCTATATTTTTAAAGATATAATTTCTTGTGTGTTTTCTACTTGTAATTGAGGGAGAGAGAGTTTGTACCCACATTTTACCATAGTGAAATCATTCTATTTGATTGTAGTTTTGTACCCCTTTATTTTTTTGGTTTTCCACGATACATATTTTGTTATTTTAATTCTTTAAATATTCACTTTATTAATACCTTGCAATTATCATTGAATTTATTGGACAATTGTTTGGGATCCTAACAACTGGTATCATAGGAATGAGGTTTTGGCCTGAGAAAATTATGGACCAATGATGTGTCCAAATGGCGATGAAATACAAGATCAAAAAATTCAATGGAAATAATTTTTCATTGTGGATAATGAAAATGAAACAGGTGTTGTGGAAAGATAAACGTCTAAAGGTGATTGGAGAGAAACTGGTGGGTGTGATAGATGAATAAATTGAGTGACATGGACATGAATTCTATTTACAACATCCATTTGTATTTGGATGATGGGGTCATGTCAATCATTGTGAAGAACAAGACGAAAAAAGAAATTTGGGACACTCTGACAAATCTGCATAAGGAAAAGTCACTCCATAATAAAAATTTTTTGAAGTGAAAATTATACACTCATCAAATCGTAGATTCATCATCAGTGACTGACCACATAAACACCCTAAATACCCTTTTTTCACATGTTACAGTATGGAGCTATAAAATTGTGGATGCAAAACATGCAGAGATTCTACTCCAAAGGTTTACACATTCATGTGATCAACATATCATAAACCTCACCAATAATATCCTAGTTTATATGTTTCCATTAATGGTGTTGTAGATACGATTATTGAAGAATAATGTTGGTGCACGAACAATGAATACAGACATGCAACTTCACACGAAGTTGAAGATCTATCAATGGAAAGAAAAAGAATGATGGAGTGTAGTTCCTATGTGAAGCAGTATCATGGAAGGACTTAATCAAGGAGAATGAAGAAAAACATAAAATGTTATAATTGTTGTAAGAGGGGTAGGGTGGTGAGACGAACTCTCAGGTAAATGTGGTCAGTACATCTAGAAATGGAGACGTACTAGACAGTGATGCGCCAATGACTACTGAAAGAAGAAAAAATCTCGACGACGCATGGATTATTGACTTAGGAGGAACATGTCACATGACATGTATTTGGAAATGGTTTGACCAATATGAAACTATCCCATAAGGACTTTTGTACATGTAAAATGATCATAAATTGATGATTTTTGGAGTTGGAACCATCAAACTGAAAATGCATGATAACATAGTCTAATCCATCCAAGGAGTACACCAGGTGGGGGGTCTAAAGAAGAATATTTTGTCCTTGGGAAAATTTTATGATATCAGATGAAAAAATCACCCCGAGAACGGGATGATGCATATTGTGAAGGGGGGACTTGTGGCGATAAAGGTGGAGAAGATCTCAAAAAACTTTTTTGTGCTTATGGGTGAAATGTACAAGGAATCATAGATAGTTGTCTCCTCAACTACCTCAATGGAAGAGTTGACGATGTTATGGAATCAGAATCTTGGCCATATGTCCGAACGAGGACTAAATATTCTTGTATATCAGAAGTTTTTTCCTATTATTATGAAGGTATCCATATTATTTTTTAAGAATTTTGTTTTGAGTAAGTAACACCTGTTGAAGTTTGGAACGTCAATGACAAGGAGTAACTAGATCTTAGAGTTGATCATTCCAATGTTTGGAAATCACTAGTTGTGTCCCTAGGAGGAGTAAGGTACATCATATATTTCATTGATGACTATTATAGAAGATGTTGGCTATTTCAAATCAAGAAGAAATTGAATATAATTGATGTATTCAAAACATTCAAAGTGGAAAATCAGATTGAATCTGAAAAGAAGATCAAGTGTTTGAGGACTAACCATGGTGGAGAATATACAAGTGAAGTTTTTGATTCATTTTTATAACATGAAGTAACCAAGAGGTAGTTCATGGAGAAATACACTCCTTAGCAGAATAGAGTGGTAGAGTAGATGAATATAACCTTATTGGATATAATAAGGGTGATGCTGATGACTGCAGGAGTTACCAAGGAATTTTGGGAAAAACCAGTAAATATTACCTACTATGGGATCAATCGATCCCCTTCAGTGGAAATTGATATAAATTTCCTGATGGATATATGGAATGGTAATCCCGATAATTATTCTCAATTAAATACTTTTGGAGTTCATGTATATGCAGTATTTCATAGCCAGGAATGATTGAAGATGAACTCAAGAACCAGGGAATGTATCTTCTTGTGATACACTTATAGTGTGAAGGGGTATCATTTGTGGGATGTCATTGCTGACAATATTATTATCAGTAGAGATGCCATATTTTCCGATGACACAGTTAAAATGAATATTTATAAAGACACGGAGAAAGAGAGTACAGAAACTACAATAGTCAAGGTGAAGGATGAAACAAAGGACAAAACAGTTTTCTATGAGGACTCCCAGAGTCTATATATATCTTCATGGATGGTAGCGATGTAGGAGGAACATGATGCCCTGCACATGAACAAGGATTGGGATCGTGTTTCATTACCTCATGGAAGTATGGGAATTAGGAACAAATGGGTCTACAAGTTCAAGAGGGATGAAACAGACCAGGTGGAAAGATATCATGTATGAATGGTGGTCAAAGTATATTCTCATAAGGAAGGTATGAATTTCAGTGAAATATTTTCTTGTATTGTTAGACTAACAAATTTGCAGGTAGTGATGGTGATGTGTGTTTCATGCACTCTGCATCTAGAGTATCTAAATTTGAAAACATATTTTCAACATGGTGACCTTGATGATGTAGTCTATATTATCTAAGGAGAAGGTTTTTCTGAATAAGGTTAAGAGAACATGGTTTTGGGGATGAAAATTTTTCTTTATAGTCTCAAACATGTGTTTAGGTGTTTGTACAATAGATTTGATTCATATATCATGATCCTTGGATACAACAAACTTAATTCAAATCCTTGTGCTTATTTTGAGGGTGTATATGGTAATGATTTTATCATTACACTATTTTATATGGATGAAATGTTGGTTATTGGCCCCAATAATGATTAAATCTAGATGATGAAGGCACAGTTGTCTGAGGAGTTTGATATAAAGGACTTGGGACCAGCAAAAAAAATTCATGGGATGAAAATTTACCAAGACAGGAATAATGGAAATATTTGGATATCACAGAAAAATTATTTGTGGAATGTATTAAAACTCTTCAACATGAATGACTGTAAGAAAATTTCTACCCCTCTTCCCATTAATTCCACGTTATCATCTATGATGAGTCTTAGTAGTGAAACAAAGAGAATGTAAATGTCTCAAGTGCCGTATGAACCAACAGTGGGGATTCTAATGATCCCCAAGGTTTTAACTAGAGTATATATTTCACATATAGTGGTAGAAGTTAGTCAGTACATAGAGAATCTAGGAAGAAAGCATTGGATCATGGTGAATAGGATATTGAGATATATCAGGGAAACCTCAGATGTTGCATTATGTTTTGGAGGACCATATTTCACTATGAGAGGAGGTATTGATTAAGATTTAGCATGTGATTCTGACCAGTGGAAATCCATTAATGGTTATGTGTTTGCTCTTGAAGGAGGATCTATGAGTTGGATTACAAAGTTACAGTTTGTTGTGGATCTATCAATGATGGAGGCAGAGTACATGGACTCTACACGGTCATGAAAAGAGGTGATTTGGATGAAATTTCTTTTAGAGGAGCTCGGGCACAAACAAAATCATATTACATTGTTTTTGATAGTAAGAGTGCCATTCAAATTACAGGGAATCCATATTATTATTCTAGGATGATGCACATTGTTGTACAATATTATTTTGTTTGATATGTGGTGGAAGAAGGAAGTTTCGACTTGTAGAAAATTCACACAAAAGAAAATATGGAAGATTTTATGGAAAATGTGATTGGTTATGATAAGTTCAAATTCTATAGATCCTTGAGAATCTATGTAGAGACATGAGCATTAGGTTTGTATTATAGAAAGCATTTGTGGAGATGTTATTGGAACTTAATCAAATTTCCAAGTGGGAGATATGTTGGAAGATGTTATAGAGATAGTAACTTTTAATGATGGTCGTCACATTCATTTGGACACGTTGTGGTGACACGTCATAGTGAAACCCTACCATTGATTCCCAATTAAATTTGGTAATATAAATTTAATACTGAGGATGCCAAAGGAGGGTGATGGTAGGCTATAAAAGGGTATCTTCTCTACCGGTTTTTATCACCGGATTCTAAAGAAACATATCTTCATCCTTGAGTGTATTATTTTTGAGGTGTTTCTCCATATTTTCAAAGAGATAATTTCTTGTGTCTTTTCTCCATGAAATTGAGAGAGGGTGAGAGAGAGTTTGTTCCCACAATTTTTTATAGTGAAATTATTCTATTTTCTTATGGTTTTTTAACCAATTCATTTAGGGGATTTTCCACGTTACATCCAATGTTTTTTCCTCACTTTTTCACTTTATTTCTATCTCATAATAATTATTGAATTTATTGAACAATTGTTTACAATCCTAAATTTTTTTCTAAATTATGACATCAGTTAAATTCTATTGTAACTAGTGGATGTCGATTTTAAGCCAATTTCAATCACCATCCATTTCTAAATACCACTTTTCACCACCAGTGACTATGTTTTCTCATTAAAACAAGCTCGCATGAGGCCTTGACCTGACCATATTTCTTATCCTAACTCCCACACATATGAGAATTATTTATCTAATATATATCCTCTAATTGAGAAAATATAAATAAAATGATAAAAACATATATTATATTAATTTAAAAAAAATGAAAAAACACTAACCACAATCAGTTTCTGTCTCTCACCAGCAATATTCCCAATACTACTATAAGTGTATATCATCTTGAACACATCAAAAAATGTAATAAATGGTTCAACCACAGACAATATTAATGTATCATATACATATTATATTGAATAATATTATTTACCAACTTTTGATGATTTATTCTAAACTTAAGATGTAACACCCCAAGCTTCTACGGTACGCTTCTCTTTGAATAATATGATAGCGTGTGTTGTATGCAACACCGAGTTCTAACACACCATAATCAATCAAACTAGCCGTTATGAATAGTAATACCTAATTTTTTAAATTATATATATTTTATATTTTAAAATGGACTTCATTTTTTGATTCAGAATATCGAATTTATCCTAAGGTGTAATTTTGGTACATTTCGGATAACTTTCATATTTTGATGAATAGTGAAAATTACTAAATTTTAATTAAAAAAAACTTTTTTAATCAAAATAATTAATAGTGATAAATTATGAATTTTAGTGGTTTTAAAGTATATTTAGAATATATTTTTACCATTTAATTTAATGTTGGTCATTGGACATAATTTTACAATTAAACCGAACATAAACAAGTGTCAATCTTTTTATAGTTATTATCTCTTAAAAACACGCTTTTTGTTTTGACAGCGGGAATTAATTTTCAATTAATTTCTGCCACTTCTGTGTTTTGAATTTAGAAAAATGGATTCCATATTTGGAATCAGGATGTTCAAATTGTGTAAATAGGTAACATTTATTTTTAGACATTTTGAATAATTACTGCAGTAAATATTTTAATTGCCATGGTTAAGGGTAAATCTGGTAAATAAGGGTTAAAAAATAATATTATAATAATACTAAATTACCCTAAAACGTGTCCTATCCTTATTGGTTGATACATGTTCGACCATAGGCATCTTTGGGTCGATTTTGGGACCCCATGGTGCCACTTGTTGGTGATAGGGACACTTTATTTTAATTAAGTTAAAATGAATACAAAAATGACAGAAGAATATATCTTTTAGAAAAATAATTTTTACATAGGGTTATATATGTTGGATTTTAGACTATAAATTTTAATTAGAAAGATAAAAAGATTTACTACATAATTATACTTTATTTATAATTTTTAGAAATTAAATAATTTAATTTATTTATGACACAATGATGATGAAGTAATTACTATAATAGTGAAAAAATTAAAATAATTGATATTATAAATACCCAAATAAATATAATATTAAACTTTTAATGAATTAAACAAATTTTCTAGGATAATATGATATATTAGTATTAATTTAATTAACTTTGTTTGAAGTAATAAATCTGTTATGAGTTTCACAAAAATAAACTATTGAATAGTGACAAAATTGACATAAAAGAGTTCTTAAAACAAATATTACATTATTAATTGATATTAAATTCCTAAAAAACTAAGGATCGGCCAAGAGACTTATATAATGATAGGTTAATCATTAATGGACCACTTGGGGGTCTCTTGGATGTATATGGTAAGTTTTTTAACCTTTTATATAAAAATACAAAGAGACATTGTAAAAGTGAAACTAATTAACTTAGAGTTAATACTTAAATATAAGGTTAATATAAGTACCCAAACCTGTCTAAATTCTATTGGTAGAGTTTTTTTGGACCCATCCCCACCTTAAAATTTAAAAAATAAACTTTGGATCCATTATAAACCGAATATGAATTTATTATAAACAAATATTGCTAGCTTTTCAAAAGGTGCCCCTCACCCCTCTTATAAAAGGCCACTCTTCCTTATCATTTCATCACACCTTCAAAGCCTTTTGGTTCGGCCAAACTCTGCACAAATACTCTACCAACATCCCTCACTACAACCTAGAGGCCTTAGTTTGATCAGAAAGCCAACCTAAGGAGCCCTTTTGATCAAATCAAAAGGAAGAACCCGAAGAAGAGGTAATGTTTTCACCACCCCTTTCCAAGTTCCTTTCTTATTCCACTACTTCTTTCTTTGTTCATACCATTCTAAAATAATAACTCCAGTATCTCACATATACTGTGATTTTATTATAAATATGGTACAACCATATTCAGTATTCTATCCACCCTTTGAATAACATGTCACCATACGTGCGTACGTACGGCTTACGGTCTCCACGTCGTGGTGTAATTGTTATTCAATATATTATTATTTGGATGGGTATAATAATGATATGTAACTCATGTAAATAATAAATAAAACATGTTAATGATTCTGTATATATGATATAACAACCATTTATATATTATTTTAATATCAAAAGGATGATATTGTCTCTCGTGCGTACGTACGGACTACCGTCTCCACGAACGCGATGAGATTCATTCTCCATCGTATCCATTAAAGTATAATTATCATTTGATGATTTAAAAATTATTTTAAGGACTTGATATCATTATGGATATGAATAATATACAACCTATCCATTACAAACATGTCTTACATAACAAAACATATAAAAGAAAACAAGTAAGTTAACACCCGAAACAACGATAGTACTAAGATATTATTATCAAATCAATATTAAAAGATCATATATGATATCATATTAATATATATGATTCTTTTATAATTTAATAACAATTATTTCACCATTATACAGTAGGTTAACCTACCCCAACCAAGGAAAATTACAAGGTAAGGGTTATTTCACAATCTCTTCATTATCCGAGGTTGTTTATACGTAATAATCTACTGGGATCTTTTTATCATCCACATCCATGTTTCTTAAAAATGTATTTCAAGACATTTTTACTATTTACTAGAATATGAGTTAAAGTCATTTATACCCTTTTTGACTTTTATAAGTGGTTTGTAAAGGAAAATTTCCGTCGTTTTCAAAACAAGGTCCTTTTTAACCTTTTCGACAGAATTAAGGTAAGAATGTTTTTTTTAACTTATACGGAGGGTGCGGCTATTTTCTGCTGTTATAAAATCTTCAAAGCTTCCCTTACAAGCTTATAAGAATATTTTCAATGAAAATATTTTATTTTATATGGATCTTAAATGATTTCAAAATAAAAAGAGATATTTCTTTAAAAAGAATTATTATTTCATCTATGTCAACATCCTTTGATGGATTTTACGCTTATTTAAAGTTGATTTGTTATGATAAAAAACTTCTATATTATATTGAAGGTTTTGTGATTTGTTTGACTGTGGATGTTCTATTTTTATACCATTCATGGTTTATGGTGAAATTATTGACATTTTGTACGTTAGTTTTAATACGAATGTTTATGTTATGTTTAAACCTTTTCATATGGGAATGCATTGGACTTGATATGTGATGGGTGGAGCCCGCTATAGCTCCTCGATGCATCGGTAGGTCTCATGAGACAAACTAGTGTCTTGGAACAAGGCATTGACAAAATCTTATTTGTAGTCTTGGCACGAGGCCTTGGCTATGTGGTTATGATAGTCTGGCATTATGCATTCCATCATTATGAAAGTGGTTATTAATTTTGCATGTGACTATTCGATTAGTAGAATATCCATGTGAATAAGTAAATTGCATTATTTCATTTTATTTATGCCATACTATGTTGAAAGTTCAAGTTTGAAAGGCTTTTGTTTTAGTTATACATTCCCTTAAATGTTTATTCTTATTTATGAAATTTTCCGCTATATTGTTATCCTTACTGGGCATTTGAGCTCACCCCTTTTCTATGTTTTATTTTTCCCAGGAAGTGAAGAAGTAAATTAGGAATGACCCGCAGGGATATTATGTGGGGATATGAGTGTGGATTATGGAGACAATATGTTGTTGTAGTAGTGTTTCATTTTATGATGTAATGTAAGACTTATGAATATATATAGTGTTTCCAAGGATACTAAACCAACCGGTCTTTCGAGATTTGATCTTTCCTGTGATCATGCCAATATTATGTAATAATGCACCGAATCTGTGTATCTAGGGTCGGGGCGTTACAGTTGGTATCAGAGAATTTTAGTACAAACCTTGGAAGCTAGATTTAGATAAACTCTGATTAGAGCACGTAGACCTAAGATGAGCTTTGGGGATTAGTATAGAAGAACTTCCTATAATTTTGGAATTGTAGAGATTTTGTGAGTTTTCTGAGCAATACATCCCTTTCTGGATACGAGCAAGTAGAGGCGGCTCTGGAACAGATGTACCTAGAGGTAAAACCCGAAAACACCACTTTGAGCTAGACTCGAACGGGAACTGGTGCACGAAAATGGGCCTTGCTGCACTCTTGGTTATGACACTCCCGGGGGATATGCTTAGGATAACTCTCATTTTCTTTACAAATCATTTTGAAGGGATTATGAGTATATACTTCCTCAAAGAAAAAATTCTTATGATTATGGATTATATCCATAAATAGTTCAACTTATGTTAAGTGTTTTATAAGTATGGGATTATGTATTTTGATTCATAAACTGATCTAGTTTATGCCATTGTTTAGAAATGGCGCCTAGTGGAAGAAATGGAAACTATATCAATGCACACACTCCATGTAGGGATTTCCCTCATACTCAAGATAATTATAGTGGAGATGGTGATGCAACTGGTGCCGATCAGCTAATCACCATACTAGGACAACTTACTCAAGTTATGAATAATAACCTTACCCGTATGGAGCACCCTGATCCGTAGCGTGGAGGATCAATGTTAGATCGATTCATGAGGCAACAACCACCAACGTTCAATGGGAGTACAAATCCCTTAGTAGCTGAGCAATGGATATTTTCCCTAGAGATAATATTTCAGGCTTTGGGGAGCAGTGAAAGGGAAAAAGTTATCATGACAGTTTACCGCCTCACTGGAGATGCTGATCAATGGTGGTCATTGATTCAAAATATGAAGGAAGATGATGAAGTATCAAATATGGAATGGAGGGAGTTCAAAGATCTGTTTTTAGAAAAATACTTTCCTCGCGACCATCGAGCAGATATGGAAAGGCAATTTCTAAGTCTGAGACAGAAGGAGGATGAGAATGTCACAAAGTATGAGGCTAACTTTACAAGGTTATAAAGGTACACTGGTGATTATATACGTAATCAAAGAAGTAATATTGATTGTTTCTTTGATGGGTTAAAACCATTTCTCCGTCGAGCATTAGTCTCACAATCCTTCTCGTCATACGAAGACATTGTCTCATGTGCTATCAAGACCGAAAAGGAATTCTCTAAGTCTTATGACTTTAAAGAAAAGAAAGAGAAGAAGAGACCTACTGATCAATCTGATAATGGAAATAAGGGGAAGAAGGGAAAGGTTGAATATCCATCCTGTGGTAAATGTGGGAAGAAACACCCTGGTACTTGCTTGAAGGGAATGGGCGTCTGTTACAAATGTGGTGAAAAAGTCCATCAAGCTCGTGATTGCAAGGGGAAGAAGGAAGATACCAATGTTCAGTTCTACAATTGTAGGGAGATGGGAAATTATGCAAATTAATTTCCAAAGAATCAAGGGAACTTACCTCAGAAAATGCCAAGGGATCAAGGCCAAGCTTATGCTATCACTACTGCTGAGGTAGAAGCTCCGAAAGACGTGGTGGCAGGTAATTTAATGGTTTCCTAAAGTTTAGAAAATGCATTATTTCATTATGGATCATCGCATTGTTTCATATCTTCCCAGTTTGCTATGAAAATTAGATATTTTCAATTTGATTTAACAAGGGAGTTGTCAGTTAAAACTCCTAAGGGAAGTATCATTGCAACAATGTTTTGCGAATCAGTCCCCATTAGAGCACATAAATGTTCTTTATCTACTGATCTCATCGTCATACCTATGATTGAGTTTGATATAATCATCGGTATGGACTGGCTTTCGGACTATGATGCGAAGATTTATTGTAAGAAGAAAGAGGTTACGATTCTTGATGATAATGATAAGGAACACCTTATCTTTAGAGCAGACTCATCACCACCTAATTCTTATCTAGATCAACCCCCAGTAGCTCAACTAAATTCTATTATTGGGGAGGAAGAGAATGAAATAACTGTGGGTGAGGAAAGGAATGTTCGAATAGAGGATGTACCTGTTGTGAAAGAATTTGTAGATGTATTTCTGGAAGATTTACCTTGACATCCTCCAGAATGAGAAGTTGAGTTTTCCATTGATTTAATTCCTGGATTAAGGCCCATATCGAAGACCCCTTATAGAATGGCGGCTGTATAATTAGTTGAACTATAGAAACAACTAGAGTAATTGAGTAATAAAGTATTTATTCGCCCTAGTGTTTCTCCATGGGGAGCCCCTGTTCTTTTTGTTGAAAAGAAAGATGGATCTATGAGGTTATGTATCGGCTACAGGGAGATCAATGCTATAACGATAAAGAACAATTATCCCCTACCTTGTATTGATGATTTATTTGACCAACTACATGGAGCTCAATACTTTTCAAAGATTGACCTTCGATCTGGATACCATCAGTTGTGTGTAATGAAGGAAGACATTCCGAAGACAGCCTTTCGAACCAGGTACGGGCATTACGAGTTTACTGTAATGCCTTTTGGATTGACTAATGCACCCTCTGTATTCATGGATCTGATGAATAGAGTTTTCAAGGAGTATCTCGATGAATTTGTGGTGGTATTTATTGATGATATCTTGGTATACTCCAAACCCTACGAAGATCATGAAAATCACTTGCGCATTATCTTGAAGACTCTGAGGAGGCATGAATTATATGGGAAGTTTAACAAGTGTGAATTCTGGCTTCAGGAGATTTCTTTTCTTGGCAATATTGTCTCTAAAGATGGAATCTTTGTTGATCCTTCTAAGACAAAGGCAATCCAAGAATGGCCAGCACCTACGAGTATAACTGAGGTACGCAGTTTTATTGGTTTGGCAGGTTATTATCGACGTTTCGTCCAGAATTTTGCCCGATTGGCTAACCCATTAACGAAGCTCAAACGTAAAGGGGTTAAATTTGTTTGGACAAAAGAGTGTGAAGAATGTTTCAAAGAACTGAAAAGAATATTAGTCAATGCTCCTATATTGACTCTACCATCGGGGAATGATGGGTTCGTTATTTATACTGATGCATCGATGAAAGGACTTGGTTGTGTCCTTATGCAGAATGATATAGTTATTGCCTATGCATCACGACAGTTGAAAATTCATGAACAAAACTATCCTACTCATGATCTCGAGTTAGGAACTGTGATCTTTGCTTTGAAGATATGGAGGCACTACCTCTATGGTGAAAAATGTGAGATTTATACTGATCACAAGTGTTTGAAGTATATTTTCTCACAAAAAGAACTCATCATGAGGCAAAGGAGATGGCTTGAATTACTCAAGGATTATGATTGTACGATACACTACAACCCGGGGACAGCAAACAAGGTGGCAGATACTTTGAGTATAAAAGACCATGGAGTTTTGAACCATATGAGAATTGAAAGGGATCCAATTTTCATGGATCTAGTGAAGATGGACATGGGAATAACCAGGGAAGGCGAAACATCAATTCTTTTTCAAATGGTTGCCAAACCATCTTTACTAGAAAGTATTAAGTGTTCTCAGACTGAGGATGAAGAATTTCAAAAGAAGATTAAAGCTGTGAATGATGGGAGATTGAAAGACTTTGTGTATGAAGATGGAATTTTGAAATTTGGGAAGAGACTTTGTGTTCCTGATACACCTGATCTAAAAAGGGAATTGCTAGATGATGCTCATAGTTCCAATTTCTCAATACACCATGGGAGCACCAAAATGTATAGAGATTTGAAGGAACATTTTTGGTGGGACAACATGAAGAGGGAGATTTCTGATTTTGTGTCAAGATGTATGGTTTGTCAGCAAGTGAAAGCTGGAAGGCAACAACCTGGAGGAGTCATGCAACCTCTTCCCATACCAGAGTGGAAATGGGACAATATTACGATGGACTTTGTCATGGGGCTACCAAAGAATCCTAGAAGGAACGATGCAATATTGGTTTTTGTTGATCGTCTTACCAAGTCAGCACATTTTCTTTCTATAAGAGAAGATCTACCCCTAGAACGTCTAGCAAGACTATATATTAATGAAGTTGTGAGACTTCATGGAGTACCCCTATCGATTGTTTCTGATCGTGATCCTCATTTTACTTCAAGATTCTGGAAAAGTATTCAGAAATCCCTGGATACTGAACTTCATTTGAGCACTACTTACCATCCTCAGACAGACGGACAATCAGAACAGACTATTCAAACCTTAGAAAACATGTTGAGATCTTTCTCACTTGACATTCAGGGTATGTGGGATCAATATTTACCTCTGGTAGAATTCTCCTATAACAATAGCATCCATTCGAGTATTCAGATGACACCATATGAAGCGTTATACGGAAAGAGATGTCGTACACCAACCTGTTGGGATGACGTCGGTGAAAGAAAACTTGTAGGCCCAGAACTGGTGGAGGAAACGGTGGAAAAGGTGAAGGTAATCCAAAATCACATCAAAGCAGCTCAAAGTAGGCAGAAGAGCTATGCCGATAATCGAAGGAAGGATTTGGAATTTCAAGTTGGTGATCATGTTTTCCTGAAGGTATCTCCATGGAAGGGAGTCATACGTTTTGGTAAGAAAGGTAAATTGAGTCCCAGGTACATCAGACCTTTCGAAATTCTAGAACGAATTGGGGTTGTAGCTTACCGATTGGCAATGCCGCCAAGTCTCTCCAAAGTTCACGATGTGTTCCACGTATCTCTGTTGAGGAAATACATGCCTGACCCAACGCATGTACTCCCTTATGAGGAATTAGAACTGGAACCCGATCTGTTATATTGCGAAGAGCCCGTCAGGATTCTTGATACAAGAGAACAAGTACTGAGAAACCGGACGACGCGTCTGGTAAAAGTTTTGTGGAGAAACCATAAGATGGAAGAGGCAACGTGGGAACCCGAGGAACTTATGATGAAGAACCACCCGAGTCTTTTCATGTGATAAGTATTCTAGAAATTTCGAGGACGAAATTATTTGAAGGAGGGGAGAATGTAACACCCCAAGATTCTACGGTACGCTTCTCTTTGAATAATATGATAGCGTGTGTTGTATGCAACACCGAGTTCTAACACACCATAATCAATCAAACTAGCCGTTTTGAATAGTAATACCTATTTTTTGAAATTAAATATATTTTATATTTTAAAATGGACTTCATTTTTGGATTCAGAATATCGAATTTAGCCTATGGTGAAATTTTGGTACATTTCGGATAACTTTCATATTTTGATGAATAGTGAAAATTACTAAATTTTAATTAAAAACAACTTTTTTAATCAAAATAATTAATAGTGATAAATTATTAATTTGAGTGGTTTTAAAGTATATTTAGAATATATTTTTACCATTTAATATAATGTTGGTCATTGGACATAATTTTACAATTAAACCGAACATAAACAAGTGTCAATCTTTTGATAGTTATTATCTCTTAAAAACACGCTTTTTGTTTTGACAGCGGGAATTAATTTTAAATTAATTTCTTCCACTTCTGTGTCTTGAATTTAGAAAAATGGATTCCATATTTGGAATCATGATGTTCAAATTGTGTAAATAGGTAACTTTTATTTTTAGACATTTTGAATAATTACTACGGTAAATATTTTAATTACCATGGTTAAGGGTAAATCCGGTAAATAAGGGTTAAAAAATAATATTATAATAATACTAAATTACCCTAAAACGTGTCCTAACCTTATTGGTTGATACATGTTCGACCATAGGCATATTTGGGTCGATTTTGGGACCCCATGGTGCCACTTGTAGGTGATAGGGACACGTTATTTTAATTAAGTTAAAATGAATACAAAAATGACACAAGCATATATCGTTTAGAAAAACAATTTTTACATAGGGTTATATATGTTGGATTTTAGATTATAAATATTAATTAGAAAGATAAAAATATTTACTACATAATGATATTTTATTTATAATTTTTAGACATTAAATAATTTAATTTATTTATGACACAATGATGATGAAGTAATTACTATAATAGTGAAAAAATTAAAATAATTGATATTATAAATACCCAAATAAATATAATATGAAACTTTTAATGAATTAAAATATTTTAAAGGATAATATGATATATTATTATTAATTTAATTAACTTTTTTTGAAGTAATCAATCTGTTATGAGTTTCACAAAAATCAACTATTGAATATTGTCAAAATTGACATAAAAGAGTTCTTAAAACAAATATTACATTATTAATTGATATTAAATTGCTAAAAATCTAATGTTCGGCCAAGGGACTTATATAATGATAGGTTCATCATTAATGTACCACTTGGGGGTCTCTTGAATGTATATAGTAAGTTTTGTAACCATATTATATTAAAATACAAAGAGACATTGTAAAAGTGAAACTAATTAACTTAGAGTTAATGCTTAAAGATAAGGTTAATATAAGTACCCAAACCTGTCTAAATTATATTGGTTGAGTTGTTTTCGACCCATCCCCACATTAAAATTTAAAAAATCAACTTTGGAGCCATTATAAACCGAATATGGATTTATTATAAACTAATATTTCTAGCTTTTCCAAAGGTGCCCCTCACCCCTGTTATAAAAGGGAACTCCTCCTTCTCATTTCTACACACCTTCAAAGCCTTTTGGTTTGGCCAAACTCTGCCCAAATACTCTCCCAACTTCCTTCACTACAACCTATAGGCCATAGTTTGATCAGAAAGCCAACCTATAGAGCCCTTTTGACCAAATCAAAAGGAAGAACCCGAAGAAGAGGTAATGTTTTCACCACCTCTTTTCAAGTTCCGTTCTTCTTCCACTTCTTCTGTCTTTGTTATTACCATTCTAAAATAATAACTCCAGTATCTCACATATACTGTGATGTTATTATAAATATTGTACAACCATATTCAGTATTCTATCCACCCTTTGAATAACATGTCACCATGTGTGCGTACGTACGGCTTACCGTCTCCACGTCGTGGTGTAATTGTTATTCAATATATTATTATTTGGATGGGTATAATAATGATATGTAAATCATGTAAATAATAATTAAAACATGTTAATGATTCTGTATATATGATATAACAACCATTTATATATTATTTTAATATCAAAAGAATGATATTGTCGCTCGTTCGTACGTACGGACTACCGTCTCCACGAACGCGATGAGATTCATTCTCCATCATATCCATTAAAGTATAATTATCATTTGATGATTTAAAAATGATGTTTAAGGACTTGATATCATTCTGTATATGAATAATATACAACCTATCAATTACAAACATGGCTTACGTAACAAAACATATAAAAGAAAACAAGTAAGTTAACACCCGAAACAACGATAATACTAAGATATTATTATCAAATCAATATTAAAAGATCATATATGATATCATATTAATATATATGATTATTGTATAATTTAATAACAATTATTTTACTATTATACAGGAGGTTAACCTACCCCAAACAAGGAAAAGTACAAGGTAAGGGTTATTTCACAATCTCTTCATTATCCGAGGTTGTTTATACGTAATAATCTACTGGGATCTCTTTATCATCCACATCCATGTTTCTTAAAAATGTATTTCAAAACATTTTTAATATTTACTAGAATATGAGTTAAAGTCATTTATAACCTTTTTGACTTTTATAAGTGGTTTATAAAGGAATCTTTCCGTCGTTTTCAAAACAAGGTCCTTTTTAACCTTTTCAACAGAATTAAGGTAAGAATGTTTTTTTAACTTATACGGCAGGTGCGGCTATTTTCCGCCATTATAAAATCTTCAAAGCATCCCTTACAAGATTATAAGAATATTCTCAAAGAAAATGTTATATTTTATATGTATCTTAAATGATTTCAAAATAAAAAGAGATATTTCATTAAAAAGAATTTTGATTTCATCTATTTCAACATCCTTTGATGGATTTTACTCTTATTTAAAGTTGATTTGTTATGATACAGAACTTCTATAATATATTGAAGGTTTTGTGATTTGTTTGACTGTAGATGTTCTATTTTTATACCATTCATGGTTTATGGTGAAAGTATTGACATTTCGTATTCTAGTTTTAATACAAATGTTTATGTTATGTTTAAACCTTTTCATATGGGAATGCATTGGACTTGATATGTGACGGGTGGAGCCTGCTATAGCTCCTCGATGCATCGGTAGGTCTCATGAGACAAACTAGTTTCTTGGCACAAGGCCTTGAAAAAATCTTATTTGTAGTCTTGGCACGAGGCCTTGGCTATGTGGTTATGATAGTCTGGCATTATGCATTCCATCATTATGAAAGTGGTTATTGATTTTTCATGTGATTATTCGATTAGTAGAATATCCATGTGAATAAGTAAATGGCATTATTTCATTTTATTTATGCCATACTATGTTGAAAGTTCAAGTTTGAAAGGCTTTTGTTTTAGTTATACATTTCCTTAAATGTTTATTCTTATTTATGAAATTTTCTGCTATATTGTTATCCTTACTGGGCATTTGAGCTCACCCCTTTTCTATGTTTTATTTTTCCCAGGAAGTGAAGAAGTAAATTATGAATGACCTGCAGGGATATTATGTGGGGATATGAGTGTGGATTATGGAGACAATATGTTGTTGTAGTAGTTTTTCATTTTATGATGTAATGTAAGACTTATGAATATATCTAGTGTTTCCAAGGCTACTAAACCAATCGGTCTTTTGAGATTTTATATTTCTTGTGATCATGCAAATATTATGTAATAATGCACCGACTCTGGATATCTAGGGTGGGGGCGTTACATAAGACTCTCAACTATGTGTGTGACATTCCACCATCCCCAATTCTATTAACTATAAGATGGTAGCCTCCTAAAAGTATTTTCAATATATTAAGTGAAAAATACCAGTGAATCCTGGGTGGGGAAACTACCACAAAAATAGGTTTTCACAGTTCCACCCTTTTGCAATGCTAAAAAACACTGATAAAGGGGTACTTTTATAAATGCTTTTTTTAGCGTTGGTAAAGGTATCACCTTTATAAAAAAAATTAATTAATGTGGACCACATTATTAGCACTGATAAAGGGTATATTTCAAAAAAAACATTAAGAATAATATATTAATATATAAATATATAAATATTTTTATATTGATATAAATATAATTAGAATTTTTTAAATATGTTTTAGATATGAATGTGTAGAAATTTACAACTAATATATAAGATGATTAGAGAAAATAGCTTATAAAATATTAACAAAAATATATTTTTAATTAATAATTTTCTAATTATTATAAAGTAATAATTATTTAGTAAAAATTTAATGACGCAAAAAATCAAAAAAAAAACAACAGATGTAAAATAAGTTGAAAACATAACTCAAACATCAAATGAAGTTAAATTTTGATACAGGCATCTTTTTGAGCTCTTCTACATTTCTAATCAAATTCTATGATGAGATCTACACACTAGTGGCATAAAAAATCCCTTTGTCACATATTTTTAGGTAAAAAAATCCTGAAATCCCGTCAAAAATGAGTTTTTAGATGGGATACCAAATATTTTTAATATTAGATGAAATTTCTACCTCGATTAAGAGGGATTTTTTCTCTTTTTCAGTGGGGAATGAAATTATTCGGAGTTATTACATTCATATTGATATTATAGTGTTAAAAATTAATCATTTTTCATAATGTACTAATATTTATAACCAAATATATAACAATATATACATATTTTTTATATATTCATACATAAAAATTAAATTTTTCAAATAAATGATTAAACATATTTACATATAAAAAATATTTCTCAACATATAATCCTTATCTAAATAAAAAATAAAATCCATTTTTTTAAATAATAATATACGAATATTTATATACTTATATAATGCTTATGTGTGTGTATATATATTGGGGTGTGTCTGTATTAACAAACTGATATGTATTATTTATATATTCTAACTTATGACTACACATATTAATATAAAATATATGTAAATATATATAAATATATATAACTATGTATAATTATACTTTCATATAAACATATATTATATATACGTGTATGTATATTGTACATATGTATTGTTGTTTGCGACATGATTAATTATTTGAACCACAATTGGGCTAGTAAATCTCTCAGCTTTTCAGGGTGGCTGACTCCTAGAATTTCATTTTCTGAATACTTCTCCTTTATGAACGTCATTCACACCACTCATGATGCACGATAGTGTGAGATTTTTGACAGCATACAACATTCTTCTAAATCGGATAAACTCATCTTCACTGGAGCATCATCGAGAATTTTTTCAGTTATGGGATATTGTCTCTCATTACAAGGTAATAATATTGTGGGAATGAGTACATTTCTTTAGTGCAATGAAATTCCAATAAAATACAAATTTCTTGTTAGGCGTATCTGGTACTGTTCCCTTCCAACAGATCATGCGATTATGTGTAAATGGATAAGTATGTTATCATAATGTTTTTGTTGTTGTATCTATAAGGAGGAATCAGTAAAACACATTTTCATTGATGGCTATTGGGAAAGAATGGTTTGGGAAAATCTTGGGAAACTTATTGGAATTGATATTTAGGTTGGTGAAGGTGAGGTCTTCTACTTCTCATGGTTTCTCTATATAGAACAGAATAGCTTGGAGAGGATGTCGAGGGCTGCATTGATTTTTTCTAGTTGCTGGATCATCTGGAATTAAAAAAACAAATCTCGAGTGGATGGTGTTCCTACCTCCTGCTTTTAAATTCATACTTTGGTCTAGTGTATTGTGTTGGATCTATGGGATCTTCTTAAAAGCTGTGAAAAATCAAAATCCATGATAATTTTCATGAATGGATAGTGAACCACATCCTTTTATCAACATGGGTCTTCACAGGGTAGATGGATCTGATAGAACCCCCAATGTAATGGCTTCAAGCTCAATACTGAGAGCTCTTATAACCTTTTCATCATGAGAGGGGGAGACATTTTTCCTGACTCTGATGTTTTAGTGGTGATTTCTTTTAGAAGATTTTATGGTCATCGAATACCTCTTATTTTAGAGGCAGGGCATTTTCTTAATGGTTTGGAGATTTATCTCTCTAATAATATTTCATCCATAGAGATCATAAGTGATTCTTCAACTACATGCAACTCTTTCTGTAGGATATGTGAACCTCCGACGTCTATCATTTATATTACCTGAAGATACAAGGAGTTTATTGGTCAAGCTACCATGAAGCATACATAGAAGAAGGGAACTTTTCTATCGATAGACTGGCCTCAAGGGTGAATCTGAGTAGTCCTTGAATAATTTATTCTACACTGGGCTCTCTTCCCATCGAGATTGTTAATTTTGTGATGGTTGATTCCTTAGGGCATCCTTTCTTTTATCCACCCTGACTTGACTTATTTCCCCTCCCATTTATGATCAATAAATTAACCTACTTTGAATGAATGAATGAATATATATATATATATATATATATTAATATAAATATATATTAATATACGAATAAATATAACTAAATATATATAGATAAATATATATATCATTGAAAGGAGAACCAACAAATATGGATGAGTGGTAAACACTACTACACACATGGCCTTTCATAGTGTGAAAATGGCCTTTAACAGAGCAAAAAAGGGGCTATTAATCACAGTGATTATATGTGGCCTTTATCAGTGCATTTTTAGCACTGATAATGGCATAACCACATGTAATGTGATATTTATATAACAACACACCCAAAAGAAAACCTAAAATTTAAATAGCACACCCAGAAGAAAAACTTCTATATTAATTAAATTGATATCATCAATACAAAAATGTCCACCCAAGGTATATAGAATTAAAACACAGATATATACATTTCTAAAAAATTTTTTATATAATTACATTTATAATTTTGAAACAAACTTTCTAAAGCATTAATATTTCATATTTTGAAGCGCATGATCCCCTATGAAAAATGTCTTCCCATGTTTTAAATTTTCAAAAAAATCATATCAACCTAAGAAAAAGTATCCACTTATATAAGAAAACAAATTTTATGTTACTAATACTATAAATAAGTTAATTATACATTTATATGAAATAAAAACATTAATAAAATGTTAATATTTAATAAAAATGAATCATTTGGATTTATACGGGTCATATTGTGCGTCCTATTGAGGTGGTTTTGATTCCTGCATGTTACAAATGAGTTATGGATCATTGTACTAAAATATAAAAACAATTCAAATGTGTTTTCTTGGTTTTGAGTATGTCACTTTTGAATTTACTAAAATTAATTTCAATTTTATAGAATGATGCATTTGGAGTAAACTAGAAACACCATCCATCATAATGAGGTACAAAAAATTCAGACTTGTCACAAATTATTGATGAATTATTTTCCTAATTTATCAAAACTATCCGAATATGTTTTCTCAGTTTTCAGTATGTCCATTGTGTTTTTTTACTAAAATATCATTTCAAACTAGAAAAACATATTTTTAGTCCTACCGATTGAATTATGAAACTCTTTCATATGAGACTACTTCATACATGTCACAATTGACTTATGTATCTCTGTATTGAATTATCAATACAATCAGAGCTCGTTTTATTGGTTTTCAGTGAGTGACACATTTTGAACTAAAATGTTAATTTTAAACTGATAATAGACACTTTTAGTCATGTCAGTCTCATCATCCATTAGATTGAGGTATGATTGAATCCTACACATCAAAAATGACTCGTGGATCATTTTCCTAAAGTATAAAGACAATCTAAATTCATTTTGTCAGTTTTTAGTATTTCACGTGTTGTTTTTACTTAAATAAAAGTCATTTTTAAATAAAAATAGACACATTGAGTTATACCGGCCACACCATGTATCGTATTCAAGTGTGACTGATCCTTACACATCCAAAATCAAAAATAAATCATTTTCCAAAAATATAAAAACAATATGAATTCGTTTTCATGGTTTTTAATATCTCACATGTTTTTTTACTTAAATTATTGTGAAATTTAAATAAAAGGAGGCACATTGAGTGATACCGGTCACACTGTGTGTTGTATTGAGGTGTATCTGATTCCTACATGTTAGAAATAATTAATAGACTGTTTTCCTAAAATATCAAAAGAATCTGAATATTTTTTCTTGGTTTTGAATATTTCACTTGTTGTTTTTACTGGAATTCATGTAAATATTATATAAAAATAGACACTTTGAGTTATACCAACCACACCATTCATCGTATTGAAGTAAGGCTTAGACCTACATGTCATTAACGACTCATGGATCATTTTACTAAAGTATCAAAAAAAATATGAATGTATTTTATCAGTTTTCAATATTTCACTTTCCTTTTTACATAAATTAATGACATTTTAAAATAAAAAGACACACTTTGAGTCATACCGGTCACACCTTGGATCATATTGAGGTGCAGTTGAATCTTACACATCAAAAATGACTCATGGATTTTTTTTCCCAAAAATATCAAAATAATACAAATAATTTTTCTCAATTCTATGTATTTCACATGTTGTTTTTACTTAAATAGATGTCAATTTAAAAAAATATAGAGTTTGAGTTATAATGGCCAAAACATGAGTCGTATTGTGTTGAAGATGATTCAGGTGTTGTGTTGTATGATTCTTACATAAATGAATATTTCGCATTCAGAGCTATGTTGTAAGAGATGATAAATGAAATTCTTTTTATGGAAGTTTCACAGGATATAGCATTAAAGGAACTAAAGGCTGTCTTCTTTTCAAAAAAGGTACAAAATCAATTATGTTGAAACATTCATCGAAGAATGTGTTTCTAAGAAATTGTATATTTCTACCCTGATTTGATGTGTCCCTATATTAGAAAACATCATTCGATGGATGTTCAGAAGAACTTAATACACTATTTACAAAAATATGTTATCAATTGTTTAAGAATGTAAATGATGTGGACATTGGTTTTGGTAAAAAAACTGAAATTTTTTAAGAAAATCAGTTGTAAATGGTGTCAATGTTTTTAATTATCATAATTTAATTTTCTATATGATAGATATTTTCTTGATGTTATGCATGCTGAAAAATAAATGTATCTGATAGTTTCATTAGTACACTACTAAATTCACCCGAAAAAAAGGATGGAATTAAGGATAGGTTAGACATGGTTCACATGAGAATATGAGAAGATCTGGTGCTGGTGAAGGGTGAAAAATGAAATTTTCTTCCTCTAGCTGCATACAATGTTTCTAGGCAGGAGAGATATTAGTTTTTCATCTTCTTGAATGAAATAATGTTTCTAGATGGGTATTAATTGTATAACAAGAATATCGTGTCAATAAACGATTTAATGTTAAAGGTTCTAAAATCACATGACTGTCATGTTTTACTGGGAGATCTAAATTCTATATCTTTACGTAGCCTTTTTTCCAAGAATTTCCTTTATAAATTAACCAAGAATTATTTATTCTTCAAAGCTATATGTAGTAAAGTTTGAGATCTGGAGAAATTGAAAACAATGGAATGAGAAATTATTATCATATTATGTGATTTAGAAATGTTCTTCCTACTATAATTCATTGATATAATGGTTCATTTTATGGTTCATTTAGTGAGATATTAGACTATGTTCCTATACAATATAAATGGATATACCCCATTGAATGATATATAAATATTTTGAATGGGTATATAAAATATCAATGTTGACCAGAGGGTTGTATTGCAGATCGATATATTGTTGAGGAAGCCATACAATTATGTACCAAATGCATGGGAGGTGTAGAAATCATTGGTCTACCAAAATCTCATCACACTAGGTGGCTATTGGGTGAAGAATTTCTGGAAGAGATGCAGTCACAATCAATATTGAAGATCATGAGTAGGCACACCTTTACGTTTGGAATAACGTTTTGGAGGTTTCCCCATATGTTGAAAACCACAATGAAATTCTTAGGCATTTGAATCCTTCATGGGATAAAATATGGATATCAAATACACATAATCAACAGTCTATAGAATGGTTTTGGGACTATATTTTTAACTATTTAGATGAAAATCCTAATTCAATATCAGAACAACTTTGATGGTTATGAAGAGGACCATGTGTGTATGTATTATCTTACAATGGTTATGTAATTAATGGTAATACGTTCTATACAAATATACATGATGAAGAAAATACTGTGAAAAATAGTGGAGTTACACTTATTGATGAAGAGATGCATATTTCTGGTACTAAGGACAGAAATCCAATTGACGTGAATATTTCATACATTGCAATCATAAAAAAATAGCGGATTTTTATTATACAACATTCCATGTTCCAATTTTTCAATTCTATTGTGTTGAAAACATGAATGATGTCAAAATAGATTAATTTGGATTAGTGAATATTTATTTTAGTATGGAAGGGTGAAAAGAAGAACCATTTATAAGGGCATCATAGGCAGTACATCTATTTTATGGTCTAGATATGACATACTGAAAGTGGTAAATTGTTATGTTATCGACCAATGCCACTAAAGGGTCAGATGAAAATTCAATGGTGGGTGACACTTTCATTAGGACATCACGATCATTTTATAGTGGTCCTAATGTAGATGGTGTTTTTTTGTCAGAGGAGACCTAAATTAAGGGACTGAAATAGTCGATAGAGGGGTCAAATACATTCAGTTATTAATAAAAGAGACTTCAATAATTAGGTTTTTTTTAAATATACATTCTGTTATCTAATGTTATTATATGTTTGTTTTTGTATTGATGTAATAAAAATTATATTATAAACCACTTATGTAGATAATGAATTATGCACAAGCTGGTGCTCCCAATCCTGAGGAACATTAGGTCTTTCAACCAATTGTTGCTTGCATTTTAGAGGAACAATGATCATATTCAAGTGTTGGTAATCCCAATCCTAAGGAATAATAGGATTTTCAATCTGTTGTTGCCCCCGATGTTGAGGTTCAACAACCGTAATCACATGCTGATGCTACTGCTCTAGAGAAACAACATATTGATGATGTTAAATGTAAGGATATGATAGGCGATGAAGGACCAACGATGCAAATAAAATATGTGCCCCATTGTATGATGGTGTTAGAATAATTAATGAAGGATAAAATCAAAGGCATCAAATATGAGGTCAGATGGAATGAATGTGGCCATCATGTTATCCCCAATAAGGTCATTATTAGTAGTTACATTGGAATCATCACTTTGTTATGCATGCCATCTAGTGTAGTTTTTTGGAACCATGTTGTTCCAGCACTTAATACACTACCACAAAACTGGGCAAGGCCAGTGCCTCCCTTTATCAGTGCTAATGAAAAAGTGCTGATAAAGGGGGGGCACCATTATCAGTGCTAAAAAATCCCTAATAAAGGGTACTTTTATCACCATAAAAAAGTGCTGACAAAAGTACCCCTTTATCAGTGTTTTTTTAGCACTGATAATGGTACCCCATATAACAGCGCTTTTTTTAGCGCTGTAAAATGGTACCCCTTTATCAGTGCTTTTTTTAGTAGCGCTGATAAAGGGGGGTCTTTATCAGCACATTTTTTAAAAATGCTGATAAAGGGTCTACTTCCAAAAAAAATTATTAACAAAATATATTAATATTTAAATATATAGATATAGTTATATCTATATAAATATAAAATATCTTTTTTAAAATATAATTTTATATATATTTTAGATAAGTATAAATATACAGTTAAACATAATATATAAGACATTTAGTGAAAATGGCTTATAAAAAAATTAAGAAAAATATTTTTAATTAATTATTTAAAAATTATTATGGAGTAATAGTAATGTAATAACAATTTGAAGAGTGAAAAAATTTCAATTTTTTTAAAAAAGATCCAATATATGTTCAAAACGCATCTCTAACTTCAAAAGGCCACAACTTTTGATTCGGGTATCCGTTTGAGCTCTACCACATATAAAATCAAAGCCAGCGACGAGCTCTACATCACTTTTATTAGGTGGTACATATTTAAGGTTTTTTCGAGGCCAAAAAAGTCCCAGAAGTCCTCTAAAACTGAATTTTTAGTCGGGGTACCCAAATTTTTTAACATTTTGTGGATTTTCAGCCTCATTTAAGGGTGTAATATTGGTTTTTTTGTGGGGACTGAATTTATTCCAAGGTATTACATTCATATTGATATTATGTCTTTGAAATTTTATCGTTTTTTTTATAATGCACTACTATTTATAATCAAATATATAACAATATATATATATATTTTATATATTCACACATAAATAATTAATTATAAACATAAATAATAAAATATATTTACATGTAAAATATATTAGATTTATTTAAATAATAAATAATATCCATTTTATTTAATATACAAATATATGAATATTTATATCCCTATATATTAATCTAACTATATATATATATATTTATATAACTACATATATATATTAATATAACTATAAATATATATATATATATATCACTATAAAAATATATTTTAATATAATTATATATTTATTTTAATATCACTATATATTTATATTAATATAACTACATATTTATATTAATATAACCATATATATATATTAATATATATATATATTACTATACAAATAAATATTACTAAATATATATATAAACAAATAAATATATCACTAATTGGAGAACAAATCAATATAGGGGAGTGGTAATGGCTTCAGGCACACATGGGGGAGGTCTCTAGATAAAATCCCGGTGGAGGCATGGACGCACGCGCATGGGTGAATCTGGGGCTAGTGCTGATAAAGGGTGGGGGGTGTGTGCGGGTGCTAGAGGGGGGCGGAAAAGCACAATACAAGGGGGGGGGGTCAAGCGCTATAAATGCCCCCCGATTGGAAGCATTTTTATATTTTTTTATATTTTATTATTTTGTAAACTTTTATCAGAGCTTTTAAAAAAGCGCAGATAAAGGACCCTTTTATCAGCAGTTTGTTTTAGCACTGATAAAATACCCCTTTTATCAGTTCTTTTTTATCCCTAATAAAAGGGTTTTTTATCATCGCTTTTTGGAGCACTCATAAGGGGGACCCTGCACCCCCTTATCTTCGTCGGCTTTAACAGTGCTTTTCTAGCACTATTAAAGGCCATATTTAGCACTGATAAAAGCCGTATTTTTATTAGTGATACACTGATGTGCGAAGAAATAATAGTAAAAATATGATATCATTTCATTATATTACTAAATAATAAAATAATGAAACAATGAATTATTCTTCAACATCCATTGAAGATTGAATTTATAGTAGATGAATCCCATAAAAAATATGTATTGATTATTTATAGATTGATTCACAGAGGTTTTCACACAATTCTATTGATTCATCATCTAAAAGAAGCCAAAGGTAAAGTAACCCCACACCCACTGCTTATGTATGCACACCTGATAACCGAACAAGCATGAGATTAGTTTACTAGAAGTCATACTGATGTGTCTTTTCAAGTACATTGTGGCTAGTAATATGTTGTTTGACAATACAAATATTCATAACTTTGTGTGACAATTTTTTATTTATGAAATAGAAACTGAGTGTTGAAAATAATAGAGGGGAAGAAAAATCATCATACCCCTACCGTAAAGCAAGGATGGGGTATGAATCACTTGAAAAAAAAAATGGTACGTATTTTAAATCTACCATAACACTTTTATATGACATGAAATGACAAAATAATTATGATCCTCTATTTATATGAAAATTGATGAATCCAAATCTAAATCCACTTCAATATACACCATGATTTGTTTAAAGAGGAATGTGTAAATAAAGATGGGAAACTAATTGATGAAAATACACAAAGGGTGGGAAACATGTGTAATTAAGAAATAATATTTTTTTTTCTTTAAATCAAATTACTTTACAATGATTACATATTTCATATATTTTCTATCAATATTAGACACATGAATCATCAACACCTATATCAGATGAACACCTCCTATCAGTGGCCTTGAATCAGACATAATATTATGGTCACGTCAAATGTGCGGGTTTTGGGGTGACAAACGAAAACATGTTTTTATAAAAAACAAGAGGATAAAGATAATGAAATGAAATAGATGGAAGAAAGACTATATACACTTTAATAAAAATTTCAATAGCAGAGAGAGTTACTTGAAACATCTATAGGGATAAGTATAGAGAAAAAAGAACTCAAGAACAACCATTTCCTAAATATCCCTCCCCACACCCACTAGCTTTAATGTGAGCCATTACCGTCAAAAAGATTTATTGGACAAGGTAATGAATGTTATAATAACTATTTCTATAAAATGTGAATCAGATAGACACTAATACCTTTCTGGTATTGATATTATATAGGATGATAATCACTGTGATTAATATCTATCAATACCCACCCATCTCCTTGTAGTGAGGGATACAGTGTTCAATATCCAAAATGATTTGCTAAACAATAAACCACTTACAATAGGTCTTGTGAGAGTTTCTATTAGCATATCCCATGATCTTAGGGATGATAATCCTATTCCAATTGATGAGAAATATTTTCAAATGGTTGACCAACTATTGTAACATTCATCGCATGGCCATTAAATCTGGTAAAAAAAATATTTCGATAAGGAGGTATTCATTTCCTATTTATTTTTATGATAAACCTTTAATAAATAATGTCAAAAGTTCTAAACCGACGAATGATATTAAAAATAGAAAAAGCGATGGGGGTGAAATGAAAGGTTTACTTAAAGCATCTAAAGGATCTACCAACTGATTGAAAAGATCTTCCAAAAGCACTTTTACCCTTCATATTGAATTTCCACATTTAGTAACATTAACGGTTTATGTGGATGCAGAGTCCCAAAGTGGTAGTAGTCACATAGTTTATTTTAATGAAAAAATGTGTGGATAAGATGTTATTGACTAAATTGCTTCTAATAATGTAGATGAAATAGTCAACTATGAATGGCTAGGTGTCTCAGTTTTAAATGTATACATGAGGTACGTTTTCATGATTTAATTTTCAAAAATATGATATACCATGTTAATTATGACTAAATACATTTCATATTTGTTGAAGTCATATATATCAATACCAATTCAATGGATTTTCCCATAAATTTTTTTTACTCTTTAGTCCTCACGTCACCTCTATAGACAAAACAAAAACAAAATCCAAAAAATAGATGAAAGTGTGGGAAACTTTGGCATCTCGTTTGAAAGAAAAATTGGGGATGAAATAATTTCCTTAATAATAATGATTTCAGGATAAAACGATGCAATGTAATCATATTTATTATATTTTTCATTTCCTTTATTACATATTCCTTTTTTTGTTTTTACGAAACCCCGTATTCTCATTACGATCAATTTGGATTCTCTAAATATTTATTTCTTGGATTCACTACATAGATTACCAAAAAACTGACCACACATGATAACGTTTTTTAATTTTTAATACACTACACCCAACATTTTAGATCTAAGCATCAAGTTATATAATTATATTATGTTTTAATTGGGCTTTTTTTATTAATGGGTGGTGTGTAAATATCGTCTAAATCCTGGCATGAGGACAAGCATTGCACACAACGTCCCAAACGAGTTCTAAAACTAGATAAGTATCAAGGTATATATAATAAGAGTTAGCTATCCAATCAAATATAAAAAAATTACTTATTTTCCATAATGTTTGTAATGTGTCTAAAATAATCATATGGAAATTATTATGGTTATTATGTTTGTAAATTTATGAGAGAGATCATATTACATCAAAAAACATACATCACTTAAGAGGTATTTTCAAAGTTAATTACTACTTTATTTAAAATATTTATTATTCCTTTGTGTATTTATATTTTTCTAGTATTATTACGACTTAAAAAAAATATTTATAAAATGATATAAATTTTCTTAGAAACAAATGGGCATCATACCTGATCATAGAATGTACACCAATGGTATGAAGATGTGACTTCTATAGATGTAATGGATTGTTTCATATTTATTTTTAATTTATTTATTTTTAGTATTAATCACATATGATTTTTTTTATTATACTGAATTATTCATTGGCATTTATGATAATTTTAATACTTTGGGACATATAGGAATCAACAACACCTCAATCTGACATACGACATGATCGGTATGACCCTATGCATGTCTTTTTATATAAAATTGATCATAATTTTTGTACAATATACAACTCAAAACTCATAACGCAAAAAGGAATAAAAATTGGGTTTATACATTAGTATAATTATCTATAAGTAAATTAAGATATGTATTAATCAAGTACACCTCAATCCAAAAAAAATTGTGACCTGAATGACTCAATGTGTTCGTTATCAGTTTATAATCGACATTTTACTTCAAAATACATCACTCACTAAAAACCGAGAAAACGCACTTAGATTGTCTTAATAATTTGATAAATCAATTCATAAATCATTTTTTATGTGTAGGAATTTTTCCCATGTCAATATAATACTCTATGTGACTGGTATTAGTCAATCTGCGTGTTTCTAGTTTAAAATGAATTTGTTTCTAAAAAATACAAGTGACATACAAAAAAACAAGAAAAATATATTTTTATTGTTTTGATACATTAGTACAACTATCCATAATTAATTTTGGATGTTTATAAATTATTCTTACCTCAATAGGATGCACGGTGTGACCTGTATGTCACTAAGTCCATCTTTTTATTGAAAAGTGACGTAAATTTTAGTAAAAAGGAATAAGTGACATACTAAAAAATCAGCAAACACATTCGGATTGTTTTGATACATTTGCGTAAAAATACATGAGTCATTTGGGATTCCAAGGATTCTTTTTCACCTCAAAATGAGGCATAGTGTGGCCAGTATGACTACAAGTGATTCTTTTTTATTTAAAATATACAATAATATAGGAAAATGGACAATTGACCTACTCCAAAATGAGAAAATGAATTTGGATTATTTTTCTATTGTAGGAAAATGATCCATGAGGTATTTGGGATGTGTATGAATCAACTGCACTATAATGTGACCCTCAAAAACTCCCAAAAGTATCTATAAAGTGAGTTGTACGATTGTCCTCTCCCAGAAAATGAAGAACAACAAGAATAGAATAACAACACCAATGATATGATGATATTGATAATAGACCCCAAAGTATTGGTGGCCACCTTCATCCTCCTCCACCACGTCAATAATTACTTGAAAATCTGATTAGACAATAATATCCTTCCAGCCGAGAGATGAAATGAATTGCATACCTTTCCAGATAGTCATTCCCACTACTATGGGAGGAGACCAACAAGAAATTTCTAAGGAACGGCGAGCCGGAATGATAGTGACTACAAGGTCTTAAAGAACTGCCATATGGTCAAATGATCCATCACTAGGAATTTCCGCATCAGCATTAAGTTTGAAAATACCCTGAGGGGGATGAAGCCATCTGACAGGAGGGGGAAAACAATTATTTGATAACTAATGTTGAAACCCATATTTGGACATTGCATATTGCGTAACTGATATTAAAACTCTCACTAACTTGGTTTTAACATCGGTTATCCACTAAATAATTTCAAAACACTATTCGTGTGAGTTATTACATTTTTAATGTATAAATTAACAATCAGGATGAATTAATAACATATTTGTATGTCAATTATACTCACACATCAAAATATTTATTGAACAAATTCATTGGAAACATATATTTATTTTAATATATATTTATTTCTTTATAATTATAATAATAAATATATATATTTAAAAAGTATTTATATATATTTATAGAAATGATAAATATAATAAATATATTTGTTATTTAAAAATTAATTATAATCCTATAATTATTTAAATATATATTTATTTAATTAAAACTTATATATACTTTTTTAAAAATATATATATATATATATATATTAATTATTAAAAAATATATATTAATTATCAACATGTGTTTTTTATTTAATTTATTCAAATATAAATTATTTATTAATATAAATATAATAATATTTTATAAATTAATAATATTATTTATTAAAAAAATTATCAGTGCTCATAATAGAATTGTTTTTGAATTATATGGGCTCGCCAAAAAGATTTCATTTTCAAGATCATCGTTAAAGACAACAGGGTCTAGCCTTCAAAGATTCAAAATCGGGGCTCGTAGTGGTTGGATATTGAGGTGGCTCATCCACCTTCACCTGCTCATTCCCTTCCTAATAGATGGCTATCCCCCCCCTTTGGGTGTTCTCATACATAATACTGATGTAGCGACCCCTAGGGATGGTTTTGTTGGCCTTTCTAAAATCCTTTGGGATCACATTGTCTATATTATTGTGGCTCATCATTCCTCAGACATTGCGGGTCAGTCTCCTCATGTGGCAGAGACCATGGTAATTTGGAAGTGCATGCAGCCCATCTTGTCTCTTGTCTGGAAGGATGTTATGGTCGATTCTGATTGTCAAGTTATTATCAATGCCCTGAAGGAGGATAAAAGTGTCCTCCAAGACTATGGATCCCTTATCGACATCACTAGATATTTGGTTCCTTTGTTCTCTTCTTGTTGTTTTCCCTTTGCTTGGAGAGAGGGAAATCGAGTAGTTCATTTTTTGGCTACTTTTGGGAATCATTGGGGGTCTAATTGATGGATTTCATATTTTCCTCCAGAATTATTTACTTTTCCTTTGGATGATATTTATGGTTTGAGAATTTTTTTTTTAAAAATGGCCCCCTTTATCAGTGATAAGGAAATTGCTGATAAAGGGTACACCATTATCAACCATTCTTTAGAACATATAAAGGAACGAATTATCAGAACTTTTAGCTAGCGGTGAAAATGCCCCCCCCCCCTTTATCAATGCTTTCTTCTTAGCACTGATAAAACCCGACGCATCCCTTTCTTCGATCCATGGTAGTGAATGTGATAATCTCACGCATGTTGGAAGCTGACATCAACTTTAGTGGTGGTTTAAACTACCACCAAATCAAAAAATAACCACCACCAATCAATGATTTAATAGTATTGGATACATAACTCATTTATGATGTGTATGAATTGAATACATGTCAATTGGACATATACTGTGATTGATATGACTCAAAGTTTGTGTTTTCAATATAAAACGGTCATTTTAGTTTAATGATATAATTATTAACAATTATTTAAATAATTATGAAAATTAATAACTGATAATATCTTTTAGTATATTCATAAATTGTTAACATAATTTACAAACATAGTTAATTAACATTGTAATTAAGATTTTATAATAACATTATTAATAAACATTTCAAATTTTAAGTTATAATTAATTTAAAATTTTCAATATAATAAATAATAATAAAATTAGTAGCATGATATATAATATCCTTAATATACATAGTAATTAACAGTATAAATTATCATATGTCAATTATATATCACTAAATATTTTTTTTATGAACTGCTACTAAGATAAACATTATTTTTATCAGGTGGACAAACCTTTATACAAAGTCTGATCGTTGGAGAAATACTACTAAAAAACCTTAAGTTTAAAAAAAATCTAACATAATTATGTCGAACAAAAACTCAAAATTATATATAAATCCTTAAATTTTATAAACAAACAAATTATTTGAAAACAAATATAAATTTATAAACAAAAATGTAATTTTTTTACAATATGTGTTATAAGTTATTTAAAATATTAAATTAATATAGAAATAAAAAATTATAAATTCAGTTATTTTATTAGTTTTTTGTAATTAGAATTAAAAATCAAGACCAAAAATATCAGTTAACAAAATAAAATTTTTTCTAACCAATACTCATTTTAGTATAACCCTTTGGTTCTTTTTTATTCGGTTTCCAAATAGTAGTTCCGTTGACCTCCTCTTTACCCACCCCATGGGGGTAATCTCTACAAATTTATATTTCCATTTATGAATGGTTAGATATAAAATCAAAAGATAGAAAATATATAGATATATATATACTAAATGTTTTATAATGGTTGATACGAGTGAATGTTAGATTATTGATTTAAAACCAACATTAAATATTAGATGTGAGTCAAATATTATAAAAATCAATTCTACATTATTAAATTAAAATTCATCAAAATTATTAAAATCTGAGACATTGATAATTAGGGTTAAATGTTCATTAAAAATCACCCAACATTAGGGATGTCGACCCATCAAGTATGCATGAAATTTGGGATAATCAAACCCAAACTCGTTTTATTTTTTAAAACCCAAATCCATTTACAGTCCATTTATTTTTTTAAACACTATTTTTAAATATATTCTATTATAGTTTGAAACACACTTTTAACTGCCCAAACTAGCTTAATTAATGAGGCATCTATTATTTATAATTTTAAAATTTATTTATAAATCAAAAAGCAATTGATATCATTGAAAGAAAATAAATTATATTATTTTATTAACATTTCAAAAGAAATCATTATTCAGTTAACAAAAATTATTTTAATTAGATTAGAATTTAGATTTCATTTATAAATTTAATATGAACAATACTCTAAATAGATAAATAAATTGGGTAGTTTTAATATCTTTCTAATATTCAGTTAATAAATTAATTAACATTCAATAAATAGGGTTGGGTAATTCCTTATATTAATATGTGTTATAAATAAAAGATTTTTGTATTGAAAAAATAAAGGATGATGGTACTATATAAGGGTAGAGGGCGTGTTTTAAATAGATATATAATTACAGGGAGAACCAAACAAGATGGGTGAGTGGTAATGGTGCAGACGCTCAAGGGAGAGCTCATGGGTTCAAATCCAAGTGGAGGTAGGGGTGCGCAGGTGGGTGCAGGGGGTGACTAACGTTTTTAAGGGGTTGGGGATGTGCGCATAGCACTGTTAAATGGGTGGAAGTGGTGCGCATGGGCGGGGCTTCCTAGAATCGATGAAATAGTGCTATTAAGAAGAGGTCTATACCCTCTAATTTACAAAAAAAAATTATTATTTGTTTTACTTTTATCAACTCTTTTTTAGTGCTGATAAAAGGAAAATTTAGAATCTCTATTTTGAGTGATAATAAAAGTTCCACCTTTTAATAGAACCTCGACAATCAACACTTTTTTATTGATGATAGAGGGTTTTTAGGGAAAACTATATTTTTTAGTATCGATTGTTGTAGAGTAGCTTTTGAGCACCTTGAATTTCCCAACCACCAAAAAATCTACGTTGTTCATCGCCCTTGTGGTTTTGAGGGGAGATTATTGCGTTATCATGCATCAATTATGAGGGGGTCTAGTGTGTTAAATATGTGTATGAGGGAATCCCTAGCCTCCTGGATTGGAGTTAATAAGTCCCAATAACATTTCCACAAGCACGTAGTTGTGCATGCAGATTCCACACACACAAAGACCTATGGTGTAGATATGTATTCATATGCGTGCATGTGACATAATGAAACCTCCTAAACATCGACGTTGACATCATTTATTAATTTTACATTAAACATGTAATTAAATCTAATTTATTTATGTAATTACCTTGTTATATTTTTATTTTTAACATCATTTGGGATACAAAAATTGCCTTTTGATATTTTCTAATTCTTCCAAAAACATAATATTAATTTCATATAATATATGACATCTCATATCCATAAAAATTAAATTATATTACTATCAGTAATAAAACTATTTTTTTTAAATAATGTTAAAATATTTATGCAATAACTTATTAAATATTTTTTGACTAGAATTGTGGCTTCTGTGAACATCGATCTCACATGCCCGGACCCTGTTTAGTAAAACTATATTGACATGTCCCATATCAAAAAATCAACTCCAATTTATCCTGTTAAAAAAATCAATGATAACTCATTTTTTAAAAAGAAATTAATGTGAATGAAAATATGGTTCATTACTATGTTTTTAAAATATAATAAAAAATATTCCATTAAAAATTCTTAGAAAAAACATTGTTTATTGAAAATATTATATCCCCCTTTCACTAAATAAATCTCAGTTTTTTTATTTTGTGTTAAAAAGTAAAATTCCCTTAAAACAAAATCAATCAATGACAATTTAAAAATAAATCTACCTTAATTAAAAATAATTTTTTAAAAAATATCCTTTGTTTAAAACTAAATAGATAACCTTTCTTCTAAAGTAAATTTAAAGGAAAAATGTAGAATTTTTACTTTTAACTTGCTGTTTTCTAATTAATGTTATTCATTTTTGCGGAAAAGAAATGGTGGATTTTTTGATATTTTAAATTTAAAATGGGATCATTTAGAAAAATGTTAAATTTTAATTTAACATAATATAAAAGAAGAAAAATCATTTTTAATTTCCAAATACATCATAAACGAAAGGGATATTTAAATTTTCTTTTAAAATAAAATAATTATTTTTAATTAATTATTTATGTTGAAAATTTGGATATTTTTTAAATTTTATAGGGGATATATATTTTCTTGATAACATATTTTTTTAATTTGGAATATATATTTTTTTATTACTTCATATGGAAAAAGAAGTTTTTATTAATTTTTCATAACTAGAAATTTAATTTATTATTTTTTTTTAGGAAAAAAAATTTCTTTTAATTGAAAGAGAATTTTGAATGAATATATCATTATGAAAAATAGTTTTGTACTTGTTTTTTACTCTTTAAATTATTAATGGAAAATATGAATTTTGTTTTTTATTTTCATAATTTTAAAAATAATTATTCGTTTTTTAAAAAACTGGTCATCGCTCCTGCATGAAATACATGGTAATATATGGTTGTAATCCCATTATATCATGAATTCACCTCCTCCCTTATCTAGTGATGCAATGAGTACATATTAGTTTTATAACCACAATGTTTTCAAATCCTTTTCATTTTATTCCAGTATAAGGATATCATTGTCACTACAAAAAATTGAATTTCCACAACCACACATAGAACTTTAAACACTTTTCAGAGAGATTTAATGGTGCTAAAAAACCCTATCATTATCAGCGTCATTCAAATGAGGACCCCATTATCATTGTTTTCATTAATGCTGATAACTGCCATACTATTTCAATGTGCGGTTTGAATAACAACACATTACCCCAAATACACCTGTATAGAAATGAACCTGTATGAAAATTCATAATTTAATTGAAATAAAATTTACATTAAAAATACAAATAATCATATTATATACATTTCAAACAATATTTTTTATAATTACATTTTGATTTACTATCTATAGACATTTTCAAACATCAATGTTTAATTGTATTTGGAACCTGAGACCCCCTCCCAAAAAGGCCTAATCATGTTATCATTTTCTAAAAAACCACCCCAACCCGAGTAAAATAATTCACCTATATAAGAACACAATTTTTTTAATAATACTATAATGAAACAAATTAAACATAAATATGAAATATTATATTATAAAAATTCCATTTATAAATAATAGGACACACATGGATCACTATAACAAAAACCACTTTACACAAGGCCACCCTTTAACAATGCTTAAAAATGCATTGATAAAGGAGGTACCTTTATCCGTGCTAAAAAACTGCCGATAAAAGATTCTTTAAACAGCGCTAAAAAAGGCTGTTAAAATTAACCCCTTTATTAGTGTTTTTAGCACTTATAAAAGTACCTCTTTATCAATGTTTTTTAGGGCTATTAACGAGACTCCCTTTATCTGTTTTTTTAGTAGATTTTATAAAGGGGGGATTTATCAGTGTTTTTTTCCTAGAACTGATAAATGGTATGTTTTATAAAAAATTATATTTCCTTAAAAATAATATATATTTTTTAAAATATTTTTTCTTTATTGCTAAATATAAATTTACACCAAAAATATAAGACAATTAGTGAAAATGGCTTATAAAATTATTAAAAAAATATTATTAATTAATAAATTTCTATTTATTATTTATTAACTGTCATTTATTAACAATTTCAAGACACAAAAAATAAAAAAATTAACAAAATATATACAATAAATTGAAAACAAAACTCGGATTTCAAAAGGTCATAACTTTCTATTCAAGTGTCTTTTTGAGCTCTACCACATATAAAATCTATTCTTGTGCTAATATCTACACACTAATGATGGGGGAATCCCCTATTATGTCTTCTGAGGCCCAAAATGTCCCTATAATGGATTTAAAACTGATTTTTTAGTTGGTGATTCCTAATTTTTTAACATTCAATATATTTTTAGCATCATTTAAGGGGGGTATTTTCGCCATTTTTTGCGGGGAATGAATTTATTCACAAGTATTACATTCATTTTGTTACTCATGTTATGAAATTTAATCATTTTTTGTAATTTAGTTTTATTTATAATCAAATATATATAAATATATACATATTTTGTATATATTCACACATAAAAATTTAATTTTATAAATATATATGTAAACATATTTACATATAAAGAATATTTCTAAATATATAAACCTTATCTAAAAAAAAAATAATACTCATTTTAATTAAAATAAATATTTATATATATATATACATTTACTGTATATATAATGTATGTATGTATATAAATATATTTCTGTGCACATTGACAAACTGATATATATTTATCTATATATTATAATGTACATATATAAATATTAACATATAATATATTTAACTAAATAAAAATATGTAAAATTATATTTATATATGCACACACATATGTATATATATATATATATGTATATATTTATAAACACACACACACACAGACACATATTTTACATATGTAATTAAATATATATATAAATCTATACATATAAATATATGGATAAAAAATATAAGGAGATAAATATAAATATATAGATGTATCATAAAATACAAAATAAAATGACATAAGGGATTAGAAAATAATCGAGATTATGAGGGGGGTTCCAAGCCATTAAAGGGGTGTGATGCTAGGAAAGAATTATTGAAAGGGGGGATCGAGCACAGATAAAATTGGGGACATCCCAACCTTCAATTTATAGAAAAAATTTATTTTTTATGACTTTTTTCTGTGCTAAAAAAGCGTCGATAAAGGTCCCTTTAATACATAATTTTTTTTTGCACTGATAAAAGGGTTCTTTATTAGCAGTTTTTCAGAGATGATAAAAATGACCCCTTTAAATTTTTCTGGGGATAAAAATGCCTTTTAACACTGTAAATGCCCGTTTTAAGAGCAGTTAATGGTAATATCTATAGTAGTGGAGTCATACCGCTCACCCCATGCATCAGATTAAGGTGGGGTAGATTCTTACACATCACAAATGACTTATAGAACATTTTTCTAAATTATTGAAACAATATGAAAATATATTAATTTCAAATACCTGAGGATAAAACAAATTAAAGTAAACATAAAGTACGGGTCAATGGCAAGATCTGAACTCCTGCTCGGTGGTGGGGGTTGGTAGGAAAGCCCCAGGGCTAGTGGAAAAGGAAGGCCTCTGGTCATCATGGTGACTAAAGGAAATACTCAAACCAAGGTGTGATGGTGAGGGATAATAACGAGGGTCAAACCTTACTCGAGGAATGGGTCGATGACATTAGAGGAAGAACCCGCATTAGTTGGGGATGGTGATTTTTCAGGCAGATCATCTCCATTATCAGCAGATTCGTCCACCATGATGATCTTCCCCATAGTTCCCAATGGAAGCTATGGTTTGGGTTTCTTGGTTGGTGTTCAAATGGGTTGATAGATACCTTGGGGGATTTAAAAAAATTCTAATTATAGGGTTGTCTACATTAGTATTTTAAGCTATATGGATTTGAATTTGAGGTAATTAGATTTACTTCCATTTACAATTTCCATGTCTTTTATTGGGGCATGTTGTGTTTGGGGATTCAGTCATGCAATGTGTTCTATCTCAATCCAACTTAAAAGGGCTTATGTTTTTCTTAATAGAGGGGTTTTCCCATCCTATTCTAATAAGATTGTTCATGAGAAAAATAAAAAACCATAAAAAATTAATTATTATAAAATATAATATATTAATATATATAAATATATTGATATTGATATAAATATAATTTATATTTTTTAAATATTTTTTAGATAATTATAGATATACATTTACACCTAATATATAAAATTTTCAGTAAAAATGTCTTATAAAATACGTTAAAAAATATTATTAATTAATAATGTAATGATTATTATCAAGTAAAAATCATTTAATAATAATTTAAAGACACAAAAAATAAAAACATTAAAAAAAGTTCTAAAATAAATTGAAAACGTAACTCAAACTTTAAACGAAAATAAATTTTGATTCGGGTGTCCGTTTGAGATATACTACATATCAAATCAAAGATTACGACTAGCTCTACATACTGGTGACATATGACAACCATCTATAAAATTTTTTAAGGAACAAAAAGACCCAAAATCCCTCCAAAACTGAGTTTTTAGTATGGATACCCAATTTTGATTAACATTCTATGGAATTTCAGCCTCATTTAAGAGGGTTTGTTTTTCCATTTTTCAGCGGGGACTGAATTTATTCATAGGTATTAAATCCATATTATTATTTTGGATTTTAATTTTTATCTTTTTTTATAATGAAATGTTATTTATAACCAAATATATAATAATATATTCATATTTTTTATATATTCACACATAAAAATTTATTTTTATAAATAAATAATTAAACATATTTACATATAATATATATTTCTCAATATATAAGCCTTATCTAAATAAAAATTAATGTTCATTTTATTTCAAACACAAATATATGAAAACTTATATAATTATATAATGTGTGTGTGTGTGTTTGTGTGTGTATATATATATACTACTAGGAAATTGTACTATATCCATGCCCATAAAGCCACGAATTAAAAAATACATTGCTACACCCCCATAATTAGCCACGACTTCGTGGCAGAATACCCCGACCCATTCATTTTTTCTCCCTTCCACCCGATCCATCCTCCAGAAAACCCCACAATAGCCAGATGACCACCCTGACACCTCCTCGCCACGACCCTCCCCATTTAGTCAAGTTGCTCTGAGTAGCCTCCACACCTCTTCTCTTCCTTCCCAACACCTCCCTGACGCCTCCTCCCCGACGCCTCCTCACTAATAGCACTAAAAACCCACGACACCTCCTCACCGCATCCCTCCTCCCCACGATCCTCCCCCTCTAGAAAAGATGATCCGAGCGGCCTCCCCACATCCTCCCTTCCTTCCCGATGGCTCTCCCCCACAACCCTCAACACCTCGGATGTTGAGGTCGACACCCCCCACGCCCTATCATCATGGTATTTGAAAAATTCGTTGATTTCATCTGTTCTTTCTTGAATCTGAAACTAATACTCGATGTGGAGTGAACTACGAAGCTATGGTATATGGTCTTGTTCTTTTTCAATAAATGACTCGATGGTCCTATTTAATTTTTAAAGTATTTTTCCCATTGTTGGTTCATTCCTTATTCAACACTTTTTGGTGTAGTTCTAGATAATTATAGAGGAAATCTAGAATAAATTTCATACATTATCTTTTTGTGAGATAGTATTTTGGATGATTTTATAGATGGAGTGACCATTTTATATCATTTTGATCCATATAGGTTCTCACGATAATTTGGTCGTTTAAAACGTGTTACATATTTACATCTAATAAATATTTAGTGAAAATATAACCCATTTTTCATTTATGAATTGTGGTCGATGATGATGCATGGGTATTCCGACATAAAAATTTCATTACATCTTGAGAATGGTCCAAATAAATTTTCATGGGGTTATTCCATGTTATGGTGTATAAAAAATTGGATTCTCAAAGATCCTTTCATGTCATACTATCCTTATAATTTATTGGGGGGGATATAATTATATCCCAACATTCTAATAATTTTGAGGGAGTTTCATCCTCATGATTTTTATTGAGATTGGTGAAGAATCCACATGTTTGACTACTAGTGTTGGAAGACCTAATTACATTTGTCCTAGAGGAATAGTGTTAGGTATTCATCTGATCAATGATAAACTATCATGTTCAATCCCTAAAGTTAAACATGAAGCAATGATGGAGGAATTCCATACAACTATGAAACAATTTAAATAAGATATGTCCATGAAAAATAACATTCTAGATTATATACCTATAGTGGAAGGTGAAAAGATTCTGGTTCCCAATATTGTCATCTAGCATCATGTTTAATAAAAGTGGTCTTGGTTCAAGGTTTAAAATATCATCATATATAATCCTTTAGAGAAAATTTCTGATAAAGATGACAATCTTCAACAACGTTCCATGGCCTAGGTGTAGGTGTGTTTTATTATCGACACTGGCACATCCTTGTTCATAATTTTCTCATTTATTGAGAGTATTTTTCCACCCATTATTATGATCTCATCAGGTTTATTTTTCCAACCACCATACATGATATTAAATGCATAAAAATACTGATTTAAATCTCTTAACTATAGAGGAAGTGAAACTTCATGATTTTATTTATATAAATACTATAGATATGCATGAATATGTGGCTCACATGGACAGAAGAAATGCACTACTATCACAAAAAAACATAGGTCTAGAATCCATAAAATATAAAATACAAGAGATAAACACCTTTTTTACAAAAATTCATAAACTATCAAAAGATGGATCTATTCATAGAACTAATCTCGAGTAGGCCCTTTACACCTTTTGTTAGATATTAGAAGATCTATTGAATCAGGTAGGTAGAATTTCAAAATAGTCACATCATTTCCATTTCATTTCATAATAAGGTCAATAGAGACTCTAGGATGTGGATAATCCACCATAGTTTTTTCAATGAATGGAATATTTTATGCTTTGAATCATCTGTCCCTTTGTAAAAACATTACATTGAAATTTTAAAAGGAATAATGGATTATACATATTTTCTTGTCATAATGTCTAAATATTAGAATGTTAAGATTATAATAATGGTAACATGATAAATACTCTAAAATGTAGAAGTTTTGGGCCTTATAATACCAAATTACACTAATGTTTTAGGATGAATCTATTTTACTTATAGTTATTAGGGTAATTACACCATCCATGATTTTTTATTCCCTAAATATGAGATTCCCTACATTGATAAGACTCATGTGTAGGGAGATAAAAATTTCTTTTTCTATAATCTTAGAATGTGTCCAAAAAGCAAGGTAACATGATTTAGAATATTCTACAACAATCAAACTCGTATTAAAAATTCTTATATGTGTAAGTTTAAAGGGGTATATGCATGTATAAACATATATCTAAGGACCCCCTTATTCATATTTTTCCATGAAAATATGTACATATGGGCTAGGTGTCCTTATATATATGTGAAGTTGCATATGCGTGCAAGCAGAAAAAAGTAATATTCTAGTTGTCGTTGTCAAAAGTAACAGGTCTTGAGGTTGAGGTAGGTTCCCTTTGCCTAAACCATTAATTTTAATTCTATAATTGCCTGATTGTTTTAAAAACAGGTTTCCAAAATTGCTTTATTGTTTTAAAAAATATTTTCTAATAACCACTATCATTATCAAGGAAGAATATGAATTTATCCATTGATAATGTGCACATATATTCTACAGGAAACCTAAAAATAATTATTAATAAATTTATTATACTTATATTAATGATTCATAGGATTATACTGAAAAATATTTCATAAACAAGGATCACTCTCCCTCATAATTTGATCAATTAAAAATGAAAAGATTTTAATTTTGAATAGAATATTGTTTGAGTATGAATATAGATCAATAAAGTGTGAGTAACCATGTTATAGGAATCTGAATCTTTGGTTAAAACATAGGAAATAATTCTCTTGAAGTCATGGGAATCCATTTTACTGGTGATGTGATCTTATACTTATAGAGATGTCGGAACATGCATTATTGAAACGTATAAGATTTATTATGTGATAAGAATATAATGATTCACCTTTCCTAATGCATCATAATCCTATCCTTCCTCATGCATTGAGAATGGAATTCCTTTGGTGATGAACCTAGTGTTCATTAAGTGATGATCCTAAAATACCTCAGGTGACTAGCCTATAGATGATGAGTATTATTGGGCATCAACTTCAGGGATTGGTGAACCCGTTATGAATTTCGTATCCTTAAAAATTGATATAATGAGTAACATAGGTCATATTAGTCATCATAATCATAAAAAAACAGTAAAATTTTGTTTCAAATTATCTTATGGAATTTCAATAAATAGATTTGATAGGTGAGGTTCCCCAACCATTGCTAATAGGCGAGGGGTCAAATAAGATCCCATGATTCTACTAAAACCCATGATCACCCAAAAATGGAAATTTCATACATCTATTCTGATGAAATGACTACTATCACCCTCAACCAATTTCCCTTATAAATATCATGCAGTGGAGGGTTATCAATACACTGGTCAACCATAATGAATAGAAATAAACCATACTAATAATAAAAATGGCAAAGGAATGATCTAGAATCCATGGTTCCACATTAAAACAACCAATATAGAAGACCCTACATGGGAGGATTGGTAGGGGGAGGGGTGTCTAGGAGGGTTTGTAGGGGAGTTTGTGCTGGGGGAGGGGCTGGGGTTATGAGTAGGATAAAACATAATGTGATTATTGAGCCTCCTTCAGCATCTTCTTACA
The DNA here is from genome assembly GCA_963277665.1 of Viscum album. Lineage (NCBI taxonomy): Eukaryota > Viridiplantae > Streptophyta > Magnoliopsida > Santalales > Viscaceae > Viscum > Viscum album. The sequence continues at coordinate 905,266,920 of OY728153.1, forward strand.
AATAAAATCCATAGACTCCCTAGCATCAGAAAAATAGATGTTCACATTATAAGGGAGATCGTAGCCCCCAGCTATTTCAAAACTTGCTCTCCCCCTCAACAAAAACAGGCTTAATGAATTAATAGATTCACCTATGGTACACCCATCCATCCATTTGTTTATGCTTATTGAATTTTCAACTTGTATACTAGAAACTTTTAGTCATTTTTTTCACCTGTTCTATTCAGGTATTTGAGGATGCCTAAAAGTCACAATTATGCATCATAATCCTTGATGACATTGAGAGGTAATTACAATAAATTTCAACACAATGCTACTTTTGGAACTTTTGTTTGATAACCACATTTATATTCTTTTTAGTATAATATTTTGGAGTACATTTCCATTGGACCTCATTTTTCCAATATTATTTTTCAAATGCTAATGGTCCTTTTGAAACAGCTTCCTCCCCATGCATTATTCTAATCCTTTTATTAGTATAACCCATTCCAAATATATATTTATGAGGTTTTATTTGTCTCAAAGTCTTCACAAGAACTGGATTTCTTATGTGTATGCTTTATATGATAGGCTATGTCTGTGGATAGGGATGCATGCTATGCAGAGAACTAGCAACAAAACATAGCCCATGCTTCTTCATGTAAGAGTATATATAAGTATCCTCTTGTGTTAGTTTATTCTTATATATCTTGGTTGAAATTATATCATTTATGTTTTCCATTTTAATCCTTACTCCTCTCATTTGAGACACCACATGTATCTCCAATGATTTTTTTGACTCACAGGGGGGTGTGCAGGCTAGGGGGTGGTGCATTCTAGGGGGGCTAGAGCAGGCTAGGGGGCCGGGGCCTGTGTAGGGGGGCTGTGTAGGCTAGGGTGCTAGGTGGAGGGGATATGTGGCAAGGGGCAAGGTGGAGGGGGTAGGGGGCAGGTCAGCAGGGTAGGGGGTAGGGAGCAGGGGCAGGGGGTAGGGGGATGGTGGAGGGGGTAGGGGGAAGGGGACATGGGGCAGGGGAGATGTCTACAAAGCTGGGGGTAGAGGGAAGGGGGCAGGTGGTGGGTGGAGGGGGGCAGGGTGGAGGGGGGTTGGGGCAGGGGGCAGTGGGCAGTTGAATGGGTAACCATATTTTATTAAATTATAAAGTGTTATATAATGCATACAATTTTAATATGTTCTATAACCTAATGTATTTGTGTATTTCAGTGTTTTTGACTCCATATTATGTTTTGAATAGGGCATTGGATCTTTTTGTGTTGGTTTGGGTCGATTTGGTTCTCCTAATCGAGGTAAAGATTTAATGAAGTTGGTTGGTTTCTCAGTAGTTATGTAGCATCCTTTATGGGTGTTAATGTTCGTAATATCTATTTTGTAGTGCGTTGATCCCTTATCCTTGGTTTCGAGCATCCATGTTATGGGCGACTTGCCTGTGTGTGCATAGGTAAGAAAGTATATGTATGTGGGTTCCCATGTTTCGTGTATAGTCAATCATTGCAGTGATTATGCATGTATTGGGAAATGTATGCCCATGTATATATATAAATTCCTACACAGGTGAGTGGAGACTGGTATATGCATATAAGCATATGTGTAAGGAACACCTTGCACATGCTCATGGCCATGCATGTGTGTGAATAGGGGAAAAGAGTCCTTGCATGTGTGTGGAGGTGCGTATACCCAGTGGGGGAGCATCAACTTTTAGTTATAAAGCACCAAGATCTGAAGTGGACGGTTTGGTTCCACATTTGAGGTAGGATCCCTCTTCTAGCCTCTTTAATTAAATAATGCTTTAAATTTAATTTATCTTATTTCTTAATACTGATTAATTATATTGAATTTCATATCTTGAATAAGTGTTCTTTAATAAAATTGTTTCATTTGATAAATAAAGTCAGGTATTTATAATTAAACCCTCCATCATGGTGCACTATCTGTGAAAACTCACAGTGATAGTTATGTTGATCTTGTTTCTTTAATAATTGCATTTCATTTGTGCTGAATGAGTTTTAGAATAAATTTTATATATAATTAAATTAATTGTGTGATAATGAAATTCCATTATTTTATAATTAAACACCTCAAATGGAGGTGCACTATATTCTAAACCAAAGAGCAGTGATAATCATTTTAATCATGTTTAGATTTGGTTTGAGTCTTTCATATGCCTCTTGTTGGTGTTTGTTTTTTGGATAGTTAGTTTTTTTCTTTGAATAATATAAATTTGCTTATCATACTCGTTTAACTCATATGACATTTCCCGAGTGCGCATATACCTTGACCATGACACTTTCCTTTTCACGCATTGAATATTATAAATAAAATTTCCATGTTTAGGCAAAGTGAATGAATTTTTAAATGGTTTGTGTAGAGTGTATAATTTTTTTCCGTCGATTTGTTGACCTTTAGACGTTGCATCATTGTGTCTCTCGCTATAACCTTCTCGGGCGATCCCTTGTTATAGCATATTAAATAGTTGATTTGTTCTATTATTTTCTGGTGGGGAAATGGTCGGAATGTTTCCCCACCTCCTCCCGATCCCTTCACTCCTAGATGGAAGATTCTTCCCTACAAATGTCATTAGACTGGGCCAACACGGTGTGGTCATAGTGCGGTCACGCTATAGTCACGCCGCGGTCACGTTGCAGTCAAGCCACGATCATGCCGCGGTATGCCGTGATTTGGCCCTGCTCTAGGATGACACCCTGTGGCGGTTCGCAGTGATAGTATTCCATGAGTCTTGTGATCAATGTTGAGAATGACTAATCACAATTTATACTGTTGGGGCGACGACCGGAATGTTCGCATGCCTCCTCCCGCTCCCTTCGCTCCTAGCCGAAAGATGATGCGCCATGTATGTTTTTAGACCAGGCCAACACACCACTGTCATGCCGCGGTCACGCCGTCTTTTTTCCGTAGTCACACCGCAGTTACATCGTGATTTGGCCCTACTCCAGGATGACACCCCACGACAGTTCACAATGATATTATTCTATGAGTCTTGTGATCACTCTTAAGACTGACTAATCACAATTTCTGCTGGCGGGGCGATGACCAGACTGTTTCCCTGCTTCCTCCCGCTCCCTTCGCTCCTAGCTAGAAGATACTACCTCTCGGATGTCGGTGGACAGAGCCAGCATGCCGCGGTCACGCTGCGGTCACGCAGTGGTCACACCGCGGTCATGCCGCAGTCACACCGCGGTAATGCTATGATTTGGCCATGCTCCAGGATGAAACCCTGTAGTGGTTTGCATTGATAGTATTCCATAAGTCTTGTGATCAATGTTGAGACTAACTAATCACAATTTCTACCGGTGGGGCGATGACCGGAATGTTTTCCCACCTCTTCCTACTCACTTCGCTCCTAGTCGAAAGATGGTGCCCCTCAAATGTCAATGGACCAGGCCAACATGCCGCGGTCACGCCGCGGTCACGGCGAGGTCATGATGCGGTCATTCCACAGTCTCACCGCCATCACACCGTGGTCACAACGCTGTCAGGACGCGGTAATAATGTGATTTGGCCCTGTATCAGCCACATCTAGCCAACACCAGCCCCCTTCCACCTTCATTTTAGCCTGCTGCCACCAGTATTCCAGCCCACAACAACCCCCTTTCCACCATTAAATCAGCCCGCAGCATCCCCCCAGCATATTCTAGAATCCCCCTTCCACCTGGATTCCATCCCCCTTCCAGCTGCATTTAGCCTTCATCATCCCCCCAACCACCAACAATACAGCCCGCACTATCCAACTCACTAGCCACCACCCCCAGCCTCCCGAAAAACACTCAAGCAAGCCCTCTTCCACCTACAAAACAGCCCCATCTACCAGTTCCATCCCTCACCAGCCCCCGACCTCAAACATCCCAACCTGCACCATCCCCTTCCACATGCCCACCGGCCCCCATCCACCTGCAATCCATCTCACACTAGTCCCCTCGCACCTATTCTAGCCAGCACTAGCCCCCTACCATCCACCTGTCGCCTGCCTTCCTACCCGCACCAGCCACTACAGCCCGTACCAGCCATCACACCGGCCCCCAACCTCCTGCATTCTAGGATGCGGTATAAAAACTCCATGCAAATCACAAAAAGGTTTAGTGAAATATGATCCCATTTTTGAGCCCTCTTTTCCCTAAAAAGTGGCCATGTAAACTGCCATTAATGATCACCAAGAACAATGGGGTAGAGACGCATCTATTAACCTAAGATATGAACCTAGCCTGAAGGCTGAGCAGAACCTAAGCATCCCATAAGAATTTCTACCCAAACAAATAAAAATCCTTGAATAAATCGATCTTGAAGGCACACCTAGGAACCCCAGTATCATGATGGTAGCCCCAAAATAATTTCTTGGTAAAAAGATTGTTAGGATAAATTGGTTTTGGTACTGATGTTTGAGGATATTTTTATCCAGCTTTAGTTTTATACGTCTCTTAAGGTTATTTTTGTAATCATCCTACTAGAGGGTTCGAGTTATAAGTGGTGGAAGTCTATTATTTAGACTAAGTAAGACAAAGACTATTTTTGGAAAAGATTCAAGGCATTGTTCATTTAGAATTCTTTCATAATGAAGTGACGGTACTGATGGCTATAGAATTTTCTAGGAGGGGCTATCCAGGTGGGGTTTCTAATGGTTGTCCGAGGGGGGGGGGGTGCCGGGGGGGTCTGCAGGGAAGGGGATTGGTGTAGATATGGTGTCTAATAGGGGATGCCAGGGGGGAGTCTAAGGGATGTCTGGGGGGGTCTGTAGGGTAGGGTGCAGGTGAGGTGTCCAAGGGATGTCTGGGGGGTGTCGAGGGATCTGTAGGGAAGGGGGGAGGGTACAAGTGTGGTGTCTTGGAGGGGATGTCCAGGGGGTGTCCAAGGGCTGCCTAGGGTGGGGTTTCGGGGGGGGGGGGGGGTGGGGGTTTGTAGGGAAGGGGGCATGGTGTAGTTGGGGTGTCTAGGGGGGATGTCCATGGGGGTGTCCAAGGGTTGTCCGGGGGCTGAATTGAAGAGATAAACCCACGAGCAATGGGTCCTATCCTCATATCAATAATTTTGTTAATGATTTTTGGAAAGTTATTCCCAATAGGCATCAGTATGAAATCCTTTACATCCACAAAATCTACCTTCTTTGGGATCGGGGTAATAAAATCAGAGTTGATTCCTTAGGGCACTGAGGAATGGTTAAAGAACTCCCTCATTGTGTTAAGTACCTCATCACAAACTATTTCCTAGTAGAACATAAAAATTAATTTGTGAAACCATTAGGACTAGCAACACTATCAGGATTTAGAGAAAAATGGAACTCTTTACATCTTTATCATCAAGGGATTCAACAAGGGAGATTGTTGGATTGTTGTAGCCCGATCCGGTTGGGTCAAATGCTTGAGCCCTACAACTGTCGTGGGTTGAGCTCAGTGGTGAGATTGTTGGGGGTTTAAGGGGGAAATGCACCCCTTCTCTAGGGGTCCTGCGAACGAAGGCCCTGGTCCAAATATTCGGGAATTGTAGCAACATTGACAATTGTAGCAGTGCAGACATTGGTGTTTACTTTATTGTTGCACTATTGACTTTCAGCCGGTAGCCACTAGAGTATTGGATACATATAGGAAAGGCATTATAAGATTGAAAACGTTTATAATAATATTTCCTCATCTCTTCATAATACTAATGAAATCTTCTCCTCCATGAATAGCTTGAGTAGAGTTGTCATCACATTCAACTGGTCATCCTATTCTGTGAAAACCCATTCTATAGAATCTGCCTCAATTAATCCTGATGAGATGAATGTACATAACCTATAACAACATGGAGATACTATTTGAATATAGACTAGATAAAATCAACATCAATTAATGTAGAGGGAGGTGGAGAACTAGATGTAGATGCAACAATAAGAGGTTCATGATAACTCAAAATTCCACTTAAATCTAAAAGAAGTCTTTGTCTGAAACATTATAAATATAATATGGATACAAAATCTGAAGGAACTAGGGAAACAAATATCTCAACACCAGGTTAATATGCATCTAAAGGTTATCATTTTGTTGGAACGTCTATGGGAAAAGCATGAAGCTCACCTGTTTGGTCAATATGCTTATCTATGGATCCCTTAGGACATGTGCAAGGGATGTGTAGGGGGGTTTCTGTTCAGCAGGGGGGTTGTCCAGGGGGTCTAGTAGGGGGGGCTTCTATCCAGGGGGTCCAATACGGGGGGGGGGGGGGGGGGGGGGTACTTTCCAGGGGGTCCAGTAGGGGGGTTGCTATCCAGGGGGTTCCAGAAGGGGGGCTGCTGTCCAGGGGGGTCCAATAGGGGGGGTGTCTAGTGGGGTCTAGCGGGGGGCTACTGTCGAGGGGGATGGGGTTGCTTTCATGATGGGGATAATGTCTAGGGGGACAAGCAGGGGGAAAGGACGGTGAAAGGGTGGGTGCAAGGGTGTGTGTGAAAGGGGTGAAAGGGGTGAAAGGGACGTGTGTTTGTTGGGGGGGTGCTGTCCAGGGGGGTGCGGGGGGGGGGGGGGGGAGTAGGGTTGCAATGGGGGGTGTCTAGTAGGGGTGGTGCAAGGGGGGTCCAGCGAGGGGGGGGGGGGCTGCCGTCCAGGGGGTCCAACAATGGGGGGGGAGCTTTTGTCTAGGAGGTCCAGCTTGGTTAGTTGCTAACTAGGGGGGTGCATCATGGGGCTACTACTGTCCAGGTGGTTCAGTAGGGGGTTGCTGATGTCCAGGGGGTCCAGGGGGGTTGCTATCCAGGATGGTCAAATAGGGGGTGGGGGTGCTTCTATCCAGGGGGGCTATCAGGGGGAAAGGGGAGTGCAGGGGGGGTGCAAGGGGGTGTGTGCAAGGGGTGCAAGGGATGTGTGTATGTGGGGGGGGGGGGGGTGGCTGCTGTCTTGGGGGTGCAAGGGGGGGTATCCAGTAGGGGTGCAAGGGGGTGTCCAGCAGGGGTGGTGCAAGGGGGTCCAGCAGGGGGGTTCTATCTAGGGGGGTCTAGTAAGGGGCTGCTGCTGTCCATGGGGGTCCAGCAGGGGGGTGTTCAGCGGGGGGGGGGGGGGGGGGTGCTGCCCAGGGGGGATGGGGCTACTGTCCAGGGGGTCCAGTAGATGGGCAAGGGGGGTGCAAGGGGGGTGCAAGGGGGGTGTGCAATGGGCGAAATGGATGTGTGTGTGGGGGGGGGGGGGGGTTGTCCAGGGGGTGTTCAGTAGGGGTGGTGAAAGGGGGGTCTATCAGGGGGGCTGCTCTCCAGGGGGTCCAGTAGTGGGGCTTCTATCTAGGGGGTCCAATAGGGGGGTTGGGGGGCTACTATATAGGGGGTCCAGCCGAGGGGGGGGGGGGGTGCTATCTAGGGGGTCCAGGAAGGGGGGGGGCAGTCCAGGGGGTCTAGCAGAAGGGGTGGGGGGCTGCTGTCCAAGGGGGTCTAGTATGGGGGGCAAGGGGTGTACAAGGGTGGTGAAAGGGGTGCAAGGAGGTGTGTGTGTGGGGGGTGGCTACTGTCCAGTGGGTTGTTGTTTTTATATGGGAAGGGTTTTAGCCAGGGTTCATTGAGCCGTGGCTGGTATTGTTGTTGCTATAGGTCCAAACCTATACCCACGGTTTGAAACCGTGGGTATAGGGCTATATCCAGGGTTTGAAACTGTGGATATATGGCTATCTCCATAGTTTGAAACCATGGCTATAGGTCTATAGTAATAGTTGAAACCATGGCTATAGGGCTATAGTCAGTGTTCGAAACCATGGCTATAGGGCTATAGCCACGGTTCGAAACCGTGGCTATAGGTTTGGCCCTATATCCACGACAATACCAACCACGGTTCAATGAACTGTAGCTATATCCTGTATCCACGGTTTGTAGGCTAATATCCACGGTTCCAAACCGTGGCTATAGCCTAATTTTCTAGTAGTGATATATATATATATATATATATATATATATATATATATATATATATTAGTGTGTGTCTGTATTGACAAACTTATATATATTATCTATATATTCTAACATATGAATATACATATGAATATATAATATATGTGAATATACATAAATATATATAATTATACTTATAGATACACAGAATATATATATATATCTGTGTGTGTGTGTGTGTTGTATATATGTATTTATTTACTTATTTACACACATACACAAACATGTTTTATAAATGTATTTAAAAATAATCTTATAAACATATTTTAATGTACGAATAAATATACGGATAAAATATATATATATATAAGTAGATATAAATATAAATATATAAATATAACTAACTATATCTATTAATATATATATATGAATATATATATACCTAAATTAATTTATGAATAAATATAACTATATATATATAAATATAACATTAAAGGGAGAACCAAACAAGATAGATGGGTGGTAAATAGTAATACACATATACCCATTCACACCATTAAAAATGGCCTTTAACATTGCTTAAAATCATTGTTAATCAGAGATAAGATAAGGGGAGCCTTTATCAATGCTTTTTTAGCACTGTTAAAGGCCTAGCCTCATGCAGTGTGGATTTTATATAACAACACACCCAGAATAAAATTTAAATTTTAAACAACACACCCAGAATAAAACCTGCTATATACATTTAATTGATATCATCAATATAAAAATGTCCACCCATGGTATTTAGAAAAAAACACTATTATTTACATTTCCAGCAAAATTTTTATATAATTACATGTACAATTTTCCATGAAACATTCTAAAACATTTATATTTCATATTTTGATGCCCATGATCACCTCTCAAAAATGTCCGCCAATGGTATCAGTTTCCAAAAAAATCAACTCAACCTCAGAAAACGATTCCACCTATATAATAAAAAATATTAAGTTATTAATACTATAAATAAATAAAGTAAACATTAATATGAAAAAACACATTAATAAATTCTCTATATTTAATAAAAATGAATCATTTGGAGTCATACCGGTCATATCATGTGTCCTATTGATATGGGGTTAATTCCTATACGTTGAAATGAGTTATGGATCATTTTACTAATATATCATCACAATCCGAATGTGTTTTCTCAATTTTGAGTATTTCACATTGTCTTTTACTAAAATTAATGTTAATTTTAAACAATGAAACATTTAGAGTTATATGGGCCACACCGTGTGCCATATTGAGGTGTAGATAATTCCTACCAGTCATAAATTAGTAATGGATAATTTTTATAAAATATCATTTCATTATGAATTCATTTTCTTGGTTTTTAGTATGCCCATTTTGTTTTTTTACAAAAATATCATTTCAATATGGAAACATGCATTTAGATTCATAATTGTCATATCGTGAGTCATTTTCTTGTGAGACTACTTCATACACATCCAAATAACTTATAAACCATTTTACCATGTTATCAAAAAAATTAGAGCATGTTTTCTTGGTTTTTAGTGAGTGACACGTTTTGAACTAAAATGTAAATTTTAAATTGATAAGAGACACTTTTATTCATACCAATCACACCATGCATTAGATTGAGGTTTGGTTGACTCTTACATGTCACAAATTACTCATGGATAATTGGGCTAAAGTATCAAAACAATCAGAATGTATTTTATCCGATTTTAGTATGTCACTTGTTGTTTTTACTTAAATTAATGTCAACTTTAGATAAAAAATATACACTTTGAGTTATACCGGCCACACCATGAATCCTATTGAGGTTTGGTTGATCCCTACACATAAAAAATAACTAATATATCATTCTCATAAAATATCAAAACAATATGAATGTATTTTCTCAATTTACAGTAGGTCACTTATTGATTTTACATAAATTAATGTTAATTTTGAATAAAAATAGACACTTTGAGTGATTCCTATCATAATGTGTGTCATATTGAGATGATATTGATCCATTAAAATCATAAATGACTAATATATTATTTTCCTAATAATAAAATATATAAAAATGTGTTTTCTGTGTTTTTAGTATGTCATTTTTTTAATTAAATTCATAGCAATTTTAAATAAAAAGAGACACTTTGAGTTATACCGGAAAAACCGAGCATCGTATTAATGTCTGGTTGAGTAATACATGTCAAAAATGACTAATTTATCATTTTAATTATGTATAAAAATAATATGAATTTGGTTTCTCAGTTTTCATTATGTCGCATTTTCTTTTTAGACAAATTAATATCAATTTTAAATAAAAAGACACACTTTGAGTCATACCGGTCACACCATAAGTCTTATTGAGGTGAAATTTAATCCTACACCTCATAAATGATCATGGATAATTTTTTTAAAATATCAAAACAATAAAATTACATTTTCTCATTTATCAGCATGTCACTTTTTGTGTTTACTTAAATTGATGTAAATTATAAATAAAAAGAGACACATTGAGTTATATTAGACACACCATGCATCGTATTGAGTTGGGGATGATTTAGATGTTATGTTTTATGATTCTTACATAAATAAATATTTCACGTTGAGATCCATGTTGTGAGGGATGATAAATTACTTTCCAGCTTATCGAAAGTTTTCATGATATAGCCTTAAAGGAACTAAAGAGTGTCCTGTTTGTCAAAAAGTTACACATTAAATTAGGTTGAAACATTCATCAAAGATGATGTTTCTAGAATATTTTAGATTTATACTCTAATTGGATAATTACCTATATTAGGTGACATCATTTTATTGAACTTCATAAGAACATACAACATTGTCTCCAATAATAGTTGATCAACTGTTTGAGAAAGTAAATGATATAGACACTACTTTTAGTAATCCATTGTTGAAAAACCTTATGAAACCCGGTTATAAAATGTGATTAGTTTTTTGATTGACTTATTAATCTTGAATTTTCTGTACACCTGACATTTTCTTTGCTATTATTAATTTTGAAAATAAATTATGTGATAGTTTCATTGGTATGTTTCTAAATGCATAGAGAAAAAAATTATGGAATTAAAGCTAGGATGGAGATTGTTCACATGGGAATATGAGATGAGTTGGTGCCTATGAAGGGTGATAAATGAAATCTTCTTCCTCTACCTGCTTACACTCTTTCCAGGTAAGAGGGATATCATTTTTTCAACTTCTTGAATAACGTAATTGTTCTATATGGGTATTCATTGAATATCAAGATTACTGGGTCAATAAACTATTTGAAGTTAAAGGGTTTGAAATCACATGAATGTCATATTTTTATGCAAGAACTAATTACTATAGATTTACATTTCATTATTTCCAATAACAACCTTTATACATTAACAAAGATTTGTTTCTTCTTCAAAGCTATATCTAGTAAAGTTATAGATCTGATGAAATTTCCGACTATGGAAAGATAAAATATCATCATATAATGTGAATTGGAATTCATCTTCCCATAAAATTTCTCTGATATTAGGGTTCACTTTATGGTTCACTTAGTGAGTGATATTAGACTATGTGGCCCTATACACTATAGATGAATGTACCCCATTGAATGGTAAATGAAGTTTTTTTAAATGGTATGTAAAAAATAGAATTTAACCAGAGGGTTTTATTTTAGAGACATATATTTTTGATGAATCCATTGAATTATTTAAAGAATGCATATTAGGTGTGTAATGTTTTGTCTACCAAAATCTCATCACACTGGGATGCTTGCGGGTGAAATAATTTTTGGAAGATATGTTGTCAAAATCAATATTGTAGATCAGAAGAAGAACCACTATTTAGTTTTTCATAATTGTTTAGATGTTCCACCATATGTTGAAAAAAAAATGAAATTCTTATGCATTTTAATCCATCAAGGGATGAAATTTAGAAATCAAATACACATAATCAATATTTTATAAAATTGTTTTAGGACTATATTTTTTACAAGTCAGATGAAAATACATTTTCAATTTTAGAACGAATTAGATGGTTATCAGAGGACCACGTGTGTATGTATTATATTACAGTGGTTATGTAATTAAGGGATATATATTCTATACAAAAGGACATGATGAATACAATGCCATGTAAAATAGAGGAGTTACACTTATGGATGAAGCAATTCATGTTTCTAATACTAAGGAAAAAAATATAATTTACATGAATATGTCATACATTGGCATCATAAATCAAATATGAGATTTGGATTATACAACATTCCCAAGTACTGATTTTTCAATTCAAGTGGGTTTATAATAGGTTTGCTATTAAAATAGATTAATTGAGATTCATGAAAGTTGATTTCAGTAAGTAAGGGTACAAAGATGAACCATTTATAATAAAATCATAAGAAGTACAAGTATTTTATGTTCTATATCATGTAAAGTGAAAGTGGTCAATTTTTCTATTATCGACCAAAACCACTAAAGGTTCAGATGAAAATTAACAGAGTATTGACACTTTCATTTGGAAACTGTAATCATTTTAGTGTGGTCCCAATGTATGTTATTTTTTATGTTAGAGGAGACCACAATGAAGGGATTTTGATAGTCGATAAAGGGGTTGAATCCCTTCATCCTTTAAAATAAAGGAGTTCAATAATCAAGATGTATTTTTTGTAATATACATTGTGTTACCTCATGTCATTATCTATTGGCTATTGTATTTATGTTGTCTAAATAATATGTTAAACAAATTCTTTAGATAATGAGTTTTACATGTGTTGGTGCTCCAAATCTTGAGGAATAATAGGTCTTTCAATATAATATTGCTCACAGTACAGAGGATCAACGACCTTCTGTATGTGATGGTGCTCCCAATCCAGAGGAATTATTGGTTTCTCATCAAGTTTCTACTCTCAGTGCATTGGTTCAATGACCATATTCACATGATGATTCTACTGATCCATATAAATAATATAATGATGAGTTTGAAACCAATGAAATGGTAGGTGACGAAGGAACAATGATGCAGAAAAAATACGAGTTCCATAGTTTAATGGTGTTAGAAAAAATCATTAAGGTGAAAATAAAATACCTCAAATATGGGGTCGCATGGAATGCATGAGGACATCATGTTAACCCCCAAAATTCCATATTCAGTAGTTACATTTGAATCATCACTCAGTAATGTGTTCCTATTGATGTAGATTCATGGCACCATGTTGGGACCGTTATTAATACATTGATGAGGGATGATATTACAGTAAATTTATGACTTAATTTCTTTATTTTTTGAAAAAAATAAAATAAAGAAAAATAGAATTAATCTTCACGATCCCTTGAAGTTTGTATTTATATTAGATGAATCCCATAATAAATATGTATAAATGATTTCTGGAATGATTTATAGAGGCTTCCACACAATTCTAATGAGACATAATATCAATGATATTGAAGGGAAAATAAAACCACACCCACTGCTTATGTATGCACTCCTGATAACCCAAGATGCATGGGATGTGTTTACTGAACATTGTGAAGTTGTGTCTTTTCAAGTACATTATAGATAGTAATACCTTTTTTGAAAATACATATATTCATCACTTTGATCAAATTTTTTTATTTAATTAATATAAACGGAGTGATGAAAATTAGGGACGGGTAAAGAAAAACCAACGTACCTCTACCATAAAGTTAGGATGGGGTATGCTTCACTTGAAACAATTGTTATGTATTTAAAATCTACTGTAACACTTTTATATGTCATGAAACAAGTAATAATTATGTTACTCTATTTATATGAAGATTGATGAATACAAATCACAACCAATTTCCATCTCATGCTATGTGTTTCGGAAGGAGGTATGTGTAAATAAAGATGTGATACTAATAGATGAAAATACACAAAAGGGTGGGAAACATGTGTATGTATGACATAATAATTTATTTTTATTTAAATCCCTATTACATATCAATTATTACTTATTTTCCAACATTTTCTATATCAATTAGTCATAGGAATCATCAACACCTGTACCTGATGAACACCTACTATCAGTGGCCTTGAAGCAGATAGAACAGTATGGTCACATCATAGGTTCAAGTTTTAGGGTGACACCCCAAATATATTTTGATAAAAAAATAAGAGGATATTGATAATGAAATGAAAAAGAAGAAAAAATACTCGGTAGACTTGATGAAAAATTACAACGGTAAGAAGAGTTACTAGAAACATTTATAGGGTTAAGAAAAGAGAAAAAAATAACTCAAGAACAATCATTTCTTGAATATCCCGCCCCTCCCCCCACCATCTTTGAGGTGATCCATTCACCTCAACGAGTTGTCTTTTCGATGGTAATAAATGATCAAATAATTTATTATATTAAATTTAAATCCTTTAGACACTGATACCTTTCATGTACTAATATTATATTGGGTGATAATTACTATGATTTATATCTATCAACACCCTCCCATTTCTTTGTAGAGAGGGATACAATGTTCAAAATTCAAAATGACATGCAAGAAATTAGAAAAATTCAAATATTTCATGTGAGAGTGTTTACTATGATAGACCTTGAGTTGAGCACTGAGCTACCTATTCCAATTTATGAGAAAGGTATTCATAAGGATGACCAAACTATTAGAACATTAATTTCATGTCCTTCACATCTTGTAAAAAACATGTCTATAATGAGGTATTCATTTCCAATTTATTTTTCATAATAAAACTTTAACAATTAATGAAACAAGGTCTGAACCGATTAATATTATTAATGAAAAACAAAGGAAATGTGATGAAACAAAAGTTTAACTCAAAAACATCTATAGGATCAACCAACCGATAAAAAAGATCTTCTAAAAGCACATTTATCCTGTCCATTAAAAATTTTATTTACAAACATTGATGGTTCATGCGGTTGAAAAGTTACAAAGTGGTAGTATTCACGCAGTTTATTTTGATGAAAAAATGTATAGAGTGGAAGTTTCTAACTACATTTCTTCTAATAATTTAGATGAAATCCTTATCTATTAATGTCTAGGAGCCTCAGTTGTAAATTTATACATGAGGTATGTTTTCAGGATTTAATTTTCCAAAATATGACATACAATGTTAATTTCGACTAAATAAATTTCATATTTTTTAGGTGTATATATCAATACAAATTCAAGGTATTTACCCATAAAAAATTTGACTCGTTAGTCCTCAAATAACCTCTACAGACCAAACAAAAATAAAATCCAAACAAATGGATCAAATATTGGAAAACCTAGGAAAATAGTTTGAATGAAAACATGGTGATGAAATACTCTTCTTAATACCAATGATGCATGGATAAAACTTTATAATTTAATTATATGACACACATTTTTCAATTATTTCATTAATTATTATTTTTTTAGGAAACACTAGACGCTCATTATAGTCAATTTCTATAATCCAAATATTTATTTCTTGGATTCACTCCATGTATTACGAACAAACCAACCACATATGATGACCTTATTCAAATTTTAATACACTACATCAAAAATTATAGAAATAGAATCCATGTCAATAATTTATATTATGTTTTAATTAAGATTCTATTATTATAGGGTGGTGTCTAAATATTTTCTAAATCATGGCATGAAGACAAATATTGAGCACAATGACCCTGAAAATTTCTAAAACATCATAAGTATTAGGGTATATATAATAATATTTCACTATACAAACACATATCAAAACAAATTATTTATTTTCCCCAATATTTCTACAGTGTATGAAACATGAAAATGAAAAATATTGTGATTATTATGATTGTAAATTTATGAGAGAGATAATATTCTATCAAAAAATAAACATCCCCGAATAGATAATTTCAAAGTTAATTACTACTTCATTTAAAAAATTTATTAATATTTTGTGTATATATATATTTTTAGTAATATTATAACTTTTGAAAAAAATAATATTCAGAATATGATATACATTTTCTTAGAAACAAATGGGAATCATACCTGATCACTGAATGTATACAAATAGCATGATGATGTGACTTCTAAAGAAGTAATGGATTGTTTCATATTTATTATTAATTTATTTATTTATAGTATTACTCAAATAATAATTTTTTTTAAAATAATATAGTATTCCATTGACGTTTGGATTGTTTTGAAACACTAGGTCATGTATGAATCAACAATGCTTCAATCTGACACATGGTGTGATTAGAGTGAATCCAGGTGTGTGTTTTTATTTAAAAATGACATTAAATTTAGTACAATATACAACTCACATAATCAAATCTGAAAAAAGAATTCATATTGTTTTGATACATTAGTACAACGATCCATAATACATTTGAGATCTATAGGAATCAGCTGCACCTCAATCTGACACACGCTATGGCCAGTATGAATCAAAGTGTTTGTTATCAGTTTAAAATCGACGTTTTACTTCAAAATGTGTCAGTCATTAGAAATAAACAAAACCAACTCATATATTCTTTATAATTTAGGAAATTGATTCGTAAATCAATTGTGATGTGTAGGAATTGGTCTCATGTAAAACTGATACACGATTTGACCAGTATGATTCAAAGTGCATATTTCCAGTTTGAAATGAAATATTAGTAAAAAGGCAAGGGACATACTGAAATCCATGAATAAATATTTTTATTGTTATGATACTTTTGGAAAATGATACATGATTCCTTTTGGTTGTATAAAAATCATTCACACCTCAATATGATGTATGATATGACTAGTATGACTCCAAGTGCGTCTTTTTATTTAAAATTAACATCAATTTTAGTAAAATAGAACAAGTTGCGTACTAAAAAAATGATAAAAAACATTCTCATTGTTTTGATACTATAGGGAAACAATACATGAGTAATTTAGGATCTGTAGGAATCTTTCACACCTCAATCTGAGGCATTGTTAAACCGGTTGACTACAAGTTCATCTTTTTTATTTAAAATATACATCAATTTTAGTAAAAAGTATAATTGACTTAATCAAAACCTAAAAAACGCATTATAGTTGTTTTGATATTGTAGAAAAATGATCCATGAGTTAGTTTAATTGTGTATATATTATCTTCAAAACAATCTGAGACATGGTGTGATTGTTATGACTCGAAGTCCATCTTTTTATTTAAAATTGACATAATATTTTAGTAAAAATGAGAAACTGA
This sequence comes from Viscum album, assembly GCA_963277665.1. Classification (NCBI taxonomy): domain Eukaryota; kingdom Viridiplantae; phylum Streptophyta; class Magnoliopsida; order Santalales; family Viscaceae; genus Viscum; species Viscum album. Next base: position 905,283,935 of record OY728153.1, read on the forward strand.
TGTATTTAAAACTGATAAAACTCATTCATATTGTTTTGATACTTTAGGGAAATGATCCCTCAGTCATTTGGGACATGTAAAAATAATCTGAACTTCAATCTGAGGCATGGTGTGGCTAGTATTACTCCAAGTGCGTCATTTTCATTTAAAATTTACATCAATTTTAGTAAAAAGGAATACTAACCTACTCAAAACCATGATAATGAATTAGTATTGTTTTTATGGTTTAGGAAAAAAAATTCAAGAGTCATTATAGATATGTAATAATTATCCAAATCTCAATCTGACTCACGGTGTGACCGATATTACTACAAATGTGTCTTTTTATTTAAGATTGATATAAATTTTAGATAAATGAATAAGTGTCTTACTAAAAATTGAGAAAATTAATTTGTATTGTTTTTATAATATAATAAAATGATCTATGAGTTATTTGGGATGTGTATGAATCAAATACACCTCAATCCGAGTCACGGTGTGATTGGTATTACTCGATGTACATCTTTTTATTTAAAATTGACGTCATATTTAGTAAATCCTATTATTTTTATACTTTAGGTAAATTATCCATGAACCATTTGGAACATGTATTAATTAGTCAAACATCAATATGAGGTACAATGTAATAGCTATGACTCGAAGTGCGTCATTTTCTTTTCCAAATTACATCAATTTTAGTAAAAAAAACAACTGACCTACTCAAAACTGAGAAAACACATTTGAAATGTGTTTATACTTTAGGAAAATGATCCATGACTCATTTTATACTTGTATGAATCATCCTCACCTGAATATGATGTATGGTGTAACTCATATGACTATAAGTACGCCTTTTTATTTAAAATTGATGTCAATTTTGGAAAAATGAAGAATTTTCTTACTCAAAACTGAGAAAATGCATGTGGAATGTTTTGATACATTAGATAAACAATTCATGATTTATTTGGTATGTGTAAGAAGTATCAACACCTCAATATGAGGGACGATGTGACTGTTATGACTCTAAGTGCGTCTTGTTATTTAAAATTGACATAATTTATTATTAAGAAGGAAGAAGTGATGTACTGAAAATTGAGCAAAAGAATCTAGAGTGTTTTCATACATTAGCGAGTTGATACATGAGTTAATTTGTTTTTTTATAAATCACTAGAATCTCAATACAATTCATGGTGTGACTGGTATGACTCAATGTTCCTGTTAATAGTTTAAAATTAACATTTTAGTTCAAAATGTATGCCACTAAATTAAAACAAAGAAAATGAGCTCTGATAGTATTTACAATTTAGGACATCAATTAATAAGTCATTTGTGACATTTAAGAAGGATTATAATGTAAAAAACATATAATGTGGCCAATATGACTCAAAGTACATGTTTCTAGTTTGAAATGACATTTTAGTAGAAATCACAAGTAACATACTAAAAACCCACCAAACGTATTAATATTATTTTGATACATTAGGAAAATGATCCTTAGGTAATTTTTGATATAAAATAATTAGTTGTACCTCAATCCCACACACAGTGTGATTGGTATAACTAAAAATGAGTCTTCATTTAATATTGACATTAATTTCATTAAAAAGAACAAGTGACATACTCAAAACAGAGAAATTTTTTTAATTGTTTTGATACATTAGGATAATGGTCTTTACCTCATTTGAGACATGTTGGAATCAGATGAACCTCAATATAATTCATGTTATAACTGGTATAACTCAATGTGTGTAATTTATATAAAGTTGTAAATATTATAATGTATTCATTCATAATAATGATTAATTTATTTCTTTATAATATTACTAACATAATATTAGTTTTATTATATAAGGGGATTCTTTTGATCTGGTTGAGGTGATTTGTTAAGAAACAGATACCATGGGTAGACCTTTTTGAGATGGGATCACAGGTGCCAAAGAGAAAAATTAATGATTTAAATTGTTTACAGATAGTAATTGTAAATGTAATTATACAAAACATTGTTTGAAATGTATATATTAGTGTATTTTTTAATTATGATGTAAAATGTATTTAAATTAAATTATATAATTTCTGTATAGGAGGTTGCAGTGTGCTATTTTTGTGTAAAGGTGATTTTTTATTGTTTTTTTATACAAACAACATAATGTTACAGATGGGGCCTTTATCAATGCTAACTATCGCTGATAAAGGTCCGCCTTTAAAAGAGCTACAATTAACAATTTTTTTATCATTTTTAAAAGTATTTTTTCATGATGTGGAACATCATATTAGTATTATTGTAAATAAAAACAATTATAACCATAATCAAATTATAACCATATGAAATTTATAATCAGAAATAAATTATAACAAAAAATTGATTACAATCATGAAAATTTAAAACCGATAAATATGTGTGTATGAAAAAATAAATGAATGAATATATTTCATAGAAAAAAAATAATGAATAAATATACTAACCATAAAAAATAAAACATCAAATTTCAAAAGATAGAGATTCAGGTAGAAGATCCATGAATAATAGTGCCAAAATTGAGATAGGCAATCTTCAGATTGCAAGCAATGAAAAATTGGGTTAGATGAAAATAGATTTTAAAGGATGATAATGGTAGAACATGAGTGAGATAAAAGGAATGACACTTTTGTGGGAGAAATGCAGACGATCATGGTGGAATGTGAGTGAATTAGGGTGAACATGACAATAAGAAGGGGAAGTGATTCAAAAGGTGCAAAAATATAGTTGAACGAAAGAGATAGAGCATAACCATGTATCACGAATGGTAGGGTTTCAAGAGATTAGGAATCAAAATAATGAGTAGAAAAGAGAAACTCGTATATTTTAAATTTTATAAAAGGTTTTAGGGTTTCTTTTGAAATGAATCCTCAACACAGATATCATCCAAATACAAAGTATATAACTCTAAGGGAAAAGATGAAATTCAAATATTTGACCCTCAACAACTCCGAAAAGAATCTCTAAAATGAGCCGCACGATTTTCCTCACTCACAAAAAAGGTAAAACAATTAGAAGAGAATAAAGGAACCAATGATCTGATGATGTCGATAATAGACCCAAAGGCTTAGTGGCTACCTTCATCCTCCTCTATCACTTTGATAATAACCTGACAATCAGATTCGACCACAATATCATTCTAGATAAGAGACGAAATGAACTGCATAACCATCGAGATAGACATGGACTATGATACGGTAGGAGACTAATAATCAATGTTTGAGGAATAAAGAGACACAATAATAGAGTATTCATGGTCTTGGAGAACGCCCACAAGGTCAATGAATCCATCACTAGGAATCACTACGTCAGTATTAAGTTTGAAAACACACTAAGGGGGAGGAATCCATCTGATAGGTGGGGGATGAAAAAATTATTTCATAATTGATGTTAAAACACACATTTTAAAGTCTCTTATTGCATACACGATGTAAAAAACTCATACTAACATAGCTTTAACAATGGTTACCCATTAATCGATGTTAAAACACTCTTAATGTGAGTTTTAACATTGTTAATTTATAAATGAACATTCATGATGAATGCATAACATATATGTACGTCAATTATACTCTTGCATTAATATATTTAGTGACCAAATTCATTGGAAACATATATTTATTTAAATATATATATATATATATATTTATAATTATAATTCTAAATATGAAAATTTAAAAAGTATATATTTATATTTATAAATATAATAATAATAATGAATATAATAAATATATTTATTATTTATAAAATTATTTTAATATTATAATTATTTAAATATATAATTATTTAATGATAAATTTATAGATATTTGTTATAAAATTATATATATATTTGAATTATTAAAAAAATTATATTAATTATAAAGATACATTTTTATTTAATGTATAAAAATAAAAAATATTTTGGAATATAAATATAAAATTTTTATATAAAATAATAATATTTATTATTAAAAACTTGTATTAGCCTTAATAATATAGTTCTGCGTAGATTATATGGTTTCATCGTAATTAATACATTTTTTAGAACATTGGTAAAGATTACATGATCTAGCTTTCCAAGATTCATAACTAGGGCTCTTAGTGGTCGATGTTGAGGAGTCTTGTCCACGTTCACCTGTTCATTCCCATCTTTTTAGATGAATCCCCCCCCCCCCATTCGGTGCTCTCAAACATAATATTAATGTGACGACACCGTGGGATGGTTTTGTTGACCTACGGGAAATCCTTCGGGATCACGCAGGCTCTATTATTGCGGCTCGTCATTCCTCATACATTGTGGGTTGTTCTCCTCCTTAGGAAAATGCTATGACTATTTGGAAGGGTTTTTAGATCATCTTGTCTCTTGGATGGATAGATGTTGTGGTCAAATTTGATTATTAAGTTATCATCAGTGAACTAAAGAAGGATGGAGGTGGCTTCCAAGCCTATGGGTCCATTATTGACATCATCAAATCTTTGGTGGCTTTTTTCTCTTGGTGTTTTACTTTGTATGAAGATAGGGTAATAAAGTGGCTCTTTTTTTGCTGCTGTTGAGAATCATTGGGTGCCTAATTGCTGGATTTCATCTTTTTCTTTGGAATTATGTAATTTGGATTTGGATGATATCTAACTTTGGAGTATTTTATTTAAAAAATAAATAAATCCCCCCTTTATCATCACTAAATAATTCATTGATAAAGGGTACAACGTTATTAGCATTTTGGTTAGCACTGATAAAGGGTAGATTTATCAGCGCTTTTATCCAGTGCTGAAAAAGGCCCCCCTTTTATCAGTGCTTTCTTCCTTGCACTGATAAAACCTAGTGGATCACTTTCCCAGATCTGTGGTAGTGAATGGAAGGAATCACAATGTGTTGGATTTCGACAACAACTTTAGCAGCGGTTTAAACCGTCACCAAATAAAAAAATATAACTGTCTCTAAATGATGATTTTCTTATTGTGGATACATTACTCATTTATGATGTCTATGAATTGACTACATGTCAATCCAACACATTATGTGACTAGTATGAATCAATGATTTTGTTTTCAATATAAAATTTTCATTTTAGTTTAATGATATAATTATTTACAATTAGTTAAATAATTAAGAAAATTAATAACTGAAAATATCATTAATATATTCGGTAATTGCTAATATAATTTATAACAATATTTAATTAACAATGTAATTAATAATTCACAATATAATTATTAATTAAAAATATAATTAATAATCAATAATTAATTTAAAATTTATAATATAATAATTAATAATTAAATTAGTAGTATAACTGAAAATATCATTAATATATATAGTAATTAACAATATAAATTATCATATGTGAATTATATAACATTTAAATTAAATTTTTTCTACTTTTTATGAACTGCTACTAAGATAAAAATTGGTTTTATTAGGTGGACAGTCCATTGTACAAAGGATTATCATTGGAGGAAGCCTACTAATGTAAAAAAAGCCTTAAATTTTTAAAAAAATCCCCCCTAATTATTTTGAACAAAAAATAAAATTTATATATAAATCCTTATATTTTATGAAAAAACAAATTATTTGAAAAAATATATAAATTTATAAACAACAATGTACTGTTTTTTTGTTATAATATGTCTCATATTTTATTTAAAATATTGAAATAAAAAAATAATTATAAATTTAGTTATTTTATCAACTTTAGTTATTAAAACTGATAAAAAAATAAACAAAAAATTGGTTATTAACCAAATAATTTTTTTACTAATAAAAAATCATTTTAGTATAACAATTAAGTTATACTTTATTAGGTTTTCAATTAATAGTTCTGTTAGCCACATATTTCCCAACCCCTAAGCACTATTACAGATTGGGGGAGTAAACTCTACAAAACATTATTTCCATTTATGATTGGTTAGATAAAAAATTACAAGATTACTAATATATATATATATTAAATATTGTATAAAGGTTGATGTGAATGAAATGTTATATTATTGAAATAAAATAAACATTAAATATTATATTCCAATAAACTATTCTAAAAATCTATTATATATGAATAAATTCAAATTCAACAAAATTATTAAAATCTACAGCTTTGATAGTCCGGTTGAAAATGTTCATTAAAAATCACTCAAAATTAGGGATTTTGACTCGTCAAGTACCCATGATATTTGGGATAATTAAATCTCAACTCGTTTAATTATTTTCAATCCCTAATCCATTTATAACCAATTTATTTTTTCACCCATTATTTTTAAATATATTCAATTATATTTTGAAATATACCGAAACCGGTTTAATTTAGGAGAAATTTTATTATTTTTAATTTTAAACATTATTTATAAATCTAAAATCAATTGATATCAAATAAAACAAATATTTTTTTAATTTTATTTACTTTTAAAATGAATCATTATTCAGTTAACAATAATTAATTTAATATGATTTAGAATTTATATTTTGTATCTAAATTTAATATGAACAATACTCAAAATATATAAATACATTGGATAGTTTTACTATTTTTTTTAATCTTCAGTCATTAAATTAATTATAATTAAACAAATAGGGTTTTTATATCCTCGATATCAATTGGTGTTATAAATTAAATTTTTGTCTATCCCACCTTTCTAGTTATTAATGTACGAGGGGAATGTTTGCAGATGGAATGTAAAATATAAAGGAATATGTTACTATATAATGGTGGAGGGTGTGTTTCCAAACTCCAAGCCTCATACCTGATTATCATTTTATCTAAAACCCCTCACCCCCCGATGATGATAATGAAGATGTTACAGAGATGAATGATTGGAACCTGGTGGAAGTCATGTTTTAGGGGAATATCATTAGAAAAGGTCAAAAAATATCAAGTAGTAACTTGGAGTCCCATGACCCCTGATGAAGCTGACAATGAGGACTTCAATAAAAAAGGTTATCACCAATGTGTTGATCTTATCTCAGCAGAGAATTGAGGAATCCTACAAGGGACCATGTCCAACTTTCCCCTTCACCAAGGAGCACTTCCCCATGGTACCTACGATTGGAGATCTAAAATGTCCCCCAACCCCAGAACCATATAACCCCGGGGTGACGACACTTGTGGATAATCTTTATGGAAGACAGTGTACAACTGTCCTAGTCACCGCAAAACACTCCTCGGTGGTACCCAAGTATGGAAATATCGAAGGTACCTTAACTCCTACACTGAAAATCAAAACTCCCGAGGGGTACCCAAGAAAGGGGATCCCAAACATACCATAACTCTCCCAGGAACCAAATATGCATGAATGAACTCCCCAACATGCAATGTACTGGATTTTATCTAACCTATTCTAATAGGCAAACGATTATCATACGAAAGGATTCTCCATTAGGCCATGTTTTTAAGAATTTTTATAATGGAGGGTGGTGTCCAGTCCTCTCCCTCACCTAGGAACACTCCCATGGGGTGACTAAGAGGATCCATAAGTTATACCAACCAGGGAGGTCCTAGTGGAGGTGGAATGTGGTTGAGGTGGGATTTGGATGTGTTGACGTGTGTTGTGAAGCCCAATATGGTTTCTCTGCGAGGTCATAGAATAGGATGAACGTGGTACATGAGTGATGTGGATGTGTCAGTGTAGAGGTAAAAGCATGGTACAATCACTCCATGATTTCATAGCGGAGGCAGAGTGTGGTTGATACTGTATGTGGATGTTATGACGTATGGGGCGGTCATGGTGGGGTAGAGCGCGATCAAGGTGTGCGGTCTTGGAAGAGGTGGAATGTGGTTGAGGTGGGGATTCATTGCAGCTGAACTTCATCAGTGCGGTCATAGAGGTTGTGGAATTGAGGTGGAGACAAAGCTGGTGTGCAGGTTAGTAGGGCTTTAGCAGTCCAGTGTATGATATTTTTCTCAGGTTCAATTCCAAGAGGTGTTAGGGAGGTGATGGTAGGTGTAGGAGGGTCTTGCACTGTTAAATGGTCGGGGTGTGTGACTAGTGCGGTTAAATGGGTGGCAGTGGCGCACATGGGTGGGGATTACTAGCACTGTTGAAAGGGGGCCATCTTATATTAAAAAGGGTTGGGTGTACCCTTTGATTTACAGTTTATTTAATTTTTTTAATATTATCAATGATTTTATTAGCACTGATAAAAGGGTCGTTTATCAAATCTTTTTTTAGTGTTGATAAAAGGGACCGTCTTTTAATATCACCTCGACTATCAAAACTTTTTAAGCGGAGATAAAGTTTTTTTAGCGTATATAAAACTCAGTTTCGTAGTAGTCGTTGTTGTATCATTTCATTTGAGCACATCGAATTTCTCGATCACAGAAAAATCTTCTATGTTCATCACCATAGTTGTTGTCAGAGGGATATTATTAGTGTATCCTACATAGATTAATAATGGATCCATTATGTTAAATATATGTATGTGTATCATAAGAATAGTGATACCTTTCCTATATAGATATTATATAGGGTGATAATGACTATGATTTATATCTATCAGCACCCACCCATCGCCTTGTATAGAGGGATACAATGTTCAATATCCAAAATATTGTGAAACATAATAAAACACATCCAACATATCTTGTGAGAGTGTCTAATAGCATAGCCCATGATCCAAGTTCCTATCTACCTACTCTAATTGATGAGGAAGATATTCATAATGTTGACCAAGCAGTTAAAACATTCAACACATGGCCACCACATCTTTTAAACAAATATGTCGAAAAGGAGGTATTCATTTCCATTTTATTTTTCATGTTAAACCTTTAAAAATAAATGAAAAATGGCTGAACTGACAAATGATATTATAGTCAGACAAAGGTAAGGGGTTGAAATGATATGTAAGCTCAAAACCATCTAAAGGATCAACCAACCAATCAATAAGATCTTCCAAAATCACATTTACCCTGCCCATTGAATATCCGCATTTACAAACATTGAAGATTCATGAGGATATAAAGTTACAAAGTGTTAGTAGTCACATAGTTTATTTTGATGAAAAAAATGTATGGAGAGGATGTTACTGAAAACATTTCTTCTTAGAATGTAGACAAAATCCTCAACTATGAATTTCTTGGAGCCTTAGTTGTAAATGTATACATGAGTTGGGTTTTTTTAATTTAATTTCCCAAAAGATGATATACTGTGTTAATTATGACTAAATAATTTTCATATTTTTTTGCAGGAATGTATATCAAAACCAATTCAATGGATTTCACAATAAAAAAATGACTCGTTAGTCCTTATTTCACCTCTATAAAAAAATTTAATCTAAATAAATGGCTAAAATAGTGGAAAACATGGGAATATCATTTGAAATTAAACATGGGGATGAAATAATCTTCTTAATACCAATGATGTAGGGGTAAAATGATAAAATTTAATCATATAAAATATATTTTTCATTTCATTCATTACTTATTCCTTATTATAGTTTTATGAAACAATTGATGCTCATTACAATTAATTTGGATTGTATAAATATTTATTTCTTGGATTCACTGCATGGATTTTCAAAAAACTGACCACACATTGTGATGTTTTTCAATTTTCAATGCACTACATCCAAAAGTTTAGAAATAAAATTATAATTATATAATTTATATTATGTTTTAATTAGGATTCATATTATTATAGGACAATGTGTAAATATCGTCTAAATCATGGCATGAGGACAAGCATTGCGTATAATGACCCTGAAATGTTCTAAAATTTGATAATTAAAATGGTATATATTATAAGATTTCCCTATCCAAACACATATCAGAACAAATTACTTATATTCCATAATTTTTATACAGTGTATGAAACAATAATATGCAAAATATTTTGGTTATTATGTTTGTAAATTTTTGAGAGAGATCATATTCCATCAAATAACACACGACCCAAATAAGTATTTTTAAAGTTAATTACAACATAATTTAAAATATTTATTAATCCTTTGTGTGATTATAATTTTCCAATACTTTTATGACTATTGAAAAAAAATCATATTCATAAGACGATATACATTTTCTTAGAAACAAATGTGTATTATACCTAATCGTAGTATATACAATAACAACATGAAGATAAGAATTCTATATAAGTAATGGATTATTTCATATTTATGTTTAATTTTTTAATTTTTATTATTACTCACATGAGAATAGTTTTCTTATATTGGGGGATTCCTTGGATTCTAGGATTTTTTTCAAACTTTCGGACATGTAGGAATCAACAACACCTCAATCTGACATACGATGTGATCGGTATGACTTTATGTGTGTCTGTTTTATTTAAGATTGACATTAATTGTAGTAAAATATACAAATAATATACTCAAAACAAAAAAAATTCAAATTGTTTTGATACTTTAGTACAATGATCCATAAGTCATTTACAATGTTTAGAAATCAGCTGCACCTCAATCCAAAAAATGTTGTGACTAGTATGACTCAAAGAGTCTGTTATCAGAATAAAATTGACATTTTACTTAAAAATATTTACTCATTAAAATTTGAGAAAACATGGTCATATTTTCTTGAAAATTTAGTAAATAAATTTATAAATCACTTGTGATTTGTAGGAATTGGTCTCGTGTCAAACCAAAAAATTATGTGACCGGTATGAGTTAAAATGTGTTTTTCTAGTTTAAAATGAAATTTTAGTAAAAAAGACAAGTGACATACTAAAAACCAATAATCAATATTCAGATTGTATTAATAAATTAAGAAAATGATCCATGATTCATTTGGTATGTGTAGAAATCAGTCAAACCTCAATCCGACACACGGTTTGACTAGTAATACTCAAAGTACGTCTTTTTATTTAAAATTAACATCAATTTTAGTTAAAAGGAAGAAGTGGCGTACTAAAAAATGAGCAAACACATTCAGATTTTATTGATACTTTATGGAAAAAATAAATGAGTCATTTGGGACATATAGGAATCTTTCACACCTCAATATAATGTATAGTGTGATAGGTATGACTACAAGTGTATCTTTTTTATTTAAAATATTCAACAATTTTAGTAAAAAGGACAATTGACCAACTCAAAACTAAGAAAAAACATTTGGATTGTTTTTATATTGTAGGAAGATGATCTATGAGTTAGTTGAGATGCGAATAAATTAGCCACACCATAATTTGACCCTCAAAAACTCCCAAAAGTATCTATAAAATGAGCCACATCATTGTCCTCCCTCTTAACAAAGGAAAAACGACAAGAAGAGAATAAAATCAATAGTGATATAATGATGTCGATAATAGACCCAAAGGCCTGGTGGCCACCTTCTTCCTCCTTCAGTGCATCAATAATAAATTGATAATCAGATTTGACCACAATATCCATTGAGACAATAGACGAAATGTACTTTATACCCTTATATATATCACATCCTTTACTATCGTAGGAGACAAGAAAAAAATTTCCGAGGAATGATATTCCAGAAAAATATAGCCTCCATGGTCCTAGAGAACTTCCCCAAGGCCAACAGATCCACCACCAGGAATTGATGCATCATTATTAATTTTAAAATCTCCATGAGGGGGAGTAAATCATCTAATAGGAGGGGATGAAGTGATTTTTAATAACTAATGTTAAAAACCACATTTTGATGTCACTTATTTCATAAACGATGTTAAAACTCTATCCGTGTGAGTTTTAACTTTTGTAATGTATAAATGAACAATCATGATGAATACATAACATGTATGTACGTCAATTATAATCACACATTAATATATTTATTGACCCAATTCATTGGAAACATATATTTATTTAAATATATCGTTATTTAGTTATAATTATAATTATAATTATATATATTTTAAAAGTATTTATATACATTTATAAATATGATAAATATAATAAATATATTTATTATTTAAAAATTAATAATAATATTATAATTATTTAAATATAATCTTGTAAATAATTCTTTTAAACATTATATATATATTTGAATTATTAAAATATATATTAATCATACCCATTCATTTTTTTAATGCATTAAAATAAAAAATAATTTTGGATATAAATATAATAATTTTACATAAATCAATATTATTTTTTATTACAAACATTTATATGTGCTATTAATAGTGTTGTGCCTAGATTATATGTTCTTTCCATAACACATTAATTTTTAGGACATTTTAAAAGACAATAGGGTTTGGATTTACATGATTCATAACTAGGGCTCTCAGTGTATAGATATTGAGGTTGCTCGTCCACCTTCACCTGTTCATTCCCCACCTGTTAGATGCCTCCCCCTTTGGGTGTTCTCAAACTTAATACTTATGAATCCACCCATGGGGATGGTTTTGTTGGCCTTGGGGCAGTATTTTGGGATCACGTTGACTCTCTAATTTTGGATCATCATTCATAAGACATTGTGGGTTGGTCTCCTCCTCTAGAAGAGGCTATAGATATTTGGAAGGGTATGCATTTCATGTTGACTCTTGGCGGGATGGATGTTGTGGTTCAATCTAATTTCTAGTTATTATCAATGCACTGAAGGAGGATGAAGGTGTCGTCAAATCCGATGGGTCCATTATAGACATAATCAGATCGTTGGGGCCTTTCCTCTCTTCCTGTTGTTTTTCGTTTATTGGGAGAGAGGAAAATTGAGCGGCTCGTTTTTTAGCTGCTTTTGGGAATCAGCAAGGGATATAATTGATGGCTTTCATCTTTTCCTCCAGAATTATTTACATTGGAATTGGATGATTTATTAGGTTGGATGATTATATTAATGAAAAAAAGAAATACCCCCATTTATCAGTGATAAAGAAAGAACTGATAAAGGGTACACATTTATCATCTTTTTTAGTGATCATTAAGGGTAGATTTATTATCGCTTTCAGCCAGCGCTGATAAAAGCCCCCCCTTTTATTAGCACTTTTTGCTTAGCGCTGATAAAACCAAAAGCAACTCATGCTTGGATCTGTGGTATTGAATGGGAGGAACCACCGCATGTTGTATACAGATATCAACATTAGCGGTAGTTTAAACTCCATCCAAATCAAAAAATAACCGCCACTAAATGATACGTTTCTTGTAATGGATACATAACAAATTTATGATGTGTAGGAATCAACTACACGTCAATCCAAAATATGATGTGACTGGTATGACTCTATGTTTTTGTGTTCAATATAAAAGTTTCATTTTATTTTAATGATATAATTATTAACAATTATTTAAGTAATTAAGAAAATTAATAACTGATAATATCATTAGTATATTTAGTAATAGCCAATATAATTTATAGAGATAATTAATTAACAATCACATTAATAATTTATAATATAATTATTAATAAAAATAAAAAATTACAATTAATAAGTAATTTAAAATTTACAATATACCCATTAATAATAAAATTAGTAGTATAAATTATAATATAAATAATATATATTGTAAATAACAATATAAATAATCATATGTGAATTATATAACATTTAAATTAAAATTTGTTTATTTTTGAGGAACTGCTACTAAGATAAACATTGGTTTTATCAGGTGGAAAAACCTTTATAGTAATTTTGATCATCGTATAAATCCTACTAATGTTAAAAAAATCCTTAGATTAAAAAAAATCTACCCTAATTGTTTAAAAAAACACAAGATTATATATAAATCCTTAAGTTCCAAAAAATGTATTTGAAAAAATATATAAATTTGTAAATGAATATTTATGGTTTTTTTGTTATAATATATCTCATATGTTATTTAAAATATTAAATTAATGACAAATTAAAAAAATTATAAATTCAGTTTTTTTATCAGTTTTCATTTATTAAAATTAATTATCAAAACCAATAGAAAATATGTTATTAACCAAATCATTTTTTTACTAACCAATAATCATTTTAGTATAACCCTTCCAATTTTTTTATTCGGTTTTAAATTAACTGTTCCATCAACCACTTATTTTCCCACTCTTAGGTACAATTGGAGATTGGGAGGTAAACTCTACAAAAATATATTTCCATTTATGAGTGGTTAGATAAAAATTAAAAAGATTACAAATATATAGAGATAATTATATATATATATATATATATTAAATGTTGTATAAAGGATGATTCAATAATAATGTTAGATTATTGAATTAAAATCAACATCAAAGGTTACATGTGAGTCAAATATTATCAAAATCTATTCTACATTATTAAATTAAAATGAAAAGGAATTATTAAAATCTACGACATTGATAATTAGGTTTAAAATGTTCATTAAAAATCACTCAACATTGAGGTGGGATGTGGATGTGTCGATTTGTGGGGCTGAGCACGGTACGGTAACACTGGGAGGTCATAGTTGAGAAATAATGCAGATGAGGCGGGATGTAAATGTGTCGACGTGTGAGGCTTTCATGGTGGGGCGGAGTGCGGTCGCGTAATGCGTTCATGGAGGAGGTGGAACGTAGTTGAGGTAGGGATGATTTGTGACTGGAATTCATCAGTGCAGTCATCGAGGTGGAAGAATCAAGGCAGAGATGGAGGTGGTGTCTGGGGCAGCAAGTCTTCATCTCTCTGGTTGGCGTTGGGATTTTCATTGAAAATCCACAAAAAAACCAATTATTATATATTTTTGTTGATTAATTTCATTTTGCTAATTTTTTATTATATAAATAACAAAAATAAGTTTAATAATAAATCTGTTTTTAATATGAATTGTAATTTTAAAATATATCATTTATATGTAAAAACATTTTGATATATTATTTATATATTTTATAATATATAATCACACATACACAGACATATATATATGTAAACACAAACATATGATTATAAATATATAAGTTTACAATGAATTATATTATATGATACAAATATATATATTTAAATATAATCTATATTTAAGGTACTAGTATATTTATTTATATAGCTCATATCATTATGTTATAATATTTATATATCACTATAAAAATAATGGATTGTGTGACTGGTTTTTTATGATGGATTACCACCGCAGAGAGTTAATTGTGATAGGAATTCATTACAAAAAAACACCATGTAAAATCACAACATAAATATATAAATATAAATATAAATATATAAATATAACCAACTATATATATAAATATTAATATATGAATGAATATCGTAAATTTTTAGTATATTTTTTACTATGATCAATGCTATTTTTAGCGCTGATAAAAGAGGCATTTATCAGCGCTTTTTTCAGCACTAACAAAAGGGACCCCCTTTTAATATAACCTAGACTATCAGTTCTATTAATGAACTAATAAAGGCTTTTATAGTGCTCATAAAACTCTGGTTTTTAGTAGTGATTATTTTATAGTTGCATTTGAGCAATTTGAATTTCCCGATCACTAAAAAATATTCTCTTTAAATCACCCTAGTGGTTATGAGAGGGAGATTATTGGGTTATCCTACAAAGATTATGAAGGGATCTAGATGGTTAAATATATGTAGGAGGGAAACCATTGCCTCATGGGCTGCGTTTAAGAAGTCCCAATAACATTTACATAGGCCTACAGTTGTGCATGAAGATGCCACACCAACACACCAAGACCTATGGTTTAGATATGTATTCATATTCCCATATGTGACATAGTGAAACCTCCTAAACATCGATATAGACATTAGTTATTATTTTTACATTAAACATGTAATTAAAACTAATATATGTATGCAATATATTTGTGAGATTTTTATTTTTTGAATCATATTAGTTAGAAAATGGTCTCTTAATTTTTTTTTAATTCTTCGAAAAACAAAATATTAATTTCATGTTATATACGATATTGTTAATCTATGAAACTTAATTTAAATAAGTATCAATAATCATACTATTATTATTTTTAATCAAAATTAATAATGATAAAATATTTATAAAACAACTTATTGATTATTTTTAGACTAGTAGTGTGGCTTCAATGAACATCGTTCATGCATTCCAGGACATAGGTTTGTAAAAATATATTGACTTATCCCATATCAACAAATCAACTCCAATATTTCTTTGAAAATAATTCATCGAAGACTCATTTATTTAAAAATAAATTAAATTAAATGAAAATAAAGTCCATTACTACGTTTTCTGAAAATAATAAAAAATACTTCCTTCGAAAAAGCATAGAAAATAATTATTGTTTATTAAAAAAATAATATCAACCATTCACATTAAAATTAGAGTTTTTTTCCGTTAAAAAATATTTCCGTCCTATAAAATCAAAAAAATACCAAATAAAAAAATTAACTTCAATTTAAAATAATTATAAAAAATAATAATACTAGCCTTTGTTAAAAAATAAATAGATAAAATATCATTTAAGGTATTTTTAAAGGTAAAATAATGGACTTTTCCTATTAACTTTAAGGATTTTAATTGAAATGTAATTTTTTTTGAAAGGATAAGGGGGATTTTTTTGTATTTTAAATTTAATAGAAGATAATTTAAAAAAAGGTAAAGTTTTTATTTATCGTAATATAAAAGAAGAAAATTAATTATTAGTTTCCAAATAAAACAAATTATATATATATATTTTTAAATAAAATATTTTTTAATTAATTTTTTAATATGAAAATTGAGATATTTCTTTAAATTTTATAAGAGACAAATATTTTTTTTATATAACTTTTTTAATTTGAAATTTATAATTGTTTATTATTTCATATGGAAAAGAGATTTTTTATTAATTTTTCTTAAATAAAATTTAATTTTTTATTTTATTTTTATGAATAAAAACATATTATTTTTTATGTTAATGTATGCATTTTTTTAAATTTTTTATTTGAATTTAATTAATAAAAATGAGTTTTTATATTTTTTTAATAAAAAATTATATTTTTTAAATTGAAAGAGAATTTTGGTTTAAAATATATTTATAAAAAATATTTCTGTGCTTATTTTTTACTCTTTAAATTATTAATGGAGAATATGAATTTTGTTTTTAATTTTCAATATTTTAAAAATAATGTTTTTATTTTTTTAAAAACTAATCATCACTCTTTCATGAAATCAATGGTGATATATGGTTGTAATCCCATTATATCCTGAATTTACATACTTCCTCATCTAGCGATGAAACACGTTCTCAATGGATTTACAACCACAATGTCTTCAAGTGCTTTTCATTTTATGTCTGCAAATAGATATCATTTCCAGTACAAAAAAATTGAATTTCCACAACAACAACTATACATTTATTAACCAAAAAATGAGATTTAACCGTGCAAAAAAACAATGCTATCGTCAACATCATTAAAATTAGGACCCATTTATCATTGTTTTCATTAATGCTGAAAAATGCCCTACTGCTGAAACATGTTGTTTGAATAACAATACACTGCACCAAATACACCTGTATGAAAATGCACCAACATGAAAATTAGTAATTTAATTGAAATAGAAGTTACATTGAAAATACTAAAAAATCCTATTATATACCTTCAAAATAATATTTTGTATAATTAAACATTCATTTACTATCCAAAAACATTTAAAAAGACAAATGTTTAATTTTCTTTTCCACCTGCAACCCCCGTTCAAAAAAACAAATCATTGTATCAGTTTCAAAAAAAACCACCCCAACCAGAGAAAAATAATTCACTTATATAATAAAACAATTATTATATAAATAATACAATACTGAAATAAATTAAACATAAATATAAAAGAATATATTTTTAATATGTGAATTTTAAATAAAAGGATACACATTGATCACTACCAGAGAAACAAATTTATGCAGTGAGACCCTTTAACAACGCTAAAAATTACCTTGATAAAGGGGGTACTTATATCCACGCTAAAAAAACCACTGATAAAAGGTGATTTTAAAAGTGCTAAATTTTTTTTGTTAAAAGTACCCCTTTATCAGTGTTTTTTCACTAACAAAGTTACCACTTTATCACCATTTTTTATCACTGTTAATGTGACTGCATTTATCAGCACTTTTTTAGTAGAGTTAATAAAGGGGGATTTATAAATATTATTTTACTATCATTGATAAATGATATATTACAAAAAATATTTCATATTTCAGTAAAAATAAAATATATTTTAGATAAGGCTAACTAGACATTTACACTTAAAATATAAGATATTTAGTGAAAATGGATTATAAAATAATTAAAAAACTATTATTAATTAATAAATTTCAAATTAATATTGAGTAATAGTCATTAATTAACAATTTTAAGACATAAAAATATAAAATTTATTAAAATATCTAAAATAAATTGAAAATGTAACTCGAATTTCGAAATGTTTGATCTTTTGATCTGAGTGTCCGTTTGAGATCTGCCATATATAAAATCAAAGCATGAGACAATATCTACACACTAATGATAGAGAGGATTCCCCTATTACATTTTCCAAGGCCCAAAATATCATATAAGACCATTAAAACTGAGTTTTTATTTGGTGTATCCAACATTTTTAACATTCAATGGACTTTCATCCTCGTTTAAGTGGTTATTTTTCATTTTTTAAGAAAGTGTTTTGTGTTTGGAGGTAGGGTCATGTAGTGTGTCATTGTTATAATTTGATGGAAGTTTTATGGTAGTAATATCTCAAACTACTCAAGTAACCACATTGTTATTATGTTTGAAGCCATGGGTTCCCCTTCATGTTTATTCATTGAGTTCTATGGGTGGCCTTCCTTTCATGATAAGGGAAAATCATGGAACATGTAATATAGGATTTTTGAGTACTTTTATGGTTCTCTACTAATTTGGGGTGATTTCAATGTTATTTTTGTCATATCAGAAAAAATAAAGTGGTCTCTTAAGTAGTGATGAACCAATAAATAATTTTAAGAAATCCCTACTTTTGAACTCCCTCCATGATCTAGGATTTTCCGGCTTTCTGTTCACTTCGAAAATGGGTACCTCAATAGAGGGATGCATCGCTGAACGATTGGAAATTTTTTTTGGGACAGATGACTAGAAATTTATCTTCCGTGCTTACTCTATTGAACACCTGGCCTCAGTTGCCTCTGACCACTCTCTAATCCTTCCTTCAACACCCCCAATGGAATCGGTGTAGAGGTGGGTGTATGTTTTGTTTTGAGAGTTTATGGTTCTACGATGGGAGTTGTGAGGAGGAAATTCATGTTATTTGGGGGGGTCTAAAAAAGTGCTTTACCTCTCAAACCCAGAATTATAGTATCAGGATGATGAATTGGAGTTCAACTAGGTTTCGGTCCATAGACAGACATATTATTAGGGCAGAACGGTGTTTAAAATTTCTCAATGCACATAATTTTTCCGACTCTATGATTAAGGATATCTGAATCCTTGAGAGGTATTTGAATGTTGTTCTTAAGGAAAAATAAATATACTCATTCATCTAGGTATGATAATCAAAAATTAACGAAGGTGACCAGAACACTACTTTCTTCTACAAAAGAGATATTATGAGAAGGAGAAAAACCCACGTCTCCCACCATGAAGATTTTCATTGTAACATCCCAAGTAAGTAATTAATAATAGATATTTTTATCTATGTCTTTTAATGATTAAGATAGTTTTTTATATGCTTAAAATGAAAATAAATACAATCTTATGCATGGAATACACTAATATTCTTAAAAGATTGTTTTACTGCCTTTTGATGGAAAACCCTTTTTAAATATATCTTTTGACAATTTTATAAGCTATGTTTGTCAAAATAAACTTATTATTTATGATTGGGACATCAAAATTTACTTTGTGTGAATTTTTGGTATTTTTCCGATAAAGTTTTTTTTATGAATAGTGAAAAATGACGTGTTTTAATTTAAAACCTCTTTTTAATCTAATTTATTTATATGATTATTTTATCTTTTGAATTGGTTTTGAAATGAAATTAGAATATATTTTTAGCATTTAATCCAATGGTGGTCATTGGAATCAATTTCACTTTGAAATTGTACTTAAACTAGTGTCAATCTTTTGATACTTATTGTTTCATAAAAAACACGCTATTTGTCATGAAAGTAGGAATTAATTATTAAATTAATTAATGCAACTTACATGTTTTGAATTTTGTAAAATAGACATCATTTTTGAATTCAGAATATCAAATATAGCTTAGGGTGAAGTTTTGGTATTTTTCTGAAAAACTTCAATTTTGATGAATAGTGAAACCACTAAGTGGTAGTTAAAGAAACTGATTTTTCGTTTAAATGAATCTTTGCCACATATGTGATTTGATTTTCAAAAATCCGACATACATGGTTGTCATTAATAAGTAAAATGTGGTTCAATGGGATTAAAATAATTTTTTGGTAAATAGTAACTTTTAAATTTTTAATCGCGATTAGTGGTTATTAGTGTAGTTTAAGGTAAAAATAATGTTATAATAATATGATATGAGCTTGAAACATGTCCTACCCTCATTTTATGTGTCATGGACGACCAAGACAATCCATGGGTCAACTTGGGGACCCCATGGAGCCACTTTGGTTGGGAAATGGCATAAATAACTTTTTATTTAATGTTAAAGTAAAAATGACACAAACAAGAAATTTTTTACTAAAACAATTTTTACACGGTTTTATACAAGTCATATTTCTGATTATAAATAGTCATTGGAAAGATAAAAAGATTTCCTACATCATAGTATTTTTTTTATAATTTTTAGACTTTAGATAAATTATATTATTTATGACATCATGATGATGTAGCGATTACCTCATTAATAAAGGATTTAAATAAAATGGAAAGATAAAGTAAAATATAAGACCTACACATGTCCAAAACCTATTGGGTGGGTATATTTATAACCCTTATCACCTTAGCCTCGAATTATATCAATGTGTGACCTCTTAAATCCGATTTCCATTTTAAAATAAAGTGACTTTTCTTTACTTTCCAAGAGTGCCCCTCCTCTCCTCTTATAAAAGGCCCCCACCTCTACCTCTGTACCCACACTCCCAATGCGTTTGTCTCGGCCAACCCCTGCTCATTTTGTCTCTCCATATACCTCTCTTACGCCTTGAAACCTCACTTTGGGCAGAAGTCTTCCCAAGGAAGCCTTTGAGCTCAAATCAAAGGGAGTTACCAGATTTTAAGGTAATGACTTCACTTGAGTCCTTTTGTTTTATTTTGCTTCTCCAACCCCCCTAAACTCTGTTTATTCATTTCTTTTGTAACAACTCCAGTATCTTCAATATAATAATATGTTTTTATAAGAAGGATTCGAGCTACTCTTACACACACCTACATCTAATGGTTAAAGGACATACTGTTTCCGTGGATGGTGAATTTATGCCTCCCGAAACGATGATTGTTCAACATTATTTTAACACCTTAAAAGGTGTCCATTAAGATGTCACTATATTTATTTATGATATATAATATGTTTATGTTTTACTTAATCTTATGTATTTTTCATTTTGGGTATACCTTTATGGTTTCCATTATGGGTAAACACGATATCTTCATTTAAGGAAATGCAGACTACCATCCCCTCAAAGTGATTTGATTCGTTAAATACCATATGTGGGACGTATAAAGGATGGAACTATGATATTATATATGATATTATACTGTAATTATAATATACCTTTTTATCATTATGATTCCATTCTATAAAATACGAAATAGAAATGAAAGTAGCGTTCATGCGTACGTACGGCTTACCGTCTCCATGAACGGTGCATTTCATTTCTCACCTCTAAATGATTAAGTAATATTATAAATTCGTTCTTGTACTGGATATATATGACATATTTGATATCTATATCATGAATACCATTCTGGATATAATGGATACATGAACAACTTTTAATTATAAAGGGCTTATTTTTTACTCAAGTGTTAATGATCGTGAAAACGACCGTTATTAAATTAAAAAATTACATATTGTTCATTACATGGAAATAAGTGATATAAAAGGAATAATGAACTTGAAAAAGGTTCTTAAACAAGTATAAATTAACTCAAGTTTATTATTTAGGAGATTAAAGAATGACCGAGTCATGTCGGACCCGAGGTATGGGACTTCGTCTCAATCTCCTTTCATTGAGGCATATTTTGTTTTATACGCAACCTTCTTTTATACGGTGTATAAACCCCTTTCACTTTTACTTTTATCCAAAATGAATCTTTTTTATACGAAGTGGTTAACAAAACGACAAAAGGGAATGTTTTTGTCGTACATATGCGGCGACAATGACTTCTCCGCCACCGTTACCATTATTTGAGTTTCGGCTTCCTCTACAAGCCATACCTTTTTTTTAAAGAAAAATAAATACCATGTTTTAATTTTATTTTATTTTGGTATTGAAAATGGTTTTCATAATGTTTTTATATCAATGTGTTGTATTTATATCTTGTGATTAAAATGTGGAAATGTTATGTTTCCTTTATGCATGTTTTATGTGATACTATTATGTCGAGGTTCTTGGGAATTATTATGAAGATGGGTGGTTCCGTGATAGACTAAGGGCGGGTGAGCCCGATATAGCTCTCCAATGCATTGGGTAACGCGAAGGAGTGAAACGTTAAGGTTTCTCCGAAGAGATTTAGGGAATATACTGTGATGGGTATTCCAAATGTAACCAAGAGGGTTACTCCCTACGTAAGAATGTTATGAATGCCTCAAGTTACCTTTATGTCTTAGGATTTCCATGATTTATTCATGATTTGATGAGGTATGTTAATGTGCTTATGTTTTATGGGTAAAGTATGATTTCATTCTTATGTATATATGTACCCATGTTTCCTTTCCATATTTTTATATCCCTTACTGATCTTTTTATGCTCATCCCATGTTTTTTGGAAATGTTTTTCACAGGTCAAGGGAAAGGTACATGATATGATGATAGTGTCAAGGAAGTGTCAAGAAAGAATCCATGTTTTATTTTAAATATGTTTCCATTTATTAGAAAGAAGAATACTATCGTTATGTAACCACTTTGTTTGTATGTGTAATGTAATTCAAGTTTTATGATCTAATTCTCTAAAACTCTAAACCTGAAAAGATCCTCAAATGTGTAATCTTGTAATAACTCATGATTAAGTAAGGTTTAAGGCTGGTGCCTTATAGTTGGTATCAGAGGTCAGTTTAGATAACTTTAGGAGTTAGAATTCTATTAAATGATTATCCAAAAATATTTTTTATGGTCAAATTGAAGTGATATAGTATTTGAAGATTACCATGTTGCTTCATCTATGAAATGTTTGATCAGAATGGTTTTCCACAGAGGAAATAGGGAAGCAATGCAAGGAAGGCATGTAGAAGGAAATAACCTTCCGAATCAGCATCCTGAGATGGTCGGAATTTGAACTGAAAAGTTTGTTGCAGTAATGGCGCAGTTTACTCAAGCGATAAATGGTGGTGGTATCCATGCACGAGATCAGCCAGATCAACCGCAGAGTAACATGTCAGTGGTGGAAACTTTCATGAGGCAACATCCCCCATAATTCAGAGGATCATCTAACCCTGTGCTAGCTGAAGGGTGGATTAAATCACTGGAGAATATTATCTATGTCATGGGGTGTTCAGACAATCAAAAGGTTAGTCTTGCTAATTACCGTTTGGTGGGTGAAGCAGATCAGTGGTGGTCGATGGTTAAAAATATCAGCGAAGCTGATGAGATTTATGCTCTCGACTGGGATGAATTCAATGGTATGTTTCTTGAGAAGTATTTTCGTATGGATGTTCGACTTAGGATGGAAAATCAATTCTTGGAATTGAGGCAAGAGGAAGACTCAGTGGCCGCCTGTGAAGAAAGGTTCACTCGATTGGCAAGGTATGCTCCAAATTTTATCCGAGACCTTGATATTAAAATCAATCGTTTTTACTCAAGATTAAAGCCAAAAATATCTAAGGGCATTAGCATATCGTGAGTTTAAAAGTTATGAAAAGCTTGTTCGATGTGCTGAGAAGGTGGAAATGGAGTTTGTCGATGATCAACTGTTCTATAACAACCAGCAGAACAAGAGACCATGGTGGCAGAAGAAAGGGAATAATTCTTCAAAAAAGTCTGATGGTAAGAAAACTATGTTTCTAGTTTGTGATAAATGTGGCAAAAGGCATGCTGGGGAATGACTTCTAAATTCTGTAAAGTGCTACCGATGTGGTAAGATGGGACATAAGGCTCGTGATTGCACTGAAAAGGATCAAGGTGAAGGTAAGACCAAATTTTATTTATAGTTAGTGAAATGTTATAAGTGCAATGAGATGGGTCACTATGAAAACGATTGTCCGACAAAGATCTTGAGTGATGGGAAGCAGTTAGAATACAAGCAGAAAGGGGTGGTGAAATCCTTTGCAACTACTTTAGCAAATGCCAGGCCATCAAATGAAGTTGTATCAGGTACATTGTTTGTTTTTTCGGATTATTCTACTGTGTTGTTTGATTCTGGGTCTACACATTCTTTCATCACTAACAATATTTATTGAATAATGGGAATATCATCCCAAGAAATGACTCCTAAACTTTTGGTAAAAACCCCTGGGGGAAATGTTGGGGCAAAAAGAATTTATAAGAATCTTCCTATCCTTATCTGTGGAAAGAAACTACTTGAAAACCTTATTGTTCTTCCTCTAGTAGAGTTTGATGTTATCCTGGGTATGGATTGGCACTCTATTTACCATGCTAAGATTGACTGTAGAGCAAAAGAAGTTTCTTTTCAGAAAGACTTTCAGTTTGTGTACAAGAATGAACCCTTACTATTGATAACGTATCAAGAGGCCAAGAAACTTGTAAAAGATAGAAATGAATGTTACCTTTCACACATTATTGAAAACAATGGAACTGTTCAGATTAATGATGTGCCAGTGGTAAATGAGTATCCGGATGTTTTTCCTGATTAGTTTCCTAGAATAATACCAGATCGGGAAGTTGAGTTTACTGTTGACTTAGTTCCTGATGCTAAGCCAATTTCTAAACCCTTTTATCAAATGGCACAAATTGAACTTTTAGATTTGAAGGAGTAATTGCAAGATTTATTAGAGAAAGGTTTCATTCGACCTAGCACATCACCATGGGGTGCTCCTGTTTTATTTGTTAAGATGAAAGATGATTCAATGAGACTTTTCATTGATTATAGAGCCTTGAATAACATCACTGTTAAGAACAAATATCCTTTGCCTCATATCGATGATTTTTTTGATCAGCTCTAGGGAGCTCAGTATTTTTCAATGATTGACATTAGATCGGGGTACCATTAGCTGAAGGTAAAGGAAGCAGATGTTCTGAAGACCGAGTTCCGTACAAGATATGGCCATTATGAATTTGTAGTAATGCCTTTTGGGCTAACCAATGCACTTGCTGTATTCATGGACTTGATAAATATAATTTTCCATGAGTTCTTGGATAAGTTTGTTGTGGTTTTCATTGTTGATATTTTGGTGTTTTGTAAAAGTAAAGAAGAACATGAAAGACATTTAAGGGTTATCTTGAAATCCTTAAAAGAAAAGAAACTGTATGGAAAATTCAGCAAGTGCGAGTTTTGGTTGCAACAAATTTCTTTCCTTGGTCACATTGTTTCTAAAGATGGGATAACAGTTGACCCTGCAAAAACAAAAGTTGTGGAAGACTGGCCAAGACCTACAAATGTAACAGAGATTCGTAGCTTCCTTGGTTTGGCAGGCTATTACCGAAGGTTTGTTAGAAATTTTTCATGGTTATCTAGTCCAATGACTAAGCTAACTCAGAAGGGTGTTAAGTTTATCTGGACAAAATAATGTGATGATTGTTTTCATGAATTGAAAAGAAGATTGGTTAATGCTCCAGTTTTGGCACTTCCTTCCAGGAATGGTGAGTTTGTTATATACAGTGATGCTTCATTGAAAGGACTTGGTTGTGTCCTAATGCAGAATGATCAGGTAATTGCTTATGGTTCACGACAGTTGAAAACTCATGAAGTAAATTACCCTACACATGATTTGGAGTTAGCTGCTATTGTTTTTGCTTTAAAAATTTGGAGGCATCATTTGTATGGAGTAAAGTGTTAAATATATACCGATCAAAAAAGTATAAAGTATATATTCACTCAGAAATAATTGAACATGAGACAAAGGAGATGTCTAGAAATAATCAAGGATTATGATAGTACAATTCAATACCATCCAGGAAAAGAAAATAATGTGGCTGATGATTTGAGTCGAAAAAGTAATGCTTCATTAGCAATGTTGTGTTTGGAACGTGATCCTTGGTTAATGATTTGATGAACTTTGGAATAGAAGTTTTTGGTGCAGGATGTTCTTCTGTTTTGTTTCAGGTATCAGTGAGATCATCTCTATCAGATAGAATCAAGAAAGCACAGAAGAAAGACAGTGAGTTGCAGAAAAAGGTAGAGTTGGTTCAGAAAGTTAAGTTGACTGAATTCAACAATGATAATTATTGTGTATTGAATTTTGGGAAGGGATTGTGTGTGCCTTGTGATTCACAGTTGAAGAACGAGTTGTTATGAGAATCTCATAGTTCTCCATTTTCAGTTTATCTTGGCAGTACTAAGATGTACAGAGATCTGCGAGAGTATTACTGGTGGGATGGAATGAAAAGAGATATTGTAGATTTTACTGTGAAGTCTTTGACTTGTCAACAGGTTAAAGCAGAGCAACAGTTACCGAAAGGGATGCTTCATCCTTTACCAGTGCCAGAGTGGAAATGGGAGAATATAACCATGGACTTTGTTGTGGGATTACCGAAGACATCTCGAGATAATAATGCAATCTGGGTTATTGTTGATCTCTTGACTAAATCAGCTCACTTCCTTGCTATATGAGATACTTTTTCACTAGATCAACTTTCCCATTTGTATCTTAAAGAGATATTCAGGTTACATGGAGTTCCCCTCTCCATTGTTTCTGATCGTGACCCCAGGTTCACTTCTAACTTTTGGAAAGGCCTTCAGAAGTCATTGGGTACTGAATTAAATTTTAGTACAACATTTCATCCTCAATCAGATGGGCAGTTAGAACCAAAAATTCAGAACTTGGAGGATATGCTACGAGCTTGTTCGATGGATTATCAGGGAAGTTGTGACCAACATCATTCTTTGGATGAATTTTCATATAATAACAGTTTTCATTCTAGTATACAGATGGTACCATTTCAGGCATTATATGGGAAGCGGTGTCGAACTCCAGCTTTCTGGGATGAAGTGGGTGAAAGGAAGTTGATGGGTCCAGAATTGGTAGAAGAGATGATAGAAAAAGTTCAGCTGATACAGAAACACATGAGAACAGCTCAGAGCAGGTAGAAGAATTATGCGAACAACAGGAGGAAGGATCTATCTTTTGAGGTAGGTGATCATGTTTTTCTCAAAGTATCACCATGGAAAAGTGTGATGTGATTTGGTAAGAAAGTAAAGTTGAGTCCAAGGTTCATTGGACCATATGAAAATTCTGGAGAGAGTTGGATCAGTTGCATACAGAGTGGCTTTACCTCCGAGTTTATCTCAGGTACACAATGTTTTTCATGTTTCGATGTTGAGAAAGTATATTCCAGATCCATCTCATGTTTTGAGTCCAGAGGTAGTTCAGCTGGAAGAGAACCTATCTTATGAGGAACAACCAGTCCAGATTCTTGACCACATGGAGCAAGTGTTACGAAATAAGGTTATTAATCAGGTAAAGGTTTTGTGGAAAAACCACATGATGGAAGAGGCAACATGGGAATCTGAAAATGCAATGAGGGATAAGTACCCACATTTATTTGATATGTAAATAAATTGCGAGGAGATGCAATTTTCTAAGGGGGGGGGGAGGATGTAACATCCCAAGTAAGTAATGAATAATAGATATTTTTATCTATTTCTATTAATGATTAAGATAGTGTTTTAGAGACTTAAAATGAAAATAAATACAATCTTATGCATGGAATACACTAATATTCTTAAAAAATTGTTTTACTGCCTTTTGATGGAAAACCCTTTTTAAATCTATCTTTTGACAATTTTATAAGCTATGTTTGTAAAAATAAACTTATTATTTATGATTGGGACATCAAATTTTACTTTGTGTGAATTTTTGGTATTTTTCCGATAAAGTTCATTTTTTAATGAATAGTGGAAAATGTTGTATTTTAATTCAAAACCACTTTTTAATCTAATTTATTTATATGATTAGATTATATTATGAATTGGTTTTTAAGTGAAATTAGAATAAATTTTTACCATTTAATCCAATGTTGGTCACTGGAATCAATTTTACTTTGAAATTGGACTTAATCTAGTGTCAATCTTTTGATACTTATTATTTCATAAAAAACACGCTATTTCTCATGACATCGGGAATTAGTTATTAAATTAATTATTTCAACTTACATGTTTTGAATTTTATAAAATAGACATCATTTTTGAATTTATAATATCAAATATAGCTTAGGGTTAAGTTTTGGTATTTTTCTGATAAACTTCAATTTTTGATGAATAGTGAAACCACTAAGTGGTAGTTAAAGAAATTGATTTTTTGTTTAAAAGAAACATTGCCACTTTTGTGATTTGATTTTCAAAAATCCGACATACATGGTTTTAATTATGAAGTAAAATGTGGTTAAATGAGATTAAAATAATTTTTTTGGTGAATAGTAACTTTTATGTTCTTAATCGCGATTAGTGGTAATTAGTGTAGTTAAAGGTAAAAATAATGTTTTAATAATATGAGATGAGCTTGACACATGTCCTAACCTCATTGGATGTGTCATGGCCGACCAAGACAATCCATGGGTCAACTTGGGGTCCCCATGGATCCACTTTGGTTGGGAAATGACATAAATAACTTTTTATTTAATGTTAAAGTAAAAATGACACAAACAAGAGATGTTTTACTAAAACAATTTTTTACATGGGGTTAGACAAGTACGATTTTTGATTAAAAAGAGTCATTGGAAGGCTAAAATGATATCCTACATCATTGTATTTTTTTTTTATAAATTTTATACTTTAAATAAATTAAATTATTTATGACATCATGATGATCTAGCGATTACCTCATTAATAAAGGATTTAAATAAAATGGAAAGATAATGTAAAATCTAAGACCTAAACATGTCCAAAACCTATTGGGTGGGTATATTTCTAACCCTTAGCACCTTAGCCTCGAATTATATCAATGTGGGACCTCTTAAATCCGAATTACTTTTTAAAATAAAGCACTTTTCTTTACTTTTCAAGAGTACCCCTCCTCTCCTCTTATAAAAGGCCCCCACCTCTACCTCCTTACCCACACTCCCAAAGCCTTTGACTCGGCCAACCCCTGCCCATTTTGTCTCTCCACATCCCTCTCTTACTCCTTGAAGCCTCACATTGGGCAGAAGTCTTCCCAATGAAGCCTTTGAGCTCAAATCAACGGGAGTTAACCGATTATAAGGTAATGACTTCACTTGAGTCCTTTTGTTTTATTTTGCTTCTCCAACCCCCCCCCCTAAACTCTTTTTATTCATTTCTTTTGTAACAACTCCAGTATCTTCAATATAATAAGATGTTGTTATAATAAGGATTAGAGCTACACTTACACACACCTACATCTAATGGTTAAAGGACATACTGTTTCCGTGGATGGTGAATTTATGCCTCCCGAAACGATGATTGTTCAACATTCTTTTAACTCCTTCAAAGGTGGCCATTAAGACGTCACTATATTTATTTATGATGTATAATATTTTTATGATTTCCTTAAGCTTATGTATTTTTCATTTTGGGAATCCATTTATGGTTTCCATTATGGGTATACGTGATATCTTCATTTAAGGAAGTTTGGACTACCGCCCCCTCAAAGTGATTTGATTCGTCAAATACCATATATGGGACGTATAAAGGATGGAACTATGATATTATATATGATATTATACTGGAATTATAATATACCTTTATATCATTATGATTCCATTCTATAAAATACGAAATAGAAATGAAAGTAGCGTTCATGCGTACGTACGGCTTACCGTCTCCATGAACGGTGCATTTCATTTCTTACCTCTAAATGATTATGTAATATTATAAATGCATGAATGTACTGGATATATATGACATATATGATATCTACATCATGAATACCATTATGGATATAATTGATACATTAACAACTTGTAATTATAAAGGGATTATTTTTGACTCAAGTACCAATGATCGTTAATACGACCGTTATTAACTTAAATAATTACATAGTGGTCATGACATGTCAATAAGTGATATAAAAGGAATAATGAACTTGAAAAAGGTTGTTAAACAAGTAGAAATTAACTCAAGTTTATTATTTAGGAGATTAAGGAACGACCGAGTCAAGTCGGACCCGAGGTATGGGACTTCGTCTCAATCACCTTTCATTGAGGCATATTTTGTTTTATACACAACCTTCATTTATACGGTGTATAATCCCATTTTACTTTTACTTTTATCCAAAAGGAATATTTTTTTATACGAAGCTCTTAACAAAATGAAAAAAGGGAATGTTTTTGTCGTACGTATGTGGTGACAACGACTTCTCCGCCGTCGTGGCCATTATTTGAGTTTCAACATCCTCTACAAGCCATACCTTTTTTTAAAAGGAAAATAAATACAATGTTTTACTTTTCTTTTATTTTGTTATTGAAAATGGTTTTCATAATGTTTTTATATCAATGTGTTGTATTGATACCTTGTGATTGAATGGTGTAAATGTTATGTTTCCATTATGCATGTTTTATGTGATACTATTATGTTGAGGTTCTTGGGCATTATTATGAAGACGGGTGGTTCCGTGATAAACTAAGGGCGGGTGAGCCCGATATAGCTCTCCGATGCATTGGGTAGCGTGAAGGAGTGAAACGTTAAGGATTCTCCAAATAGATTTAGGGAATATACTATGATGGGTATTCCAAACGTAACCAAGAGGGTTAATCCCTACATAAGAATGTTATGAATGCCTCAAGTTACCTTTATGTCTTATGATTTCTATGATTTACTCATGATTTGATGAGGTATTTTAAAGTGCTTATGTTTTATGGGTAATGTATGATTTTATTCATATGTATATATGTACCCATGTTTCCTTTCCATATTTTTATATCCCTTACTGAGCTTTTTATGCTCATTCCAAGTTTTATTGATAAGTTTTTCATAGGTCAAGGGAAAGGTAAATGATATGATGATAGTGTCAAGGAAGTGTCAAGAAAGAATCCATGTTTTATTTTAAATATGTTTCCACTGATGGGAAAGAAGAATACTATCTTTATGTAACCACGTTGTTTATATGTGGAATGTAATTCAATTTTTATGATCTAATTCTCTAAAACTCTAAACTCAAAAAGATCCTCAAATGTGTAATCTTGTAATAACTCAAGATTAAGTAAGGTTTAAGGCTGGGGCCTTATATGCATGGTAGAGTGATACATGATGCTGTTAGAATCCATTAAATTATTTTGGAATTATTTGGAAATATTTTCAAGGAAGACTACATTGACATACCTCTTTGTCTCACCACCTATATCCCAATAATTTTTTCTGGTGATATGAATTGTTCTCGAGAGATGGAAAATTATGATGAAGAAATGTGAAGGGATTGTCACCATTTTCATTCTATGAATTTTTTTGGTCATGACGGGTTTCATGCCGTTTTATTCAAATGGTTTTGGCACATTATCTGTCTAGACATGATCAAGATGATGAAATATTTCTAGGAAGGTATGAATTACTTTGAAAATATTAATGAGACTATTATTACCCTCATCCCTATATATAAATTCCCCAAGAAGATTACAGAGTTCCATCCAATCATCCTCTGCAATGTTATTTACAAAACTTACTCTAAGACTTTGGTGTCTGGGTTGAGAGTTTTTCAACCTTTTCTAGTGATTTAATATAAGAGTTATTTTGTCTCACAGAGGACCATTAATGATAATGCATCCATTTATTATGAGATATCCCACTACATTATGACCCTCTCAATAGAAAAAAAGGAGTCATGGCCTTGAAACTAGATATTATGAAAGACTATGACATAGCTGAATGTCCATTTCATGATCATGTTCTATCAAAATTGGGTTTTGGAGATAAATGTATTCTTGACATTATGAACAATGTTACATCAATTTCATATAGAATCATTATCAATTGGGATTTGTTGTCTAGTTTTACACCCTCGAGAGGTTTGTGATATGGGGACCTAATCTCTCACTAAATTTTCATTCTTGTAGAGAATATTTTTTCTCATATTATTTTAATGGCGATGGAGCATGGTGTTATTCATGGATCCAAGGTATGTAGCAATGTTTCTCATCTTTTCTTTTCAAATGATTTCCTTATGTCTGCTCAGGCTACTACCCTTGAGTGTTACTCAATCATGATGATTTTCAACCTTTTTGAGAAGGATTCTAGGAAATGGATTAATGCAAATAAATTTGAACTATACTACAACAAAGGTGTTCTAATGATGATGCAACATGAGATTCAGAGATTATGCAAGTTTCTTATGGTCACGAAACATTAGAAAAACCTGGGGCTCCCAACTTCTATCAGAAGATCAAAGAAACATGTTTCGTGTCAATCATGGACAAATTTGATAATTTGATCAGTGTTTGGTCTAGTATAAAAATATCCAATGTGGGGAATGAATTACTAGTCAAATATGTGTCCCAAGTTGTCCCCTTAAACACAATTTCCTTTTTCAGGTTCCCAGTTACGCTTTTTGATCAGATTCATTCTCAGATGGAAAACCTATGCTGGGGTTCTGATAATGGAAAACACAACACCTACTCGATCATGTGGGATAAGATGTTTTTTCAAAGTCATGTGGTGACCTTAGGATTAATAAACTTCAATGGTTCAATAATGCACTTTTGTAAAAACAAGGGTGGCGCCTCATGTCATGTACTAATTCCCTTTTCTATACGGTCTTTCGATCAATGTATTTCCCAAATTCTGACTTCCTACATGCATCTATTGGACCCAAGACTAGATTTATGCAGAGAATCTTCTGTGGTGCTATCCTTCTGATCAACTATGGCAGTGTTTAGTGGACTGCTGATGGGGAGAAGGTGAATGTATGAGGAGACCATTGGTTGGTCAAGGGGGTTAACATTAGAGTTTCTTCTACTGTCATTCTGGGGTTCAAATATGCAAATTTTTAGGTCCTCATTGATGATTATTTAGAAGTGTGAGATTGGGATTGAGTTTTTGGTTGGTTCAATGAAACATATCGATGTCTTATCTTTAGCGTCCTGATTACATTTGGAGTGGATGGTGACCAAATCTGCTAGTTTGGGGATGCTTCTAGGAAGTACACATTTAGGTCGGGGTACATCAATTTGTTGCATGGGTCTAATCAGGCTCATCTAGACGATGGGTGGTGGAATATTTTGGCACTCCCCCCCAATTCATGTTTTTATGGTTATAGGTTTATTGGGTTTCCTACTGATGTGACACATTCATACTCTATACTACAAGTGGGAGTATGCTATGTTCCCCCTGTGATTTCAATAGATTGAAACTCCTTTGCATACTATTTGTCTCTTCTTGGCGGTGGCGGGAGTGTATAATGAATGGTCCCCAGGGTGTAAGGAGTCCCTAGTCCCATCGTTGGAGTTGGCCCATGTTTTCAATGATTGGGTTTCCTCTTTGGAACCAATGTTGTATGGTTAGTGTGTACTTTTTCTTGACTTGTTTGGTCTCATAAGAATGAATGGGTTTTCAAAGAGAAGTCCTGACATGATCTAATTTGGGTGGATAATGCTATGAAAGGAAGAACTAGTGGATGTCGAAAAAGGAGGGGCCATCAGTGCTCTAATCATAGAAAACTCAAACTTGTGGGGTTCCCCCTCCTGAATGATTCATTAAAATCAATACAGATGTGGTTGTCTCGATAGTGTCTCGAATTTGGGTGGTTCTCATTGCCTGACAACATAATGGCCAGGTGATTGATGCTCAGTTCATGGTTTTCCATGGATGTTGGATCCCAGATTTTGTGGAAGCCTCGTCAATTCTTCAAGGGATCCTCCTTTCCCTGGCTAAAGGATGGAATAAGGTGGTTTTGGAGTCTGATTTTCTTGAATCCGTTAATGGTTTTTCAAAAAATGGAGAGAATTCATCTTTGGGATTGTTCTAAGGAAAATATCGTCTCTTTCTAATTCATTCTAAATATGAATATTCTCCTTCATCTTGTGTGGGGTTAATCTTGAAGCCCACCTGTTGAAGAGCTATAGGAAGTCTTGGGATAACCATTTTTGGCTTGATCATTTTCCTGATTGGATTTTCATGTATAGTTCAATTGATCAATAATATATCATTTCTTTATTTAAAATAATATTGATATTATTTTTTTGAAATTTTATCATTTTTCATAATGTCGTTTTATTTACAATCAAATATATAAAAATATATGCATATATCATATATATTCACACATCAAAATTTAACATTATAAAAATATATGTAAACATATTTATATGTCAAGTATGATTCTAAATATATAAACCTTATCTAAATAAAAAATAATATCCATTTTATTAAAAATAAAAATGAATAAATATTTATATACATATACAATTATAGTATATATAATTTTTAAATATATAAATATATTTATTTCTACATTGAAAATCTGATATATATTTATCTATATATTCTAATATATGTTTAGACATATTGATATATAATATATGTAAATAAACATAAATATGTATATTTATAATTATAGATGAACACACATATATAAATATACATATTAATATATGTATGTATTTATAAACACACATACACACACAAAAACTATATTTTATATATGTATTTAAATATATATATATATATAAATATAAGGATAGAAAAATAAAATAAAATGAAATAAATATAAATATATAGATATATCATAAAATACATAAGAAAACGATATAGGGGAGTGGAAAAGGAGTGAGATTATGGGGGATGTCTTAGTTTTGAAACCCAACAGAGATAATGGCGCATGCGAGTGGGTGGTGAACGACCCTTGTGCTGTGAAAACGTGGGGGGATTCCTAGAACTGTTAAAGGGATAGGGAGGATAGATTATCACTGTTAAAATGGGGCCGAGCATAGATAAATGGTTGAAGGTCCCACCCTTCAATTTGGAGATTTTTTTTAAATTATTTTTGACTTTTATCATCTCTAAAAAATCATCAATAAAGGTCCCTTTTATCACTGTTTTTTAGCTTTGATAAAGGACCCCATTTTTTAATGTTGTTAAAGGGGAATTTATTAGTGATTTTATTAGCATTGATAAAAGGGACCCCCTTTTAATATCGCCAAAGATAATAACGCTTTTTAACATAGTAAATAACGATTTTGCGCACTGTTAAAAGTCATATCTACAGTAGTGAAGTCATACCAATCATCCCATGCATAAGATTGAGGTGGGTATGATTCCTACAGATCACAAATTACTTATGGAACATTGTTATAAAGTTTCAAAAAAATTACAATATATATTCATTTCAAATAAATACAGATAATATTTAAATTAAGCTAATCATAGGGGTCAATGGCGAGATCTAAACTCCTACTCGATGGTGGGAGTTGGTAAGAAAGCACATGGGATAGTGGAAAAGGAAGGCCTTTGCTCATCATGGTGGCTGAAGGCAAGACTCAATCCCAGGCATGATGGTGAGGGATAATAATGAGGGTTAATCCTTACTCGAATAAGGGGTCGATGATATTAGGGGAAGAACCCACTTTAGTAGGGTATGGTGATTTTCCAGGCAGGTCGCCGACATTATTAGCAGATCCCTCCACCCTGATGATCTTCCTAATAGTTCCCAAATGAAGCTATGGTTTGGGTGTTTGGTTCGGCAGATAAATGGATGCATGGATACCTTGGGAGTTTTCAATCAAATCCTTATTCTAGGTTTCTCTACAATAGTATTTCAGGCTATATGTATTTTACTTTTATCCAATTATATTTTACACCATTTATAATTTCCATGTCTTTATTTGGGGCATGTTGTGTTTGGGGATTAAGTCATGTAATGGGTTATATCTCGATCCATCTTAAAAGGGACAATGATTTTCTTTAATATAGGGGTATCCCATATTATTCTAAAAATACATTTTACTAAAAAATAAAATACCAAAAACAAAAAATTACTATAAAATATAAACATTTATAATATAGAAAAATTTGACCAGAAAGAACATAATAATAGTGTCACTAAGAGGGTGGGGGGTTAACTCCATTAGATGGAGGTAAATCCGTACCTAAACTATGTGTAAGTCACCACATATACTCCATCATCTGATCATGTTGTTGATGCTGCTACTGACGTTGCTACTTCTGATGTTGCCGCTACTCTTCCTGCTCTATAAATAATCTCTGAATAGTTTCATCATGAGATCAAAGCCTAGAGTCATACTCTACATATGTGAAATATTATGATCTCATACAAACTAAATTTTGCGATAAATTATGAAATCACTTAAATTCAATAGTAACTAGTCAGATTTGATCGTAAACCAATGTCAATCACAATGCCTTTCTAAATACAACTTTTCACTACCAAAGACAAATTTGTCTCATCAAAACATGCTCGCATGAGGATTTGTCCCCACCATCAATATTACCCTAACTCCCAAACATATGACAAATATTTTTCTAATATATCTCAAATATTTATAAAAATTAAAATAAAATGATAAAAAAATTTAATTATATTATGCTAAAAACATAAAAAAACACAAACCATAATCGGTTACTATCTCTCACCAGTAATCTTTTGAATACTACTATCATTGTACATCCTCTTGCACACATCAAAATATATAATAGATGGATATAACATAAACAATATTAATTTATCGTATACATATCATATTAAATAATATTATTTACCAACTTTTGATGATGTATTCTAAAAGTACGACTCTCAACTCTATGTGTGACATCCTGCTAGCACCAATTCTATTTACTATAAGATGGTAGCCTCTTGAAAGTATCAAATATCTAGTATGATAAAAATAATAATGAAGCCTAGGTTGGGACACTACCATAGAAATAGGTTTTCGCAGTTCCACCCTTTAGCATCCCTAAAAAAATTGATAAATGGGGTACCTTTATCAGCGGTAAAAAAAAAGAACTAATAAAAGTTACTTTTAACATTGCTAAAAATGTGCTGTTAAAAGTACCCTTTTATCAGTGATTTTTTACCAGTGATCACAAAGGGTATATTTCAAAAAAAAATCATTAAAAATTATATATATTAATATATAAATATATAAATATATTTATATTGATATAAATAATATATATATATGTAAAATATGTTTTAGATAAATATAGATAAAATTTACACCCAATTAATAAGATGTTTAGTGAAATATATTATAAAA
The DNA here is from genome assembly GCA_963277665.1 of Viscum album. Taxonomy (NCBI): domain Eukaryota; kingdom Viridiplantae; phylum Streptophyta; class Magnoliopsida; order Santalales; family Viscaceae; genus Viscum; species Viscum album. The sequence continues at coordinate 905,321,137 of OY728153.1, forward strand.
TATATAAAAAATATAATTAATGAATAATTTTCTAATTATTCTAAAGTAATAATCATTTAATAACAATTTTAAGACCCAAAAAAATCATAAGATTAATAAAAGATCTAAAATAAGTTGAAAATTTAACTCAAACATCAAATGACAATTACATTTGATCCGATTGTTTGTTTGAGCAAAACTACATATCAAATCAAATCCTAAAATGAGCTCTATGCACGAATACCATTTGGGAACCCTCTTTCACATTTGTTTGGGCCAAAAAATGCTCAAAAGGCCTCCAAAACTGAGTTTTTAGTCAGGATACCCAAATTTTTTAACATTCGATTGACTTTTAGCCTCGTTTAAGAGGGTCCTTTTCCCCTATTTATGTTGGATTGAGTTTATTCATTGGGATTACATTCATATTGATATTATGGAGTTAAAATTTTATCATTTTCACAATGTACTTTTATTTATAATTAAATACAAAACAATATATACGTATTTTGTATATATTGACACAAAAAAAATTAATTTTATAAATAAATAATTAAAAATATTTATATATAGATTATATTTCTCAATATATAATCTTTATCTTAATAAAAACTAATATACATTTTATTTAAAACACAAATATATGAATATTTATATACCTATATAGTGTGTGTGTGTCTGTATATATATATATTAGTGTGTGTCTATATTAACAAACTGATATATATTATTTACATATTCAAACATATGAATATTCATATTAATATATAATATATTTAAATATATATAAACATGTATAATTATAATTAAAAATACTCATAAAATATATATATATATATCTGTGTGTGTGTGTGTGTTGTATATATGTATTTATTTCATTATTTTTACACACAAAAATACATGTTTTAAAAAAAAATTTTAAAATAATCTTATAAATATATATTAATATAAAAATAAATTTACAGATAAAAAAATATAACTAAATATATATATATATATACAAATAAATGTAAATATAAATATATAAATATAAATAGTAATATATATATTAATATAAATATATATTAATATAAATATGTATGAATATACTAATAAATATAACAAAATATTTATATAAATAAATAGATATATCATTAAATGGAGAACCAAACAAGATGAATGAGTGATAAAAACTACTACACATATAGCCTATAACAATGCAAAAAATGGCCTTTAACAGGGCTAAAAAAGTGATGTTAATCACAACGATGATAAGTGGGGCCCTTTATTAGTGCTTTTTTTGTGCTGATAAAGGCCTAGCCCCATGCAGTGTTTTGTTTATATAACAACACTCCCAAAATCAAACCTGCAATTAAAACAGTAGACCTAAAATCATACCAGCTATATATATTTGATTGACATCATCAATACAAAAATTCCCACATACAATATATATATATAAAGATGATATTTAAATTTCAAACAAAAAGTTTTATAAAATTACTTTTACAATGGTCCATCAAACATTCTAAAACATTAATATTTCATATTTTTAGGATTTTGATCCCCTCTCAATAATGTCCTACCATTGTATTATTTGTCGATCAAATCATCTCAACCTGAGATATATATTCCACCTATATAAGAAAAAAAATCATGTTAGTAACACTATAATGAAATATATTAAATATTAATATAAAATACAACATTAATAAAATGTCAATATTTAATAAAAATGAAACATTTGGAGTTATAATAATCATACAGTGTGCCCTATTGGGGTGGGGTTGATTCCCACACGTTACAAACGAGTTATGGATCATTTTCCTATAATATCAAAACAATTAGAATGAATTTTCTCAGTTTTATGTATATCACTTGTTCTTTTACTAAAATTAATCTAAATTTTAAATAATGAAATATTTGGATTTATATCAGCCACACCATGTGTCATATTCGGATATAGATTATTCATAACAGTCAAAAATTACTGATGGATAATTTTCTTAAAGTAACAAAACAATCCAAATTCTTTTATTTAGTTTTCAGTATGTTCATTGTGTTTTTTTACTAAAATATCATTTCAGACTACAAACACACATTTTGAGTCATACTGGTCATATTGTGTGTCGTTTTGATGTAATACTGCTTCATAGACATCATTAATGAGTTATGATTTTCTGTCCTAAATTATCATGACAATCATAGTGTGTTTTCTTGATTTTTAGTGAATGAAAAATTTTGAACTAAAATTATCTTTATAAAGTAATAACAGAATCGATTGTACATACCGGTAACACCATGCATTAGATTGAGGTTAAATTAACTCCTACACATCAAAAATGACCCATGGATGATTTTCATAATCCATAAAAACAATCCGAATACTTTTTTTTTGGTTTTGAGTATGTCACATGTTGTTTTTATTTAAATTAATGTAAATTTTAAATTAAAAGAGACACTTAGAGTTATTCCAGCCACACCACGTGTCGTATTGAGGTCTGAATGATCCCTACACATCGAAAATCACTAGTGGATTGTTTTCCTAAAATAAGAAAACAAAATGAATGAATTTTATTAGTTTTTAGTATGTCACATGTTGTTTTTACTTAAATTAATTTCAATTTAATAATAAAATAGACACTTGGAGTGATACCTGCCACACCGTAAGTCGTATTGAGGTGCGGATGATTCCTATATATCACAAATGTATAATAGATCATTTTCAAAAAATATAAAAATATTCCGAATGCGTTTCCTATTTGTTAAGTTGGTCACTTTTTGTTTTTTGTTAAATTCATGTCAATTTTAAATAAAAATATACACATTGAGTTATACGAGATACACCATGCATTTTAATGAGGTACAATTGATTCTTACATGTCAAAAATAAATCATGGATCCTTTTACTAAACAATCAAAATTACATGAATGTGTTTTTTCAGTTTTTAGTATGTCACGTGTTCTTTTTACATAAATTAATGTCAATTTTAAAAAAAAAATACACACTTGGAGTCATACCAGACACACCATGTATCATATTGAGGTTCAGTTTACTCTTACACATCAAAAATGACTCATGGATCATTTTATTAACATATAAATACAATAAATATACATTTTCTCGGTTCTCGGTATGCCCCTTATAGTTTTAACTTAAATTGACGTCCATTTTAAATAAAAAGACACAATTTGAGTTATACCGGCCATACCGTGCATCATAATGAGGGGAGTTTGATTCCTATATGTCAAAAATGAATTATAGATCAATTTTCTAGATTATAAAAACAATATGAATATATTTTCTTGATTTTATCTATGTCAGTTAATTTTTTTACTTAAATTACATTGCAAACTGAAGGCACACATTTTGAGTCCGAACGGTCACATAATTCATTAGTTTGATGTGAGACTACTTCATAAAAGTCAAAAATGTCTTCTGAATCACTTTCCTAAATTATAAATACAATCACAATGTGTTTTCTCGGTTTTTAGTGAGTGACACATTTTGAACTAAAATGACAGTTTTAAACTGATAACGGACACTTTTAGTAATATTATTCACACTGTGCATCTAATTGAGGTGTGTTTGATTCCTACACATCAAAATTGACTCATGTATATTTTTCCTATTGTATCAAAACAAGAAAAATCAATTTTATTGGTTTTCAGTATATCACATTTTCTTTTTTTCAAGTTAATGTCAATTTAATATAAAAATACACACTTAAAGTCATATCAGAAACAATGCACATCATATTGTGGTGTAGTTAATTTTAACATATCACAAATGACTCAATAATTATTATCCAAAAATATCAAAATAATATGAATTTTTTTACTCTGTTTTTATTACGTCACTTATTCTTTTTACTAAATGTAACACTACTGGAAATGTGGGTTTTACCCACGGTTCTATACCAATAGTTTTCATAAACTTTTGGTAAATAATTTCTAGGAAACCCTTTCTCAATGGTTCACTAGAACCATTGGGAAATGGTACCCCTTTTTCAATGGTTCCAAAAAACTGTTGGCAAAGGGGTGTTCAACTTACCCTTTGCCAACGATTCTGATGAACCATTTGGGGAAGGGTACCCTGAACACAAATTTCACAACCGGTTTTAAAAACCTTTGGTAAATCTTTTCCCTAAATACAATCGGGACACTGCTCTCCCCCTATGGTGACAGAACACTAAAATCAATCAGGTGCTCAGCTCCTCTCTCGAACTCCCCTATCCGAACAGGTGAAAATCCATTTGAATCATCTCAAATCAGGTATTTTATTCTTTATACACATATGCTACATTGTTTTAGGTGTTATTGATCTAATATTTTAGTTTTATGTTATGATTTTGATGTGATTTCACCCTGAAAAATATGCAAATGAACAAATAATTTTTAATTAATTAGTTTCCAATGGAATATCATTTGTGATATAATGTCCATGCTAAATAAAGGAGTAATTTAAAAGAATACCTTGAATAAATAGTGGAAGTTGGGGTATGTTGCTTCTATGAGAGGATTTTTGTTGGGTTTCATTGTATGTTACAGGTTGTTGTATGGTGATTGAGGCGACCAGTCGAAATTTGTGATATCTGGGGTTGTAATGTGATGGTTAGTGGGAATGGATGTGACATGTGAATTTGTGTGATAGTGATGATGTGTGGTGGTTTTGTTCCATGTGGAGGTGTTCTATGCTGAGGTTGTGGTTTATGATGTGGTGAGGTGGTTTTGGTTTTGCGGTGGTTTGTGATGTGCAATATTTTTTTTGTGAAATGAGGTTGTTTTGGTGAGATGGTTGGCCGATGTAACATAGCGACGATGGTTATTGTGAGATGGTGAGTTGTTGTGTGGTGGTTTTATCAGTTTCTTATTTATCTATGGAATAAATTGTGTTGTTAAAACAAAAAAACAAGATAGTAAATAAATAAGATGGAATAGAAATGGATGTGTGGTAATTGGATTTAATTAATTTAACATTAAAATAATGGAAAATGTAAGTGTTAATGAATTGGATTATAAATAAAAGTGGGAAATGATATGTGTCTTGTGTGGTGGTCATGTGGTGGGTTTCATATAGTGGTGAAAGTGGTTGTGGTGGTTTATGTGTTGTATGGTAGTAGTGAACTGTGTGATTTTGTAGTTAATGTTAACCCATTGGTTGGGTATTTTGTGCTATCTATATATCATGTATTTTATGTTATTTCTATACATTCCCAACTAGAGTTGGATAAACTTACCAACTATCAGAGGTTTTGAGTTATGGGAATTGTTTCTAATATCCAGGATGGTGGATATATGGTTGGATAGATACAATGTATTCCCTACTCTTCCATCATTAGTGATTGACCAAGTGTTTTTTGGCAAGATGCAATGTGATTTTCCATGTGTCTTTAGGTGAGATGTACAATGATTTACGTAGTGTTTTCAGGTGAGGTGAGATGTGATAAAGCTATAATAAGATGTGGCATGTGGTTGGGGTTATGTATGGTAGGAGGATGGAATAAGGTTGATGTTATTCATGTTCATGATACCCTACTAATAGGGTTTTGGGGTGAGTCATGTTGTGATGTGATAACACATTAAGTTCATGTTGGTTTTACATTTTTTCTATAACACATTAGTATGTTTTTTTCACATGTGTAGTTGATACCTTGATTATTTTCTTCCTTTATTGTTTACTTAAATGTATTTTATATTAAAGTTCAATCCTATTGAATTGATTATTACAAAATGACTTATATAAATTATTTTTACAGAATGGACAGATGTTGGATGTATGAAACTGATCAGATCTCAAGTGATTTTCAAAACAATTTGGAGATATTTAATGATTTTGCATTTCAGAATGCTTCAGATAGTGGTCTCATACACTGCCCATGTTCCAATTGTGTCGGTAGACCTTGGTTGAGTTATGAAGAAGTCAGCTACCACATAACCAAAAATGGTTTCCAAGAAAACTATTTTGTGTGGTATCACAATTGGGAGAAAATGAAATCTCAAATTGGTAATGATCGAAATAAAAGGACCAGAATGGATAACTTGTTAGATGATCGGTCTCCGTTTATTTGTCATCATAAAAAAGAAAGGATTTCGACTCAAGAAGACTTCGATATGAGTAAAAATGATGCATCTAGTGAAAATGAAGATATTGATAGGGTGAAAAAATTGAATGATGATGCCAAGACTCCAGTATATCGACAATGCGATAAAATAAAAAGGCTAGAATTTTTAATCCGATTGTTTCATGGGAAAACTATGTATGAGATTTCTAATACAGCAATCGATTGCATTCTTACCCTCTTGAAGGATTTACTTCGTGATTATGCATATATTCCCTCAAACCACTATATGGCATGGAAGTTAGTTGAGGAACTTGGATTTTCAGGAAACAAAATTCATGCTTCCCGAAAGATTGCAGTTTATTCTGGGTGGAAACTACTGAACAAAATGAATGTATAAAATGTGGAAAATCCTGCTAGAATTCAAAATCTGATGGAACACCATCCCGCATTCCAAATAATGTAATGTGGCACTTTCCATCGATACCTAGACGCTAGAATCTTTTCATGTCTGATGACATATCAACAAAAAATGAGATGGAATGATACTGAGAGAAAGGAGAATAATGATGAGTTGGTTCATCCTACAGATGAATTTGAATGACAGAGATTTTATGCTCGACATCCTTATTTTGTAGCGGACATGCGTAATGTGATGTTGGGTCTTTCATAAGGTAGTTTTAATCCGTTTCGTCAGATGCTTACTTCACAAAGCACATGGCCAATTTTTATACACATTTGTAATATTCCCCTATAGTTGTGTATGAAAAAACCATTCACTTTCATGAGTATACTCATATATGGTCCTACTGATCCCAGCATTGATATTGATGTATACATTCATCCTTTAATAAACGAGTTGAAACTTCTTTGGGATGTGGCTGTGTGCTTATACGATGCATGTTCGAAAGACATATTTCAGAAGTGTGTTGTGCTTATGTGGATGATCAATGATTTACCGGCTTATGGAATGATGTCTAACTGAAGCATGAAGGGACAACGATCATGTACAGTTTGTATGAAGAATACACAATCCAGAATACTGAATCATCATTTTAGTTTCAGTTTTATGGGACATCGATGATTCTTGACAAATTATCATCCATATAGAATGAATCGTTGAAGAGTTGATAATACCATAGAGACTGATGATCCACCTCAGTATATGTCTGGAATAGATGTGCTTAATGAATTGAAATATTTCAGTTTTTTGTTTGGGAAGGGTCAAATGAAATCTGGAAAGAGAAAGAATGTTTCCACTGAAACCTGTTACCATTGGAGGATGAGGACAATCTTTTTTTGTTTTCCTTATTGGTTAACCGATTTGTTACGTTATTTCTTAGACGTAATGAATATTCTATAGAATATATGAGAAATGTTGCTTTTAGTTCTTCTAAATTTCAAGGGGAAGACAAAAGATGATTTATGATTTCGGCGTGACATGGTGGATTGGGGCATCAGAATAGAATTTCATCATGTGTGTTTCAGTGAAAATAAATGGAAACATCCATGTGCTTCTTATATGATGACACCTACGAAAAAGAAAAATTTCTAGAAGTATTACAGACTATTAGATTTCTTGATGGCTATTCAAGCAACATATTTAAATGGGTCAACCGAAGAGAGTTGAAGCTGAAATATTTGAAGACTCGTGATTATCACGTTCTACTACCTGAATTGCTTCCAATATCAATATGACATATTTTGTCCAATAATGTAAGGGTGGATATTATTAGGTTGTGCCATTTTTAGAGAACTTTTTGCTACGAAGTTGTCCAAGTTTTTCTTGTGAAAAATGTTGACAGATTCCCCATTAATTTTCTGTGAGATGAGGAAAATATTCCCTCCATCATTTTTCAAATGCATGCTGCATCTAATGGTCCACATTCCCACTGAAATACTTCTTGGAGGACCTATTTCTTTTCGTTGGATGTAACCAACTGAAAGAAATATGTTTACATTAAATATTTATGTCTGAAACAGAAATCATCCAGAAGGCTCTATCGTGAATGGTTACTTGGTTCAAGAATGCATGGATTTCTTCTCGATGTATTTGTCTGATCATACTACAGGATTGAACAAACAAATGAGAAATGAAGAAGAATAGTATGAGCAAATTGAACCCATTTTTCCATCACTTCCTCAAAAAATAGGAATTCCTAGATCATATACATTGAAGACATTAAGCCATGAAGAGCAGGAGATGGCACATCTCACAGTTTTGTTCAACTGTGATTGTTTGATGACTATATCAGGTAACTAAATTGATTATGTATATCTTATATATATATATATTTGTTAAAATTTTCATATTTTTTATCTACAGGAAACATAAACCAATGATAAATAGTAAGAATCGTTCTTTATCATTAAGAAGGGGAGAGACTTTGCATAGCAAAGAGTTTTCTACTTTGTTAAAATTGAAGGTAAAAATATTACTGTTTAAAAAAATTATATCAATATTTAATTAAGTTTAACAGTCATTTATATAGCAAGTATTGAGTTTGTCTACTAACTCTATCTCTGAGGAAATAAGAGATTTGGCTTTTGGTCCTAATACCGTGGTTCGTGACTCCAAATCAATTTTTATCAATGGGTACAAATTTATTATCAATGAACGAGCAAAAAACATGAGAACAAAACATTATGGTGTTATGGTTACTACCACAACAGATTGTTATGCCAGTGAATCAGATAGTAGACTGCGATATGAAAATGTGGGTTATTATGGATTTTTTGAGAAAATAATAATATTGGATTATTACTTTCATGGACGAGTCACAATGATGAAATGTCATTGGTTTGATACGATGATTAGACGTGGCACATTTATTGATGATTGTGAATTTAGATTAATTAAATGACTCACACTCTTGCTACCTAAGAACCATATGTGTTGGAATCAATGGCTAAACAAGTTTTTTATGTCAAAGGCCAACTTCGACCTGAATTTGGTGTCATAGTTGAAGTAATTCCAAGACATGTTTTTGATGATGGAGATGATGGAATTGACATTGTCCCTAGTGCCATTGTAAGCAATCCATTTATTTCATTTGATGACTACAATATCTCAATTGTCAGAGTTGATTGTGAACCTAAAGATGTGATTGAAAATATATAGAATCATTTATCCATGATCTCAATTCTTTTGGTTTACCTAGAGTTGGGTTGTTAATGTTGGTAATATTCAAATTGATTTAGTATTGATCAAAAATATGTTTTAGCTTACATGAACATTATGTGAATTTTCAATTTTTATTGGTTGCAGTTTTATTTGAATTTCATTTTTTAAATTGGAATTGAACTGTATTCAAACCAAGTCAAACAATATTCCTACCTTGGTAAACATTACTACTTGTATGATTTATTAAATCCATTCAAGATCTTCTAAAACAATTGATAGCTAAATTAGCAATGAATCCCCATATTCCCTCATATATTTTTCTTTTTGGGTAACACATTAGTTTCCTTTTTCTATTTAATTACTTATTTGTTTTCAAAAGCAGGAAATGAAGCCAATTGAAGAGAGATGATGGAAAAAAATGATGGAGAACATTTGTCGAATGGAGGAGTTGGGAATTCCATCAATAATGCCTGTAGTGGGTAAATTATTTCAAATTTATATATTTAATTAATATATAATTTCATGTGATTAATTTTTTTGTAAACATTTTTGTAGGATCCACCTATGCGTCTATAGTTATTCGACGAGGATCCTAGTTATGGTCTGGGTACTCAGGCCGGTGGTACGAGGAGGGTTCGTACCAGAGTTGTACGAGCAGCTGCACACACCCTAATAGACCATGCCCATCCCAATGACATGTCATCCTTCCCACATTCTAATCCCGGTGTGTCATTAGGGACAATGGGATATTTAGGCTACCCATGTTTTCACTACCTTCTACATCATCTGGCGCTTCATTTTCACATCCCATGATGATTCCCACTCCCTGGTCAGAATCCGGTTAGACATTTCTCCCATCTTCTTTTCTTTATACTTATTTCTCTCTGAGCATCTATATTCCATCGTCTTCGAATCCTATTCCACTATAGAGTGTTCCATCAGTTTCTGTGGTTCCAGCGGCGCTCAACAATCAGACCGACGCAAGTATATTTATAGAACCCTAAAAATATTTATAGCAATATTTATTTTCATTATAACATGTTTTGATAAAATATTTGTTTTTCATTCATGATAGATACATCTACTGACATGAGGCATGGGAGGGTGCATACACGCATGCGTTCGGTGTGGAATCGCCACACACATGTTATGGTAGATTATAATGAAGAAAACCAAATGGATGAGAAAACAGGGCAGCAATGTCGGAGTTTTTTGGAAATTCTTTCCAAATACATCGAAATCATTCCCATAATTCCACTATCATAGAGACATTTTCCACATGAGGTCAAGGATAGAGCTTGGGCAGAGAAATGGTTAAAAAATCTGTTTTATTTAATTCCTTGAATTATTTTTGTATTTATATGAATTAATATTTTGATGTCAACTTCAATTTAATTTTTCCAATGGTGAGGGTGCACGACCAGAATGTCTAATGGATTTAGGCGAGCATTGGAGATCCTACAAGCATGATTTGTATATTGGCTGAGTTTCTAGAGTTGGCACTGAGTTAGAGGTGGTACTGGTGGTCGATGATTGTCCTATATAGCAATATCGTCAGATGATTACTCATAGGATGAGTACACAATTTGAGGTATTAATTACATTTTATTTATTTAAATAATAACATTCATGTTTTTAATTAAAACCATTTTTTTCATTTTCAAATTTTATTTAGGAATCATCTGGAAAAAATAAAAAGAACATTGATGCAAAAAAATATATCCACCCACTAGGATGCACTACGATGCCTGATCATGAGAGGAAGCAGGTAAGACAATTATTTATAAGTTCTCTTTATGACTTACACGTTCTTTTTTTCCCTCAATTATTTAATTATTTTCAAATATTTTCAAATAAGTTTAGTTTTCAATGTCATTGTAGTGGAAAATAGAATATATTGAAGGATGTGTACATCATGAAAAATTGTTTTGCTCAAGTAAACAGAAAAAGTATGGAAGTGCCGTCAACGAAGTGACTCAGCAGCAGATTGTATGTTTTAATCTATTGATTTTATATTTTAATGTATATTTTTTAATGTAATAATATATTTATATTTGTAATAGGCTGCTTTAGAGGCCCTCGATGTCCATGAACCAGAAAATTTTAGTCCAACAGATCACTTATATCAGGTTTTGGGAGAGGAGCATACTGACAGAGTACACTGCCGACCTAGGATAGCCCCGACGAGGTATTGGCCCTCCTCAGGTATGAGTTGTAGTGCCACCGAGCTGCAGCAAGTTAGGGAATAGGAAGGACAGGCTGAAAAAATGTCCATAGAGACGGCAGAATAGTATGTCAGGGAAAACAATGCATTTATGAAATTTATTGATGTTCTACATTCGACACTTTCACCAGAGGCCATCCTAGCTGTTGATGAATATATGTCATCGATACATTCTATATAAAGAGCACCAGGTGGCAGTTATAGTGGTGTTCAAGATGATGTCCAGTCTGAAGATGATGATGGCGAGGAGTCTGATGCGGAAGATGAGGCAGAGGAGGAGGGTGAGGCAGATGGCGAGGGTGAGGCGGAGGGTGAGGGAAAGTAGGAGGGCGAGGAGGGTGATTACGATGATGGGGAAGTGGAAGAGGGTGATGGTGATGGTGATTATGGTGATGGTGTTGTGGGACAAGTTGATCCATTACATTTTAGACTAATATTACTGAGATTTGATGTTTAATTTATTCTAGTTGTTGGTTTTATCCAGACCTATAGTATAGTATTGTAGTTGAGTTATTTTTATATATTTCATATTTTTATGGATGTTGATGTCTTTTAGTGGTTGTGTGTTTGTGAACTCCCTATACAACACCCCTCTTTCCTGGAACCTATACATCCCCCCACCATATTCCTTGGACCCCAGAAAGCCCCCCAGACAGCCCCCCAGACAGCCCCCACCATCATCCTTGGTCCCCAGACAGCCCCCCGGATAGCCCCCAGGACCCCCCCAAACAGCCCACACCCTCCTCCCTGGACCCCGGAAAGCCCCCCACATAGCCCCCCCGGTCAACCCCCACTAACCTCATTGGACCCCGACCAGCTCCCAGGACAGCCCCCCGGACAGCCCCGCACCCTCCTCCCGGGACCCCGGACAGCCCCCCGAACAACCCCTGGATAGCCCCCCGGACAGCCCCCCCACCCTCCTCCTTGGACCCCGGACAACCCCCCGAACACCCCCAAGAAAGCCCCCCGGACAGCCTCCCCACCCTCCTTGTTTTCATTTACTACTATAAAATCTATAATATATTTTTTATTTATTGTCATCATGATAATCAATGTAAATCACATTTACACATCTAATCAATATCATAGAATCTTGGTATGTTATAAAATGGATGTATTCATTGGGTATTGCATTATTAGCTCTGAAATGTTTCATATCATGATAAAATAAATTCTAATCCATACTAAGAATGATATAAAAATATTCTATATGAATTTCAACATGATTTTATGTAAATACCATTCCATAAATAGACACATGAAGATTTTCATAAATCATGTTTACATTAATATTTCCACTAGGATTTTTAGTTATTGTTTTATCTTCTATTAATTTTATGATATTCTCATATTAAATGTAAATTTTTGATAAATAATTTAATTTAATGACCCATAGTCAAATAATTTATTTGAATAATGTGAATAAACAACTACCATACCACTCTAACAGTGTCTCTTTTGTTTAAAATGGACAGGATTATAAGTGAAAAGAACAACTAACATACGGAAAACTGACCAAATGCATTCAGATTCGATTGATAATTTATCACAATGATCCATGGGTCATATGTGACATGTATGAACCAACCCGGGCTCAATCCGAGTTGCAATGTGGCCGGGGTCAGTCTATGTGTCTCTCTTTTGTTTAAAATGGAAAAAAAAATTATGTACATACAGAAATCCGACCAAAATCATTTGAAATGTGTTGATGAATTAGGAAAATGATCCATGGGTCATATGTGACGTGTACGATTCAACCTAGACTCAATTTAAGGCACGGTGTGGCCGACACCATTCATAGTGTCACTCTTTTGTTTAAAATGGACAGGATTATAACTGAAATGAACAACTAGCATATGGAAAACTGACCAAATGCATTCGAAATCTATTGATAATTTATCACAATGATCCATGTGTCATATGTGATGTGTACGAGCTAACCTAGGATCAATTCGAGTCGCGGTGTGGCCGAGATTAGTGTAAGTGGCTCTCATTTGTTTCAAATGGACAACATTTTAAGTGAAAAACATCAACCGGCATACGAAAAAATAGACCAAACGCATTCGAAATGTGTCGATACTTTAGCACAATGATACATGGGTCATATGTGACGTGTACGAGTCAACCCCTCTTCAATACGAGGCGCGATGTGGCCATAACCACTCTAACTGTGTCACTTTTGTTTAAAATGGACATGATTATAAATGAAAAGAACAACTGGCATACGGAAAACTGACCAAACGGATTCTGATTGTGTTTATACTTTGGCACAATGATCAATGGGTCATATGTGACTTGGACGTGCCAACCTGGGCTCAATACGATCCGTGGTGTGGTTGGGATCAGTCTATGTGTATCTCTTTTGATTAAAATGGACATCATTTTAAGTACATATAGAAAAATGACCAAAAACATTGGGTTTCCATTGAAACATTAGGAGGACGATCCATGGGTCATATGTGACGTGTATGAGTCAACCCCGCGTAAATCGGAGACACGGTGTGGCCGGAACCACTCATTATGTCTGTCTTTTGATTCAAAAGGACATCATTTTAAGTGAAAAACATCAACTGGCATACGGAAAACCAACCAAACACATTCAGATTGTGTCAATACATTAGAAAAAAAATTCATGGGTCATATGTGATGTGTACGAGTCAACCCCGCCTCAATATGAGATGCTGTGTGGCCGACACCACTCTAACTGTGTCTCTTTTGTTAAAAATGGACAGTATTATAAGTTAAACGAACAACTGGAATACAGAGAACCCATCAAACGCATTGGTAATCTATTGATAATTTATCACAACAATCGATGGCTCATATGGGACGTGTACGAGCCAGCCTGGGCTCAATTCGAGTCACGGTGGGGCCGGGATCAGTCTAATTGTCTCTCATTGTTTAAAATGGACAACATTTTATATACATACAGAAAACCTACCAACCACATTCGGTTTCCATTGAAACTTTAGGGTAATGATCCATGGGTCATATGTGACGTGTAAAAATCATCCCTTCCTCAATATGAGAGGCGATGTGGCCGGTACCACTCAAAGTGTCTCTCTTTTGTTTCAAAAGGACATCATTCTAAGTGAAAAACTTCAACTGGCATATTGAAAACTGACCAAATGAATTCGGATTGTGTTGATACTTTATAAAAATGATCCATGGGTCATATGTGACGTGTATGAGTCAACCCCACCTCAATACGAGGCATGGTGTGGCCGACACCACTCTAACTGTGTCTCTTTTGTTTAGAATGGACACCATTATAAGTGAAAAGAAAAACTGACATACGAAAAACTAACCAAAATCATTTGGAATCTATTGATAATTTATCACAATCATCCATGGGTCATATGTGACATGTACGAGCCAAATCGGGCTCAATACGATTCGCGGTGTGGACGGGATCAGTCTAAGTGTCTCTCTTTTGTTTAAAATGGACAACATTTTAAGTACATATGGAAAAATGACCAAACACATTCGGTTTCTTTTGAAACATTAGGAGAAAGATGTATGTGTCATATGTGACATGTACGAATCAACCCTGCCTCAATATGAGATGCGGTGTGGCCGACACCACTCAAAGTGTCCGTCTTTTGTTTCAAAATGACATCATTTTAAGTGAAAAACATCAATTGGAATACGGAAAACTGACCAAACGCATTCTAATTGTGTTGATAAATTAGGAAAATGATCCATGGGTCATTTGAGACATGTACAAGTCAACCTCGTCTAAATCCAAGATACGGAGTGGCCGACACCACTCTTATTCTGTCTCTTTTGTTTAAAATGGATAGGATTATAAGTGAAAAAAAACAACTGGCATACAGAAAACTGACCAAAAACATTCGGAATCTATTGATAATTTATCAAAACAATCCATGGGTCATATGTGACATGTACAAGTCAACACTGCCTCAATACGAGGCCCGGTGAGGCCGGTGTCAATCTAAGTGTCTCTCCTTTATTTAAAATGGAAAACATTTTAAATACATATGGAAAACTGACCAAATGGATTCTGATTGTGTTGATCCTTTATCACAACTATCCGAGGGTCATATGTGATTTGTAAGAGCCAACCCAAGCTCAATACGAGCCGCGGTGTGGCCGGGATCAGTCTAAGTGACTCTCTTTTGTTTAAAATGGACAACATTTTAAGTACATATGGAAAAATGACCAAACACATTCGTTATCTACTAAAACTTTAGGATTATGATTCATGGGACATATGTGACGTGTACGAATCAACCCCGCATCAATCTGAGATGCGGTGTGGCCGGCATCACTCAAAGTGTCTGTCTTTTGTTTCAAAATGACATCATTTTAAATGAAAAACATCAATTGGCATATTGAAAACCGACCAAATGAATTAGGATTGTGTCGATACATTAGCAGAATGATCCATGTGACATATGTGACGTGTAAGAGTCAACCCTATCTAATTCTAAGACGTGGTGTGGCCGGAACCACTCTAACTATGTGTATTTTGTTTAAAATGGACATGATTATAAGTGAAAAGAACAACTGGCATACGGAAAACTGACCAAACGCATTAGAAATGTGTTGATGCTTTAGAAAAATGATACATGGGTCATATGTGACGTGTACGAGTCAACCTTGGCTTAATCCGAGGCACGGTGTGGTCGGGATCACTCTAAGTGGATCTCTTTTGTTTAAAATGGACAACATTTTAAGTACATACGGAAAACCGACCAAACAAATTCGGTTTCCGTTTAATCATTAGGAGAACAATCCATGGGCCATATGTGACTTGTACGAATCAACCCCACCTCAATCTGAGATGATGTGTGGCCGAAACCACTCAAAGTGTCTGTCTATTGTTTCAAAAGGACATCATGTTAAATGAAAAACACTAACTGGCATATGGAAAACCAACCAAATGCATTCAGATTGTGTTGATACATTAGGACAATGATTCATGGGTCATTTGAGACGTGTACGAGTCAACCCCATTTAAATTCGAGACGCGGTGTGGTCGGCACCACTCTAATTGTGTCTCTTTTGTTTAAAATGCACAGGATTATAAGTGAAAAGAACAACTGGCATACGTAAAAATGATGAAACGCATTCAGAATCTATCGATAATTTATCACAACGATCCATGGGTCATATGTAATGTGTACGGGCCGACCTGGGCTCAATATGAGTCGTGTTGGGGCTGGGATTTGTCTAAGTGTCTCTCTCTTTTTTTAAAATGGACAACATTTTATGTACATACGGAAAACCAACCAAACACATTATGTTTCCATTAAAACATTAGAAGAACGAACCATGGGTCATATGTAATTTTTATGAGTCCACCGCGCCTTAATCCAAGGTGCGGTGTGGCAGACACCACTCAAAGTGTATCTCTTTTGATTAAAATTGACTTCATTTTAAGTGAAAACAACAACTAGAATACGGAAAACTGACCAAACAGATTCTGATTGTGTCGATACTCTATCACAATGTTCCATGAGTCATATGTGATGAGAACAAGTCAACCCCACATCAATATGAGACATGGTGTGGTCGACACCATTCATAGCGTCTCTCTTTTGTGTAAACTGGACATCATTTTAAGTGAAAACAACAACTGACACACGAAAAACTTAACAAATGCATTCGAAATGTGTTGATGATTTAGTAAAACGATCCATGGGTCATATGTGACGTCTATGGTTCAACACCTCCTTAATCCAAGGCACAGTGTGGCTGGGATCACTCATAGTGTCTCTCTTTTTTTTAAAGGGACATCATTTTAAGTGAAAAACATCAATTGGCATATGGAAAACTGATCAAACGTTTTCGGAATATGTTGATACTTTAGGAAAATGATCGATGTGTCATTTGTGACATGTAAGAGTTAACTTCACCTCAATTTGAGGCATGGTGTGTCTGGTATCACTTAGGTGTAAGTATTTTGTTTAAAATGGACATCATTTCAGGTAAAAATATATGGTATACAAAAAACAGATCAAATTGTGAATTGAATTCCAGATTCCACATATATTTTTCATCTAAATTTTAAATTGAATTCTAAATGAATTATGAATGTTTATAATTATGTTATGAATTATAATTTAATTATGGATGTGTATAGTTACATGATGCATTATATGATAAATGTGTATGAATTTGTTCTCTATATGTATGTGTTAGTTGGATATTGTAGGTACAATAATTGTATATGAATGTGTTAATTTATTTCAGGTACAATAATTGGATTGAAAATGAGAGGGAATTCACAAAATGAGGCCTGGTGTGAAAATTGCAGGCTGCTCTGCAATTTGCACAGCATAGGCTATGCCAACGGTTTTAAACCGTTGGCATAACATCTCTAATTCTTTTTTTACCAATGGTTCCATGAACCATTGGTAAAAATACATTCCCAACTGTTTAGAAACTGTTGGTAAAGAGGAGAGTCCTTTGGATTTCCCAACAGTTCATGCCAAACCATTGTGAAAAACTATCCCAGCGGTTTGGCACAACCGTTGGGATAGGTTAATTTTTCCCCACCCTATCCCAACAGTTCACGGTAAGCCGTTCGGAAAAGCTTTCCCAATGGCTTACATCCCTACGTTTTGAAGAACTGTTGGTATAACATATTCAAACGGTTCTATAGACTTCACCAATGGTTCAGAACCGTTGGGAAAGACTGTATTTCCAGTACTGTAATGTCAATTTAAAAAAAAGACACACTATGAGTGATATCGATCACTTGTTATTTTTTATCAATTTTGAGTAGGTTAGTTTCTCTAATACCAACTATATTGACATAGATGTTTCATACATATTTATTACATCTTAGTAGATTAATATTCCTTAGATAACATAATGATCAATTCCAAAATAATTTATGACTAATGCTTTTGGAAATATGAAAACATAAAGAACTAGTTCATAACATTCTCTCATTATGTTTTTATTTATTAGAAACCTTCTTAGACATAACATTTCTAAAACCATTCTTAATAACCTAAGGATATGAAACATAATAAATGGTGTTCATAGATGTTCAATAATTGTAAAAATGGAGATATCAATTATAATATAAGGATAACATGAGAATAAAGATGTTAGAAGGTGATATTGGCGTTATAAATTCATACATTTCCTCTAGTGCAAAAAAAATTTATTTATGTCTGTTATTTTTTAATTTTTTACATCATTTTTAGCTGCCGTTATTAAAAGATATATTATAAATATTGTTTTTTTATATCGGTTATTTTAAAACTGACGTAAAAATCATAAATCAGAATAGTTTTTCACGCCAGTTCATAAATACCCATTGTGAAAAACCCTTCAAAGGCTCGATTTATCAAATAGGTTATTTAATAGATGGCATGGTATATAGTTTTCCATGTCAGTTATTAAATAACTATTGTGATTAATCGAAACATTAATGGGGTTTTCACGTCGGTTCCTAAATAACTAACGTGGAAAATGATATACGATGTTGGTTATGTAATAACTAGCGTAATAAAATATACCCATTCATTTATTATGTCAGTTATCAAATAACAGATGTAAAAAACTTTTTTTTAATAAAACTGAAATACCGTTACTATGATCTTCCAATGTTGACCTGAAATAAGAAGTAACTAGACCAAAAGAAAACCAAAACCACAACAGAATCTATAACAGAAAAACATTAGAAATACTCCTAAATAAGAAGAACCAAATAAAAATTAAATATTCACATATATAACATTCAAAACACACAATTTTAACTAAAAAAACATAAATCTAACCAAAACAACTACCAAATACACAATTATAATTACAATATTCAAGATTACATTTTACACTATAAACAAACTAAAATCCAACAAAACCTTTAAATTCATTTGACGATTCCACAGGTAAGTGTTCTAACTCTTTAGAACTATAGCACTGAGGGTCATAAAATAGCTACAAATTAAAATGAAAGTTGTTAACATGTATAATGAATAAATAAAATAAAATATTATGGCAACATTTATAAGGAAATATAACCTGGTCAAAGATCATTAATATTCCTGTCATAATTATTTCATATATAAATCTTAACATATAATATCCTCATTCAATGATTCCTTATTGTTCATGAAAATTATATTTAAATGAGTGTCAATTAAAAATATCTTTTTTAGGTAATACATCAAAAAGTAAAAATTATAAATGGATATTTACCTTTAATTTTACATATTTAATCTTGGCACCCATTTAATTTTTATTTTTTGTAATGTATGCCCATACCCTATTAGAAAATAATATGAATTGGATAAATTTAAAATTTATTATAATATAAATAACTATTTTTAAATTGAAACATTCTTTTCCAACATATTCTTAAAACTTTCCCGCACATCGCAATGGACAAAGAATATCCAATAAAGTGTTTTCTCCTGTGAAAAAAAAACCTAACATCCAATGATCACAAAGATAAAAGAAAATTTAAGGTTAGTGGTATTTTATATTAAAATATTAAGAATACATTTCGAGATATATATTTCAAAACTCTCACAAAAAGGCATCATCCAACACTGTGTGAATATATTCTATTGAAATATATCGGCAATATAACGTGTTCTTTGTTCCTCATCCGATGAATGTGCTTTAGGGGAAATCATATGCAGGTATATGAATCCATATACATATGTTCGCTCATTCTTCTAACACATTTTATAAAGATACCTAATAAAAATAGACATAAGTATAATTTTTTAATAAATATAATGTAGGGAAAGGTGTTAAGACTTACATGGAAAAAATATGCACCACATTTATACACACCATATCTCTAGTAACAAGATCCATGAAATCATTTTTCACAATCCACACATTTATTACATGTTCACAAACATGAGCATCCTTTGGAATCTAAAAATGATCTGCCAAAAAATTTGAATATCTTGAAAATCCGTCAAGAATACTAGAATCTATATCTAATGTCATATCCATTTTTATTTGTTATTGTATATTCAATATTTCTTTTCCTTTGAAGTATTACTATAAATAAATAGAAAAATATATTAGTTTTCAAATGTTAAAAAAACATTAATAAAAAATAAAATAAAATATATAACATACATACCTATATGGTAATGAGTCGCATATGTTTGGATGGACAAACTAAAAAGTGGCTGATACTATGTTCAGCTATCATCACCTCATCAGTAGGTAATGGTACTTGAGATGATCTATCTATAATATCATATACAGTGACCCTCTGATTTTGTACCTCTAACTATTGATGATGAACTGTATTTATTATACAATATACCAGCCCATATGAAACTATATGATGGTGAGGATCATCAATATTCAACTCACAATGAGTAGGTAGATGTGGTGGTGGAGTAGGATAAAAAATGAGGTCCTCATGCTGAGGTGGGGGAGTGGGGGCTACTGGCGGAGGTGGATGATAAATAATAGGGTCTGTAGGGGGATGTAGAGGAGTGGGAGCTGCAATCTAAAATTGTCTCTACATGTCTGCAAACATAGACTTTATCGATGCTGTAATCTTTTCCTCCATCATCTCATTAATGTTATGAACTGCAGACTCTAATGATTCTATTTTTTTATAAACAACCTCAATGGAATAAGTTGATGAATATGGAAACACTTTTCTTACATATACACTCATTGAAAATCCTCATACATGACCGAGGTGTTTGGGATTTCCCAATGTTGTAGATAAAATATCTTGCCTCCCAATAACTATAAATACACCCTATGAGTTCTGCTCCTCAAGAGAATCCTGTATTAATTAATTTAACATTTCTATATTAATTTAAATTATAAAAATAATATAATTATCTTAAATAAAAAATAAATATCTTACAATACTCTTAGCTACGATTCTCAATTATTCAAAAATATATTTCCCCTTTTTCCCATCCATGATCTCTTCCATTTTTCATGTTTAGATGGAGGGGATGGAGGGAAAACCTCTCCAGATATTTAAGACTCAGCTATAAGGTTTTATAATTTTTCCACCATCGTTTGTTCTTCTAATAATGTATACTCTCCCCGAGATAATCTATGTGGTTATACATTTTTAGATTGGATATCTTGATGAGATATCCTTGTTTATTGTAAATTAAGAATAAGAAATAATTAAAAAACATTAATAATATCATTTATATAAGAAATATTATAAATTTTTTCACTTCCCTTATCAAAAATGAATCTTTTATTCTACATTAAATTTTTTTTCTCCATATGACTTCATTTATTAAAGGATATATATGACATGGATTGTCATTATTCCTATGACCAAAAAATGAAATCAAATGTGAGGGTTGATTTAAAATCCCTCCATCTCTTAGAATCCATTGATAAAAATATCCTCATGACTTCTCCAATGTTAGGAATATCAAATTTCTTCTGATAGAGAATAAGTAAAACCTATTATCCTAGAAACATTTTAAGATTACTCAAACAATAGAAAATGATCTTACCAAAAATTTCTCCCACAACTAAGATATTAGTGTTTTTTCCCACACTTCTCCAATCATCACACAAAATGCTTACTTTGTTTTTACCCGGACATGATAAAAAAATCTTAAAATATTTTTCGTTTGGACCTCTAGTAATATCATTATCATCAAAATCAATGAGTATCCTCTGGTCATGGCTATTGGAAAGTGATAATTTGGTAAATGTGTGCAGCCACATTTACCAACTCATGAACTCTTCTTTGTCGTTATGGGAGAACATGAGGACTATTGTGGAACATCAAGAGTAGCATGTGGATGTTCCTCCACATAGGTATGATCATGATGATTATCTTCCGAATCATCTGGTTGATCAACTGATTGATATGTCATTATCCTTCAAATCAGAAAAGCAAACATTAGTTCAAAAATATACAAATTCAAATATTATAATACTAATTTAAACAAAAAATGGAAAACAGAACTATGTTTGATAATAGTAATCATGGTAAATATGGTAAGCATGTTAAACAATGGTATATATGGTGATCATGGTAAACATGGTAATGTAATTTTCATTCAAAACAATCAATAAATATATAAGTTACGTAATGTTAAACTATTTTAAACTGTGGTAAACATGGTAAAAATGGGAAACATGGTAAAAATGGTAAAAATGGTAAAGTAATTTTAATTATTCAAAATCAATAAATATAAAAGTTATGTAATGGTAATCATGATAAACTAAACTATACAAATTTAAAGTAAACAAAAATTTCTACTTATTTGTTTTAATAAAAATTTTAATAAAGAAAAAATTACAATATCTAACATTTTATGAAATTAATAAATGTAAACAAGAAATAAAATTATGTTTCCTGTAATATTAAGAATACACAAATGGATCATTTTCCCAAATTGCATCATCATGATCATTCCTTATGGCACAAACCATGTCTTCAATTTGTTTATCATTATTTTCTGCTAATATTTCCATGAAATTAGGGATCTCACATAAATCATCATCGTCACCAAGTTGATCCTCCCCAAAATATTGTTTTTCCATTGTAATAAAATAGAACACTGCATATCTCATTGATCAACTACATAGAAAATATATTTTTCATGTTTTTTCATTATAAAAGAATCTATTGTTCTTTCTAATCTATTCATATTAACAACTGTCATTCCAAATTCATTATGGTTGACAATTTTTTTACTGATAAAACTATTTTCATTTAAAAACAGGAAATTTAAATTTAAAATAATAAACTTCCCATATTTCTTCAATGATTTCATAATATGCACTTGATGCAAAAATTGGATTTTTGTCTTTAAAACTCAAAAAATGAATTACTTCTACAAACAACAATATACCCCTATTCTGAACTGAACTTCTATTGTCCTGATCTTTTGTATGAAATGTATACCCATTAATGTCATACTCAGAACATGTTATCATATTTAAACTTGGACCACCCACTAACCATCTTAATGTCTCTAATACATATGATCTACCAAGTTTGGCCTTTTTAAACCATGGAGAAAATGTTTTATTATGCCCATTAAAAATCCACATTTCATTCTTCTTTGGATGACATTGTTTCAACACATTAATATGAAATGTGAGATACAGTTTAGCCTCTGCAATGTTATTCAAGATGTATAATTTCTCCTTATTCATCTGTTTAGCTGATAATTATTTGACTGTAAAGCCACAAATCCTCTTTCCCTCATTATTAACTCGTTCATGGTGAGATCGTGGAGAATCTATGTGCTTCTTCGTAGCCTAGTATCTCGTACAAATATTCAAAAACTCCTTAGAAATATACTTTTCAATAATGGAGGCTTCATGTCGTTATGGATTCTTAACAAACCCCTTCAATATTTTCATATACCTATCAAAAAGATACATCAAATGAAGATATAAATGTCCATAAAGATATATTTCTCAAACCAGATAAACCATTAAATGCACTATTATATCAAATAAATATAGCGGAAAATACATTTCCAATTGAAAAAGTATATAAATTGCATCATTTTCCAAAATGATAAATGAATTCACAACATCCACCTTATTACAAATTGAATTGATAAAATAACACAACTGCATTATTGTATTTCTGACACGAATGGACAGTATTCCACGCAATGAAATTGGTAGAAGTTGTTTCATAGTGATTTGGAAATCATGATATTTCATACCTATCAACTTCATATCCTTCAAAAAGACAAATTTTTTTACATATGAAGAATAAACTTGATACAATTTGATATCATGAAGAAACTGCAAAAATATAATTTTCTCCCTCTTGGATAATGTATGAAAAGATATGGGAATAAATGTTTTTCTTCAATTAAGAGTGGTAGATAACTCTAAATGTATTCCCATTGATAGTAAGTCTAATCTTGCATTCAAACCATCTTTATTAATTCCTTTAATATCTAACAATATTCCAATCAAACTGGCATAGATATTCTTCTCCACGGGCATGACATCAATATTATTTTTCACTTCATGATATCTCCAATATGGTTACTCAAAAAATATTTACCTTTTCATCCAAATATTTATATCATTACCATATTTATGTTTATTTATCAAAGTCACATAAAATTTTCACACCCTATCAAAATACACATCAGATGATGAAGGATTTGGAGAAATATAAAATTGTTATGAATCATTGAATGACTTTTTTATCCTTTTATAAGGGTGATCCATAGACAAAACTTTTGATGAACCAGGTATACTGTTTTACTCCCATGATGAAATTTACAATATGAAGTCTGTTGTTTGCAAATTGGACATGCTTTATGCCCCATAACACTATATCCAAACAAATTTTGATATGTTGGGAAGTAATTTATAGTGAACATAATCACTACAAGAAGTTGAAAATATTCCATTTAATAAGAATCATACACCCTAATACCATCCTCCCATAAAAATTTCAAATCATCAATCAATGGTGAAAAGAAATAATCAATATAATTTTCGAGTTTCTTCAGACCAGAGATCATTATACTCAACGTGACATATTTTTACTTCATACAAACATCAGGTGAGAGTTTGTAAATTACAAATACAATAGGCCATGAACTATGTGTGCTACTGATGGTTAGGTATGGATTCATTCCATCTGTGCACAACCCAAGTCTGATATTTCTAATTTCATTTCCAAATATAGGATATTTCTCATCAATTTTCTTCCATTGTAGACAATAAAATGGACGATATATTTTTCCATCACATATCCTCTCATCAGCATGACAACTTAACCTTTTTGCATAATGTGAATTATCAAATAAATGTTTCAAATGATGAATTATAGAAGGATACCAAAATAACTTGGCATGGATCTCTGTAATCGCTATATGAGCCTATGATTTTTCTTTCAACTTATACCATGATGTCCCACATTTAAGACACTCTAAAAAAAATTCAGATTGCTTCCTATATATCATAAAATCATTCAGACATGCATTTATTTTCTTGTATCCTAATCCCATCAGACATAATGTTTCTTGGCCTCATAATGTGAATCTAGAAGATTGTTTCCTTTTGGAAGAATTTATTTCAACAATTATAGAACCTCTGTAAAACTTATGTCACTCTATCCATGTTTCCCCTTCTGGTTAATCAATCTTAACACTGCTGACAACACCGTAAAATCCATAAAACCATGATACAATGGTTTTTCATCATCACCATATAGGCGTTAAACTACCAGTTCTATCTCAATATGTTATGCTAAAATATCACGAATCATTTCTTCAATTCCATCGGAGTTACCATCTTGCAAATCATCATCATCAGTAGATCTGAAATTCATTCTAGTTTCACCATGAAAAATACAAGGGCTGTAACTTGGATTAAATCCATGAAAAATAAAATGATATTTGATCACTATACATTTCAACTTATTCATTTTCAAAATTTTAGGAATGGACAGAAAAAAATGTCGCTGCTTGGAACATTTCATTTAGAAAATTCCAAAAGGGCATCATAACCTTCCTCAAATTCATTAATCATTCGATGTGCTATAATTCAACATTGACTAAATATTAACTATAAAAAATACAAAAATTATACATCTTGTAAAGATAAGAAAATTTTATATTTATATGGAAAATATCATAATTTGAATGTAAAACAATTTTTGGAATATAAAACAAATATATGCTTATTTGAAATATATATGCATGAAAATGATTTCAAAAATTAAATATAGTAAGATATAATAGTTTTATAGATATTTATGAAAATCGTTTTAGGATTACATCTATCTCATATGGATCACGATATAATAGTATAAATTCATATTGGATCTTTTATTCTTAAGTTATACAACGAATCGGTCCTGGTGCAACTCGATACCAAATTCACCTTTCTGTAAACAAGAAATATGAAGTATAAATATTAAAATATGTATACATTCACTAATGAAAATTACACCTATCCCAATGATTTTAAACCATTAGAATAGCCCCTGAAATCATTGGGATAGAATATCCCAATGGTTTCCCACACCATTGGGACAACCCCCCCAAACACCTAGGGAACCCCCACCGCCCGTACACCCCCACCCCTAGACACCCCATACTTCCTTGGACAGCCCCATAACCCCTGGATATCAGCCCCACCCCTAGACACCCCTACCCCATTGGACAACCCCTCACACCCCTAGACACCACCCCCATCCCCTTGGACACCCCCACCCCTTGGACATCCCGCACCCCCGAGGCACCCCCACCCACTGGAGAGCCCCCCAGCCCCTAGACACCCCCACCGCCTACACACCCCCACCCCCATGGACAACCCCAACCCCTAGACACCCCCAACCCATGGATAACCCCCACCCCCTAAACACCACCACACCCTTGGGCAACCCCGACCCCCTGGACACCTCACCCCCTAGACACCCACCCCTTGGACAACCGCCAACCCCCTGGACAGCCCCACCCCTAGACACCCCCACCCCTTGACACCCCTACCCCCTTGGACAACCCCCTCACCCCCTATACACCACCCCACCCCCTTGGAAACCCCTTAGACACCCCCCTTGGATATCCCCCACACCCTGGACAACACCCAAACCCCTGGACACCCCCACACCCCTCGATACCCCACACCCTGGACACCCCCACCACCTTGGACAACCCCTCACCCCTGGATACCACCCCACCCATTGGATACCCATACCACCTTGGACAACCCCCTCACACCCTCGACACCACCCCCACCCACTTCGACACCCCTAGACACCCCCACACCTTGGAGAACCCCCACCCTCTAGACACCCCCACCCTTGGACACCCCCACCGCTTGGACACCCCCACCCCCATGGAATACCACCCACCCCATCGACAACCCCCACCCCCGAGACACCCCCACCCCCTGGACACTCCCACCCCCTTGGACAACCCCTCACCCCTAGACACCACACCCAACCCCCTAGACACCCTCTACCCCCTTGGACAGCCCATGCACCCCATGGACACCACCCCACCCCTGGACACCCCTACCCCCTTGGATATCCCCCTCACCCCCTGGACACCATCCCTACCCACTTGGACACCCCCTGGACACCCCCACCCCCATTTGAAAAACCCCCACCCCCTAGACACCCCCACCCTAGACATCCCCACCCCCTAGACACCCCTAACCCCTTTTACAACCCCCTCAACCCCTAGACACCCCCCATGGACACTACCTAACCCCTTGGAAAGCCCCCTCACACCACTGGACACCATCCCCACCCCCTTAGAAACCCCCTAGATACCACCACATCCTAGGAAAGCCCCCAATATCTAGATATCCCCCACCCCATGGACACTCCCACCCCCTAGACACCCCCACCCCCATGACACCCCACCCCCAAAAACATGAATGTACACACACACACATGATAGAACACACATGGTAACAACAAAAATTGTAGAACTTTCATGATATCACTACCATGGTTTATGTTCCCAGAAAAAAAAAATTCATGGTCTAAAAGAACAATATGACACTTAACATGATAGAAATAACAAAGATATAAAAATAACATCTCAACATACAACTTTTGGGAATCTTGAAAAATAAAAAATGAAACTGAGGCATGTGAGGCTTACTTGAGTGTTGCGTGTCAACCTGATAGATCTGGTGATAATAAAGATGATGAATTATGTTGATAAAACTTGGTTGGAGGGTAAAACTTTGAAGAATCATTTCTAGGTTTTCTATATGGGAGGGATGAATCGAAGGTCGCCTGATCAAATAAAATAGAATGACACAATACATGGCGTGATAAATCATTTAAAAGCTTTAACACATTGGTTATTAAATAACCGATGTGATAAATAGTTTTTTATGTTTATAACATTAGTTATTTAATAACCAATGCAGAAAATCATTTATCACGTCGGTTATTTTATAATCAAAATGATAAATTTCCGAGATTTGATTTATCACGTCTGTTATAAAATAATCGACTTGATAAATCACCCAGATTTGATCTTTCACGTCGGTTATGAAATAACCGATGTGATAAATATAATATCGTTATTTTTTACCTCATTTATTTTATAATCGATGTAAAAACACAATTCTTGTTGAATTATCACGTGGGTTATTTTATAACCGACACAATAAACCAATTTTTACAGCTTACACATTGGTTATATAGAACCGATGTGAAAAATGCAGACGTGTTAAACATTTTTTTCACTAGTTTGCATGTCATAGATCATAATCATGAGTCATGGATAAAATCATGGTAGTTCAGAAGACATGAATATTAATGGATCAAAGAATATTATAAACTAAAAACATACACTTTGAGTCAAACTGAGCACACTGTGTATCATATTGAGGTGTGTCTGATTGATATGCAGCTAATTAGTACACTTTTTAGGAAAATATTCTTGATATATATTTCGGAAAGTCATACTATGCATTAGAATACTAATAATTCATACTTTTAATTCAAAATTATCTCTCTTTTCTAGCTTTTTGGAGATAGTTCAAAAGAAAAATATGAATTCCCAAAATATTTGTAAAATAAATAAATATGTATTAGATAAAAATGATAAATAACTTAACTCACAATTAGCAAATAAAATTATGAAAAAATTAATTAAATGAATATGTTTTAGGAATTCACATTTATATAGTCTTGACCCATTTCAGTGTTTTCATTATCTGATTTGCATCCTCGAAGTCCAATCTCTCACGAGCATGCGAATATTTGAACAAACCTCCCCGAGTCGAACAAAGGAATCCACCGGTATAAAAAACTTCTTATGTGAGTAATATTAAAAATAAATAAATTATAAAAAAAATATGAAAAAAATCCACTACTTATATGGAATTCACATATTAATTCTATTTGTGTGCATTCTTCCATCAGGTATGTTTCCCATTTCTTTCTGAGAACATTTATATCACCTTGTAAATATGAGTTTTTTTACAGTCATAGTAGTGCTTCAAAAATTTAAATACACAAAGGATTAAGAAATATATTAAATGGAATAGTAATAATCATTGAAAATACCACTTCTTTAATGCTATTTTTTCATGGAATATGATCTCTCTCATAAATTTACAAACTTAATAACCACAATCTTTTACATTGGTTTGTTCTAGATACTGCTAAAACATTGAGTAGAATAAGTAATTTGTTTTTATATGTGTTTGGATAGTGAAATATTAATATATATACCTTGATACTTATCTAATAATAGAACTTTTCTTCTTACATGGGATTAGTCCTTGGCCTCGTTTAGTGTTTTTCATGATAGTGATCCACTACCCTATCATAACAGAATCCTCATTAAAAGATAATATAAATTATACAACATGATGTTTAGTTCTAAAATGTTGGATTTAGTGTATTAAAAATTAAAAAACTCCATTATGTGTGGATAGTTTTTTGGATATCCATGAATTGAATCTAGTAAATAATTCTTTAATGTATCCAAATTTACTAAAATTAGCATCCTATTATATCAAAAAAACACAAAATGGAATAAGTGATGAAATAAATGAAAATAAATTTGATATGATTAAATTGTAGAGTCTTACCCCTGCATCACTGGTAATATATAGAGTTTTTCATCCTAAATTTATCATCCAAAGGATTTTATTAGACCTTCCACTACTTCATACTTTTTTTGGGTCTTATTGTGTCTTGTTATGTAGAGGTGATGTGATGACTAACGAGTCAGAACTTTTTGTCATGGAATAATCCATTCAAATTTTTTTCATATATACGCCTGCCAAAAATATGAAATGTATTTAGTAATAATTAAAATAGTATATCAGCTTTTTGAAAAGGAAATAATGGAGAAATACCTCATGTATACATTTAAAAATGAGGCACCCATCTAATAATAGTTGAGTATTTTAGTATCACTATTAAAACCTATGAAGTCTTGATCTTTCTCTATGTAGATATTTTATTTGAATTAAACTATGTGGTTGCAACCATATTTTAAATTTCTATACACATGATCATTGGA
This sequence comes from Viscum album, assembly GCA_963277665.1. Taxonomy (NCBI): domain Eukaryota; kingdom Viridiplantae; phylum Streptophyta; class Magnoliopsida; order Santalales; family Viscaceae; genus Viscum; species Viscum album. Next base: position 905,351,446 of record OY728153.1, read on the forward strand.
TGAAGTAAATGTGGATATTGAACGAGTAGGGTAATGGTGTTTTTGGTAAATCTTTTTGATCAGTTTCACAATCCTTTCGATGGGTTTGAGGCGGTTTTTTTATTTCATCTTCTTCTATTTGTCCGTCTATAATAAAATTAATTATTTTATATATATTTTCATTATTTCGCAAATTTTTATCTTGAAAAGTAAAATGGAAATGAATACCTCTATATCAGTATGTTTTTTACAAGATGTGATAGCCATGCGATGAATTTTACAACAGTTTTTTCAACTTTATTACTATCATCCTCAGGAATTGGAATAGGTAGCTCGACATTTGTCTCATGGGATACACTATTCGAATCACACACATGTCATGTTGGATGTGGATTGTTGTGTAGAATGTCATTGAAAATATTTAACACTATATCCCATGCCAATTAGTGTTGGTTAGGTATTTATAGATATAAATAATATCCATTATCACCATGTAGAATATCAATATAAGAAAGGTATAATTTTGTGTATGATTCACATTTCACAGAAACATCTATTATAACATTGATTACCACTTATAAGACATATCTTTGAGTGTGATCAGTAGCCTCATATTGGGTGGGGGTGGTGAGGGATCTCCTTGTGGTGGTTATTCTTGAGTTGCTTCTTCTATTTTCCTCAACCTAATTAATGTTTACATCATCTCTATATTCCGTTAGAATTGTCATTAAAGGGTGGATATTCTTTCGATCATCTATTTTATTATTTCACATTGATCATCCTCTTGTTTTTCTCAAAATATATTCTGAGCATCACCCTAAAACCCACACCTCTAACATGACCAAACTGTTCTGGCTACATCAAGGCCACCAGAAATTTGAGTTCATCTGAAACATGTATTCCTAATTCTTGTGACAATTTCAGATATAAAATATAGGAAAATAATTGATCATTGTTATTTAATAGTGAATTAAATAAAAAAAATATTCTGTAATACATATACATGAATCCCACAGTTTTTATGTGTTTTCATCTATTAGTATCACATCTTTATTTTACGTGCCTCCTTCCATAGCACACAATGTCGGATGTATGTGGTTTTTAATTTTATATCATAAATCTGAATATAAATAGAATAACATAATTGTGGTGTTGTTTCATTTCACATAAAATTATTACACATGATTTAAAATATGTACCCATTTTTTTTCAAGTGAAGCGTACACCATCCTTACTTAACAGTAGGTGTATGTTGGTTTTTTTCTCGTTCATTGTTTCTATCACTCAATTTCTATTTCATAAATAAAATTTTTCAATAAAAGTGATTAATAAACTCATCATCAAACAATGTATTACTAACCACAATGGAAATTAAAAGACACATCTTCACGATGTTTAATAAATTCACCCCACGCTTCTTAAGTTATCCTGTGTTCATAGATAACCGGGGGGTGCGGGGTAATTTTCCCTTCTTCATCATTAAGATGATGTTTTTTTAGAATTGTTCAAAATCCTTTATGAATCCTTCTAGTAATAATTACCACATACTTATTTTGGGATTCAAATAATATAATCTTCGTCTACAATGGATGATGGAAGAGTAAGTTAATGATTTATTATTTTATTTTTTAAGTAAAATAAATAAATGATATCATAATTTTATCATAATATCTTCCCACATCAGTGCCTTCATCCCATGAACAACTTGGTTCCTTGAATATTAGAATGCATTACTGAGATATGATTCCAATATAAATACTGAACATGACCTTATTGGGGTCAACATGTAGACCCCGTGCATTCTTCCCCACCTAATATTTGATGACTTTGACTTTCACCTTAATAATTTTTTCTAACACCATGAAACTAAGGTGATCCTATTTTTTTAGGGAAACTGGTCTCTCATCACTTACCACTTCCTTGGAATCAACATTTTTAATTCTTTCCTCTATAGAGATATAATTGACATGTTCAGATGACCATTGTACCTCTGCAGTGGGAGCAGTAGAAGGTTGAGTAACATATTGTTCCTTAGCTTTGGGAACACCAACATGTGTATAAGGTCATTCCTAATCACTAAAAGAAGAATATGGTTGAGAGAGTTATTGTTTCCTTAGGATTGGAAGAACAAACATGTATAAAAGTCATTATCTACTGAAATAGTTTAATATTTAATTTAGAGTACATAAATATAGATGTAAATGGATAATAAAATGAGAGAACATGATGTATATTCCGAAAACAAATGTAACCTGAATATTGAACACTATTTTTTGAAAGGATGAAAGGATTTTAACCATATATCAATTTCCCAAATCCCTTCATTGTGGTCTCCTCTCTCATAAAAAAACTCCGTCAAGATTGGGACCACTATGAAATGATTGCAATGTCCCAATGAAATGGTCATCCTCGGTTGAATTTTCATCTGAACATTCAGTGGTTTTGTTCGATAACAAAGCAATTGACCACATTCAATTTATGGGATCTGCAATATAAAATACTTATACGTCCTATAATTCAATTTTAAATGGTTTTTCTTTTTAAACATTCGTACTAAAATCAACATTCATGAATCTTAATTCATCTATTTTAATTGAAATCCTATTATTAACCCACTTGAATTGAAAAAATATTCACTAGTAATTTTGTATAACCCAACTCCCATTTTTTTGATGATACAAAATTATGAAATTTTCTAGTAAATTTGATTTATTGTCCTAGTACCAGAAACACGCATCGCTTCATCCATGAGTATTACTCCACTATTTTTCATGGTACTGTCTTCATCATGATAATTTTTATAGAACGTATAACCATTAATTACATACCAATTTTAAGATAATACATTCACCCTTGGTCCTCTGACTAACTATTGAAGTCATTCTGAAATTGAATTAGTATTTTCATCTGATTCTTTAAAAATATAGTCCCAAAATGAACCTATAATGTGTTGATTATCTGTGTTTGATATCTATATTAAATCCCTTGATGGATTGAAATTCCAAATAATTTCTTTATGTGTTTCAAAATATAGGGAAACCTCCAAACAGTTATGTAAAATTTAAAGGTTGTTCTGCTTCTGATCTATAATATTGATTGTGATAACATCTCTTCCATAAATTCCTTCACTCGTAAGCTGCATATTGGGACATGATTTAGGTAGACCAATTATTTCCACATCTAAGAGGTATTGATTATAGAATTAAATGGCATCCTCAACAATATCTCTCTCCTTAATACAACCCTTTGGACGACATTGATTTTTGACATAAACTTTCAAAATCGTCATATACCATTTCATGGGGTATATCCACCTATAGTGTACAATAACACAATGATTAATCTCTCTCACCAATTAAACCATAAAATGAACCATCTTACTAAATAATGTTGGTGGAAAGAACATTTTCAATTCAAATAATATGATGGAAATTTATCTTTCCATAGTTGGAAATTTCATCGGGTCTATAATTTTGTTTCATATAGATTTAATGAAGAAATAGAGTTTTGTTAATATATGATGGACATTCTTTGAAAAAATGAAACGTAAATCTATACCCATTAGATCTTTCATTAAAACAAGGAATTCATGTGATTTTACATCCTTTAAATTTAAATCAGTCAATGAAATGATTTTATTGATATTCTATAAATAACCCTATAGAACATTTACATCATTCAATTAGTTGGAAAATTGATATCTCTCCTTCATGGAAAGAGTGTACGATGTTAGAGGAAGAAAAGTTTGTTTTTTACCCTTTCCTGGTCCCAACACTTCTCATATTCCCATGTCAGCCATTTCTAACCTAGTCTTACTTCCATCTTTTTTTTGTGTGAATTTAGCAACATTCTAATGAAACTATCTAATACATTTTTTTCAATATGCGTAACCTCAAGATAATGTATGACGTACATAAAATTCTAGTATGGTAATTAAAAAAACTAATCTCCTTTTTCCAACCAGTTTTTATAAGGTTTTTAGAAAATGGTTTACCAAAATTAGATTCCATATATTTTACCTTCTCAATAATATTATCACCTATTAGTGGAACTAGTGATTTAAATTCATCAAAACATCCATCGAATGATGTCATCCAATATTGGTACATATGTCATCAGGGTAGAAATCTGCGATGTCTTAGAAATATGGTTTTCAACAAATTTTTTGTTGTGATTGTCTATGTACCTTTTCAATGCTGGGGAACCCTTGAGTTCCTTAAATGATATATCCTAAAAAATTTCCATAATAAGGAATGTAATTCATCATCCCGTACAACATGGTTCTAAAATTGATATATTCATTTCTGTAAGCATCATACAAGTAACAACAGAATCCCATAATAATTTCAAATCCTTGATCAGTGGAGCCAAATAAATATCAATATCATTACCCAGTTGTTTTAGTTATGATATAATCATAGATAACATGATTTATTTTTGTTTCATTCATAACCACAATTGATAGTTATAAATTACCAACATAACTAGCCATGTACTGTGAGTGATTCTTTTCCAACCAAAAGGATTCACTCCATCTATAGATAACTCAAGAAGAATATTTCTTGCCTTGTTTCCAAATTCAGGATACTCGTTATCAATTCTATTCCACTAAGGAGAGTTTACAAGGTGACGAAGTTTCGTATAAATATTTCCTATAACTACGTGCCACGTCATTTTCCCTTTAGTCTCATCACTTCCATATAGGAAATTAATCAATGGGGTGATTGGAAAATACCATACAATTTTGTAGGACCAGATTAATCATTATTTTATCGAGAAGCACCACACTTTGGTAATTCACTAATTGGTTTTGGTCCTTGAAAAAGCAATATACAATAACTCAAGTAGGTGTGTATTCTTTCAGATATCATACACATTGAGCGTAGAATTCAAGAACTCCTTCTAAGATAAAAATTAGTTTTATTGGGTGGACAAACCTTTGATCAAAGTTTGATCATTGGGGGAAGCCTACTAATGTAAAATAACCATAAATTTTAAAAAAAAATCCACCCTAATTGTGTCGAACAAAAACTCAAAATTATATAGAAATCCTTAGATTTTATAAACAAAAACATTATTTGAAAAAAAAATTTAATTTTATAAACAAAAATGTATTGTTTTTTTTTGTTATAATCTGTCTCATAGGTTATTTAAAATATTGGATTAATAAAGAAATAAAAAATTATAAATTAAGTTATTTTATCAATTTTTAGTTATTAAAATTGATAGATAACCAACAAAAAAATTGGTTATTAACCAATTAAATTTTTTACTAACAAATACTCATTTTAGTATAACTGTTTGGTTCTTCTTTATTTTTTTCAATTACTATTTTTGTTAACCACCTTTTTTCCCACCCTTAAGCACCATTACAGATTGGGGGGTAAGCTCTAGAAAAATTTATTTCCATTTACGACGGGTTTGATAAAAAATTACATGATTACAAATATATATATATATATATATATATTAAATGTTGAATAAAGGATGATGTGAGTTAAATTTTATATTATTGAATTAAAATAAACATTAAATATCATATGCCAGTAAACTATTCTAAAAATCTATTATATACTAATAAATTCAAATTCAACAAAATAATTAAAATCTGCAACTTTGATAATTAGGTAGAAAATGTTCATTAAAAATCGCCCAAAATTAGGGATGTTGACTCATCAAGTAACCATGAAATTTGGTATAATCAAATGCCAGATCAGTTGATTTTTTTCAATCCCTAATCCATTTATAACCCATTTATTTTTTAAATTGTTATTTTTAAATATATTTGATTATATTTTGAAATATAGCCAAACCGGTTTATTTAAAGATATGGTTTTTATTTTTATTTTTAACCATTATTTATAAATCTAAAATCAATTGATATAAAAAAAATTATTAATTTTATTTTCATTTTAAAATAAATAATTATTGAGTTAATAATAATTAATTTAATCTGATTTAGATTTTATATTTCATTTCTAAATTTAATATGAACAATACTCAAAATACATAAATAAATTGGATAATTTTTCTATCTTTTTAATATTCAGTCAATAATTTAATTATAATTAAAAAATAGGGTTTGGTAATTCCCTAATATTATTTGGTGTTATAAATAAAATATTTTTCTATCCCTCCTTTCTAATTATTAAAGGATGAGAGGAATGTCTGCGGAGGGAAATGAAAAACATAAAGGAATATGTTACTATAGAATGGTGGAGGCTGTGTTTTCAAACTCCATGCCTCCAACAAGATTGCCTTTTTCTCTAAAACCCTTCACCACATGATGATGATGATAATGATGATACAAAGATAAATGGTTGGAACGTGGTGGAAGTCATGTTTTGGAGGAATATCCCTAAAAATGGTAAAAAATATGGAGCAGTACCTTGGAGAACAATGACCCCTCATGAAGATAACAATGAGGTCTTCAATAGAAAAGGCTATCACCAATGTTCTGATCTTATTCCAGAAGAGAATGGAGGAATCCTATGAGGGACCCTATACCACTATCCCCTTCGCCTAGGAACACTACGTTGGGGTACCTAAGAACGGATATCTAAAACGTACCCAAACCCCGACACCATAGAACCCTAGAGGGACGACACGTGTGGATGATTTTTATGGCAGTTGGTGTCAAGCTATCCCATTCACCAATAAACACTCCCCAGGGGTACCCTAGCAAGGAAATATCGAAGGTACCACAACTCCTACACTGGAAATTGAAACTCCCTAGTGGTACCCATGAAAGGGGATCCTAAACAAACCCTAACTCCCCCAGGGAACCCAATACACATTAATGAACTCCCTAACATGCAATGTACTAGATTTTAGCCAACCTATTATAATAGGCCAATGATTCTCATCAATAAATACTTCTCCATTGGGCAACGTTTTTAAGAACGGTTTCAATGGAGGGTGGTTTACAGTCCTCCCCTTCACCTGGGAACACATCCTTAGGGTGAAAAAGGAGATCCAGTAGTCATTCCAATCGAGGAGGTCCTGGTAGAGGAGGAACATGGTTGAGGCGGGATGTGTATGTGTCGACGTGTAGGGTAGACCACAATACGGTTTCTCTGGAAGGTCATAGCGTAGGAAGACCGTGGTAGAGGAGGGATGTGGATGTGTGAGCGTGTAGGGAAAGGCATGGTATGGTTTCTCTGGGATTTCATAGCAGAGGCAGAGTGTGGTTGAGGTAGGATGTGTATTAGATGACGTTCAGGGAGGTCATGGTGGGGTGGAACGCGGCCACGGTGTGCATTCATGGATGAGGTGGAATGCGGTTGAGGATGGGATTCTTTGCGGCTGACCATCATCAGTGCGGTCATGGAGGTCGTGGAATTGAGGCGGAGACAAAGCTGGTGTGCGGGTCAGTAGGGCTTTAGCTGTCTGGTGTATAAGATTTTTCTCATGTTCAAATACATGTGGAGTCAGGGGTGTGCAGGTATGTGTAGGGTTGTGTTACACTATTAAAAGATGGAGGTGTCTGACTAGCGTGGTTTAATGGAGGGAGGTGGCACATGTAGGTGGGGCTTCCTAGAACTGTTGAAAGGGGATCAACAACTATTTAAAGAGGCTGGGTCTACCCTTTGATTTACAGAATTTTTTTAATTATTATAATTTTATCAGTGCTTTTTTTAGCATTGATAAAATGTCCATTTATAAACGATTTTTTGAGTATTGATAAAGTGACCCCCTTTTAATAGTTCCTCGACTATGAACTCTTTTTAACCAGTGGTAAAGGATTTTTTATCATTGATAAAACTCTATTTAGTAGTAGTGATTGTTGTTTAGTTTCATTTGAGCACATTGAATTTCCCGATCAGTGAAAAATCCTCTATGTTCAACGCCCTAGTGGTTACGAGAGAGAGATTATTTGGTTAACATAAATAGATTATGAAGGAGTCCAATGTGTTAAATATATGTCATGGGAAACCCTTGCCTCATGGATTGGGGTTAACAAGTCCCAATAATATTTACATAGGCATGTAGTTGTGCAAGAAGATACCACACCACCACACCAAGACCTATGGTGTAGATATGATTTCATATGCTTGGATGTAACATAAACAAACCATCTAAACATCGGTGTAGAAAAAATTTATTATTTTTACATTAAACATGTAATTAAAACTAATATATGTATGCAATTTCTTTTTTAGAATTTTTTTAGCATCATTTTAGATACAAAATTTCCTGTTAATATTTTTTGTAATTCATCCAAAAATATATTATTAATTTCATATTATATAATAAATCTAATTTATATAAAACATAATTTAAATCAACATCAACAATCAAACTATTATTTATTGAAAAAATTTACAATGTTATCATATTTATGCAATAACTTATTGATTGTTTTTTGACTAACAATGTGGCTTTTGTGAACATCCTTCACACATGCCAGGACATAATTTTGTAACAGTTTTTTGACTTATCCCATATCAACAAATCAACTACATTTTTTTTCTTTTGAAAAATTAAATGACGAAAGAATTTCTAAAATCAAATTGATGTAAAGGAAAATAAAGCCCATACTATATATTTTTTTTTAAAAAAAAATTCCTTCCAAAAATCATAGGAAAAAATTATTATTAATTGAAAAAATTATATCCCCCTTTCACTTAGAAAATCACAGTTTTTTAAATTTCCGTTAAAAACTAATATACACTTAAACTAAAATAATGAAATTTCTAATTAAAAATAAATATACTTTAATTAAAAATAATTTAAAAAAAACTAATAGAATTTTTAATAAAATTAATAGATAACATTTATTGTAACATAATTTTAAAGGGAAAACGAACATGATTTATTTTTAACTTTATTTTTTTAATTGAAATTTTTAATTTTTGTTTAAAAGAAACGGGTTTTTTTATATTATAGATTTAAAATGCTATCATTTAGAAAAATTAAAATTCTTATTTAACATATTATAAAAGAATAAAATTCTTTTTTAATCCCCAAATACATCATAAAAAAATGGATATTTAATTTTTAATTTTTTTTAAATAAAATCATTTATTTTAATTTAATTTTTTAGGAGGAATATAAGGATATTTTTTAATTTTATATGAGATCAATATTTTTTTGATACAATATTTTTGGATTGGGAATATATTATTTTATTTCTTCATATGTAAAAGAGAATTTTTTTTAATTGTTCATAACTAAAATTTAATTTCATATGTTATATTAATAAATATATAAATATTTTCATTTTTTAATAGATTGTTTGATTTCTTGTAAAATTTATATTTGAGTTTTATTAATGAAAAAAAATTTATATTTTATAATAAAAATTAATTTTCTTAAAATTGAAACAGAATTTTTGTTGAATATATATTTATGAAAAATAGTTTTCTACTTTTTTACTCTTTAAATTATTAATGGAGAATATGAATTTTCTTTTTAATTATAATAATTTTAAAAATAAATTTTTATTTTCTAAAAAACTGCCCATCTCTCCTACATGAAATCCATGGCGATATATGGTTGTAATCCCATTATATCATGAATTTACCTCCTCCCTCATCTAGTAACACAACACATACACATTGGTATTATGAACCCAATGTCTTCAAATCTTATTCATTTTATTCCTGTATATGGTTATCATTGTCACTAAAAATAATATTGAATTCCCACTACCACAGATAGATCTTTTGACACGACACAAAATGTTTTAACATCGCTAAAAAAGGATTTTTGTCGTCAAGGACATTAAAATGACAACCCGTTTAATATTGTTTTCATTAACACTGATAAAAGCCCTATTGTTGAAATGTGTCATTTGAATAACACAACATTGCACCAAATACACCTGTACGCAAATGCACCAGTGTGAAAATTCACAATTTAAGTGAAATAAAATTTTCATTACAAATATAAAAAATTTATAATATATAAATTTCAAACAATATTTTCAACAATTAAATTTTCCTTTACTATCCAAAAACATTTAAAAACATCAATGTTTAATTTTATTTGGCACCTGTGATCCCCTCTCAAAAAATACTAAACATTGTAATAGTTTTCAAATACACCACCCCAACCTAAGAAAAATAATTCTTATTTATAAAGAATCAATTCTTATTTTAATAATACTATAAAAAAATAAATTAAACATAAATAACAAAGAATATATTTTTAAAATTTCAATATTAAATAAAAGGACACACATGTATCATGACCACAAAAACAACTTTACATAGCGCCACCCTTTAGCAATGCTAAAAAAATGTGCTGATAAAGGGGTACCATTATCAGTACTAAAAAACTAGTGATTAAAGGATATTTTAACAGTGCTAAAAACACTATTAAAAGTACCAATTTATCAGCAATTTTAGCAATATGAATGGTACCCCTTTATCAGCGTTCTTTTAGCATTGTTAAAGTGAATCCCTTTATTAGTGATTATTTAGAAGCACTGATAAAGGGGGATTTATCAGTGTTTCTCTACTAGTGCAAATAAATTGTATATTTTAAAAAAATTCATTTAAAATAACATATATTTTTTAAAATATGTTTTAGCTAAGGCTAAATAGAAATTTACAATTAGAATGTACGATACATAGTGAAAATGGTTTATAAAATAATTAAAAAATATTTTTAATTAATAACTTACTAATTATTATCGATTAACAGTCATTTATTAGCAATTTGAAGACACAAAAAATAAAAAATGTAATAAAAGATCTAAAATATATTGAAAACGTAACTCAGATTTCAAAGGGTCATAAATTCTGATCTGTGTGTCCATTTTATCTCTACCACATATCAAATTTAATATTTCAATGTCATATTCACACTAATTATAGGGATGAATCCCCTTTTACATTTTACAAGTCCCAAAAAGTCCATAATAGGCCTTTAAAACTGATTTTGTAGTCGGTGTATCCTATTTTTTTAACATTCAATGGACTTACATCCTTGTTTAAGTGGGTAGTTTTTTCACTTTTCAGTGGGGAAAAAATTTATTCACAAGTATTACATTCATATTAATATTAATATCTTCAAATTTTATCATTCTTCAAAATTTAGTTTTATTTATAAGAAAATATGTAATACTATATACATATTTTTTATATATTCACACATAAAAATATATTTTTATAAATATGTATGTAAACCTATTTACATGTAATTTATATTTATAAATAAATAAACCATATCTAAATAAAATATAATATCCATTTTATTTAAAATTAAAATGTATAAAAAGGTATATATATATACAATTACTATATATATAATGTTTTTATATATAAAAATATATTTTTGTGTGCATTCAAAAACTGATATATATTTATCTATACAATCTAATATAAGTATATAAATATTAATATATATTATATTTAAATAAATATAAATGTGTATAATTATATTTATAGATTCACACACATATATAAATAAATATTTATTTATTTATATGTATGTATGTATTTATAGACACACATACACAAAAAATTATATTTTATATATGTAATTATATATATAAATATATGGATAAAAAATACAAATAATAATAATAATATAAATATATTAATATATAATAAAATACATAATAAAAAAATATAGGTGAGTGGAAAAGGATCAATATTTTGAGGTGGACGTCTCAGTTACAAAACCCCGCAAAGGCAGGGGTGCACACGATCGAGTGATACAGGTCCCTAGCATTGTTAAAGGGTGGGGGGATTCCTAGAATTGTTAATGGGGTGAGGAGGATATACTAGCACTATAAAAATGGGTGATTGAGTTATAATAAAAGGGTGGGTGTCCCACCCTCAAACTTTTTGAATAATAAATTCTTTTTATGAAATTCTTTTTTTTACATTTATTAGTGCTAAAAAAAGTGGCGATAAAGGTCCCATCTATCAGATCATCTTTAGCATTGATAAATTCCCTCTTTTATCAATGGTGATAAAAGAAGACTTTATTAGAATTTTTTATTAATGATAAAAGAGACCCCCTTTTAATAGCGTCGAGGATAATAATGTTTTTTTAAATTTGTAAATGCCCATTTTGCGCCATGTTAAAGGCCATATTTATAGTAGTTGAGTCATACCGACCTTGTGCATCAGATTGATGTGGGGATGATTCGTACAGATCAAAAATTAATTACGGAACATTTTTCTAAAGTATCAAAACAATATGAATATATATTCATTTCAAATAAATTTAGATAAAAAATAAGTTAAACTAAATGTAGGGATCAACAGCAGGATATGAAATCATGTTCGATAGTGGGGTTCGGTAGGAATGCACTAGGGATAGTGGGAAATGAAGGCCTATGATCATCAAGGTGGATGAATGAATGAATCAAGACCTAGTGTGATGGTGAGGTCTAGAAATGAGTGTCAAACCGTAATCGAGGAAGGGGTCAATGACATGAGAGGGGGAACATTCTCTAGTAGGGGATGGTGATTTTTCAGTCGGGTCATCTCCATTATCAATAGATCTATCCACCTCCTTGATCTTCCCAGTGGTTCCCAATGGAAGCTATGGTTTGGGTGTCAAGGTTAGCAATGAAATGGTAGGATGGCTACCTTGGGTGATTTCAGTCCAAACCTAATTCTAGGTTTCTCTACCTTGTTCTTTCAGGCAATATGTATTTGACTTTTAGTCTATTGGATTTACTACTATTTACAATTTCTTTGTATTTTTTGGGGAATTTTGCATTTGGGGATTCAATAATGTAATGTATTATATCTCAATCTATCCTAAAAGGGATTCTACTATTCTTAATAGTGGGGTTTTCCCAACCTATTCTAATAATAAATTTCACTAAAAAATAAAAAAACCTTTAAAAATTATATAAATATAAACATTTATAATATAAAAAAATCACAAAAAAGGAACCAAATAATAGCGTCATTATAATGGTGGGGGATTAACTCCATTATATGGATGAAACTTCATCCCTAAAACGTTTGTAATTCATCACATATACTCCATCATATAATCATTTTGTTGATTCTACTGTTGTCATTGATGCTCTTGATGTTGTATATACTCTTCATACTCTTTATCTAATCCCTGAACAGCCCCATCCTGAGCTCGTAGCCTTTCCTCATACTCTACAGAAGTGAAGGATGATGATCTCATACACACTTTGTTTTTTGTTGTAAGACATTATGGTGAATGAAAATATTAATTATGGTGACCGCATTCATTTGGAAATTTCATGGTGACACGTCGTGGTGACACCCTACCAATGATTACCCGTTTAATTTGGTAATAGAAATTTAATAAACGGGAAGCCAAAGGAGGGTGAAGGTAGGTCATAAAAGGGGATCTCCAACACCATTTTTTATCATCATATTCAGAAGCAACACATCTTCATGCTTGAGTGCAGTATTTTTTAAGGTGTTTCTCCATATTTTTAAAGATATTATTTCTTCTGTATTTTCTACTTGTAATTGAGGGAGAGAGAGTTTGTACCCACATTTTACCATAGTGAAATCATTCTATTTTCTTGTATTTTTTTACCCCTTTTTTTTGGGGTTTCCATGTTACATATGGGGTTATTTTAATTCCTTATTTTTTCAATTTATTTATACATTTCAATTATCATTGAAATTATTAGAAAATTGTTTAGGGTCCTAACAAGTGGTATCAGAGGAATGAGGTTTTGGCCTGAGAAAATTTTGGACCAATGATGTGTCCAAATGGTAGTGAAATACAAAATCAAAAAAATAAATGGAAATAATTTTTCATTGTGGACAGTGAAGATGAAAGAGGTATTGTGGAACGATAAATGTCTAAAGGTGATTAGAGAGTAACTGATGGGGGTGACAGATTAAAAATTGAGTGACATGGACAGGAATTCTATTTACAACATCCATTTGTCTTCGGAAGATGTGGTCATGTCAAGCATTGTAAAGAACAAGACGAAAAAAGAAATTTGAGACACTCTGACAAATCCGCATAAGCAAAAGTCACTCCATAATAAAATTTTATTGAAGATAGAATTATACACTTATAAAATGGTAGATTCATCATCGGTGACTGACCACATAAACACCATCAATACCCTTTTTCACAACGTAGAATATGGGGATTTAAAATTGTGGATTCTAAACATGCAGAGATTATAATCCAAAGGTTTAGACATTAATGTGATCAAATTATCATAAACCTCCCCAATAATATCATAATGGATATGTTTTCATTCAATGATGTTGTAGATGCGGTAATTGAAGAAGAAAGTTGGTGTAAGAACAAGGAATACAGACATTCAACTTCACACTAAGTGGAAGATCTGTTAATGGAAAGAAAAAGAATGATGGAGTGTAGTTACAAGGTGAAATATAATCATGGAAGGTATAAATCAATGAGAAGGAATAAAAACATAAAATGTTACAATTGTAGTAAGAGGAGCAGGGTGGTGAGAAGAACTCTCCAGTAAATGTGGGGAGTACATCTGGAAATGGAGACGTACAAGTATGTGACGTGCCAATGAATACTGAAAGAATACAAAATCTCAATGACGCATGGATTGTTGACTCAGGAGGAACATGGAACATGAAATATCTTTGAGAATGGTTTAACCAATATGAAACTATCCCATAAGGAATTTTGTACATGGTAAATGGTCATAAATTGAAGATCATTGGAGTTGGAAACATCAAACTGAATATTCATGATAACATAGTCTAAACCATCCAAGGAGTACACCATGTGGGGGGTATCAAGAAGAAAATTTTGTCCTTGGGAAAATTTTATGATATCAGATGAAAGAAACACATTGAGAATGGGATGATGAATATTGTTAAGGGAGCACTTGTGGTGATAAATTTGGAGAAGATCTCAAATAACTTTTATGTGCTTATGGGTGAAATGTCCAAGGAATCAGAGATATTTGTCTCATAAAATACATCAATGGAAGAGTTGACGACGTTATGGAATTAGAATCTTGGCTATATGTCCGAATGAGGCCTAATGATTCTTGTAGATTAGAATTTTTTTCCTATGATTATGAAGGTATCCCTATCATTTTTTGTGAATTGTTTTTTGAGTAAGTAACACCTGTTGATGTTGGGAATGTCAATGATAAGGAGTAACTAGATCTTAGAGTTTATTCATTCCAAGGTTTGGAAATCAATGGTTGTGTCCCTAGCAAGAGTAAGGTACATTGTATATTTCATTGATGACTATTCTAGGAGATGTTGGGTGTTTCTTATCAAGAGTAAATTGAATATCTTTGAATTATTCAAAACATTCAAAGTGTAAAATCAGATTGAATCTGAAAAAAAGATCAAGTGTTTGAGGTCTAACCATGGTGGAGAATATAAAACCGATGATTTTTGGTTCTTTTTTTATAACAGGAAGTAATCAAGAGGTAGTTCATGGTGGAATACACTCTTTAGCAGAATTGAGTGGTAGAGTAGGTGAATATAACCTTGTTGGATATAATAAGGGAGATGCTGAAGACTGGAGGACTTACCCAGACATTATGGGCAGAAGCAGTAAATATTTCCTACTATGGGATCAATTGATCCCCTTCAGTGGAAATTGAAATGAATTTGCTGATGGATATGCGGAATGGTAAACCCGATAATTATTCTCAATTAAATACATTTGGAAGTTATGTATATGCACTATTTCATAGCCAGGAAAGATCGAAGTTAAACTCAATATCCAGGGAATATATCTTCTTGGGATACACTTATAGTGTGAAGGGGTATCAATTGTGGGATCACATTTCCGCCAATATTATTATCAGTAGAGATGTCATCTTTTCCAATGACATAGTGAAAATGAATATTTATAATGACACGGAGAAAGAGAGTACAGAAACTACAATAGTCAAGGTGAAGAATGAAACAAAGGAAGAAACAGTTTTCTATGGGGAATTACCAGAGCATGATGATCAAGTACCATATGATACTAGACTATAATGACCAAATCTAGAGAAAAGAGTGCCAATATAGAACTCAGATTATGTTACTGAGAGAAATGTTTCAAATTTCTTATTGACAGAATAAAGAGAGCTATCATCTATTTTAGAGGACACCCAAAGTCCATATATATCTTCATGGATGGAAATGATGCAGGAGGAACATGATGCACTGCACATGAACAAGACATGGGATCATGATTCAGTACCTCATGGAAGTAAGGCTATTAGGAAAAAAATGGGTCCATAAGATCAAGAGGGATGAAATAGACCCAGTGGAAAGATATCATGTGAGACTGGTGGTCAAAGGATATGCTCATAATGAAGGTATGAATTTAAATGAAAAATTTTCTCTTATTGTTAGACTAACAAATATTTAGGTAGTGATGGTTATGTGTGTTGAATGCACTATGGATCTAGAGTATCTAAATGTGAAAACAGATTTTCTACATGGTGACCTTGATGATGAAATCTATATTCTATAATGAGAAGGTTTTTCTGAATAAGGTAAAGAGAACATGGTATTGAGGTTGAAAATTTTCTTTAAAGTCTCAAACATGTGTTTAGGTGTTGTTACAAGAGATTTGATTCATATATCATGAGCCTTGGATACAAAAGACTTAACGTAGATACTTGTGCTTATTTCGAGGGTCTATATGGTAATGATTTTATCATTATACTATTTTATATGGACGAAATGTTGGTTGATTGCCCTAATAATGATCAAATCCAGGAGATGAAGGCACAATTGTCTAGGGAGTTCGATATGAATTACATGGGACAAGCAAACAATATTCATGGGATGGAAATTTACCGAGACAGGAATAGTGGAATGATTTGGATATCACAAAAAAACTTATTTATGGAAAGTCTTAAAATGCTTCAACATGAATGGTTATAAGAAAATTTCTACCCCTATTCCCATTAATTCCATGGTATCCTCTACGATGAGTCTTAGTATTGAAACAGAGAGGATTTAAATGTCTCATGTACCAAATGAATAAATAGTGGGAATTCTAATGTTCCCCATGGTTTTTACTAGAATAGATATTGCACATACGGTGGGAGAAGATAGTCGGTACATAGAGAATCTAGGAAGAAAGCATTGGATCATGGTGAATAGGATCCTGAGATACATTAGGGAAACCTCATATGTTTCATTATGTTTTGGAGGATCATATTTCACTATCAGAGGATATGTTGATTCAGATTTTGCAGGTGATTCTGACTAGAAAAAAATCCATTAATGGTTATGTGTTTAAACTTTAAGGAGGAGCTATGAGCTGCATTTCAAAGTTACTGTCAGATGTGGATCTATCAACAATGGAGGCAGAGTACATGGCCTCTACAAATTAATGAAAACATGTGATTTGGATGAAATGGTTTTTAGCCGAGCTCAGGCACACACTAGATCATATTTCATTGTTTTTTGATAGTAAGAGTGCCTTTCACATTACAGGGAATCCATATTATTATTCTAGGATTATTCACATTGGTGTAAAATATTATTTTGTTTGAGATGTGGTGGAAGATGGAAGTTTCGACATGTAGAAAATTCACACAAAATAAAATATGGAATATTTTCTGGAAAATGTGATTGGTTCTGATATGTTCAAATGAAATAGATCCTTGAAAATCATTGTAGAGAAATGAGCAGTAGTTTTGGAAGATAGAAAGGATTTGTGGAGATGTTATTGGAACATAATCAAATATCTAAGTGTGAGATATGTTGGAAGACGTTATGGAAAGAGGAAATATTAAGTATGGTCGTCGCATTCATTTGGACACGTTGTGGTGACACGTCATGGTGAAACCCTACCATTAATTCCAAATATAATTTTGTAATATAAATTTAATAGTGAGGAGGCCAAAGGAGGGTGAAGGCATGCTATAAAAGGGTATCTTCTCCACCGGTTTTTATCACTGGATGTTGAAGAAACATATTTCATCCATGAGTGTAGTATTTTGTAAGGTGTTTCTCCATATCTGAAAAGAGAAAATATCATGTGTGTTTTCTCCTTGAAATTGAGAGAGAGAGAGAGATTTTGTTCCCAAATTTTTTTATAGTGAAATTATTCTATTTGCATATGGGTTTTGACCCCATTCATTTGGGGGATTTCCCACATTACATCCTGTGATTTTTTCCTCAATTTTTCACTTTATTTATATCTCATAATAATCATTGAATTGATTGAACAATTGTTTACAATCCTAATTTTTTTTTCTAAATTATGACATCAGTTCAATTCTATATTATCTAGTCTAAGTTGATTTTAAACCAATTTCAATCACCTTTCCTTTCTAAATACCACTTTTCACCACAAATGACTATGTTTTCTCATTTAAACATGCTCGTATGAGGCCTCGACGTAACCATATTTCTTATCCTAACTCCCACACATATGAGAAATATATATCTAATATATATCCTCAAATTGAAAAAATATAAATAAAATGATTTAAATTAAATTATATTAATTTAAAAAACATAAAAAAACACTAACCACAATCAGTTACTGTCTCTCACCAGCAATATGCCCAGTACTACTATAAGTGTATATCCTCTTGAACACAAAAAATGTAATAAATGGTTCAACCACAAACAATATTAATGTATCATATACATATCATATTAAAAAATATTATTTCCCAACATTCGATGATTTATTCTAAAAGTAAGACTCTCAACTATGTGTGTGACATCCCGCCAGCCCCAATTCTATTAACTATAAGATGGTAGCCTCCTGAAAGTATCTTCTATATAGTATGTCAAAAATACCAGTGAATCCTGGGTGGGGAAACTACCACAAAAATAGGTTTTCACAGTGCCACCCTTTTGAAATGTTAAAAAACACTGATAAAGGGGTACCTTTATCAATTCTTTTCTAGCGTTGATATAGGTATCACCTTTATAATCAATTTTTTGCATTGTTAAAGGGTAACCGTTTATTAGATATGATAATGGGTATATTTCAAATAAAAACCATATAAATAATATATTAATATATTAATATATAAATATATTTTTATCGATATAAATATAATATATATTTTCTAAATATGTTTTAGATATATATATGTATAAATTTACAACTAATATATAATATGTTTAGACAAAATAACTTTTAAAATACTTAAAATATATATTATTAATTAATAATTTTCATATTATTATCAAGGAATAATCATTTAATAAAAATTTTAAGACACACAAATTTAAAAAAATAATAAAAGATCTAAAATAAGTTGAAAACGTAACTCAAACTTCAAATGTTGATAAATTTGGATACAGGTTTCTTTTTTAGCTCTTCTATATATCAAATTGAACACTACGATGAGATCTATGAACTAGTGACATAAAAAACCCCTTTGTCACATTTTTCTAGGCAAAAAAATTCCAAAATGCCGTCAAAATGGGTTTTTAGCTGGGATATCATGTTTTTTTAATATTCGATGAAATTTTTACCTCGTTTAAGGGAGATTTTTTCTCTGTTTCAGTGGGAACTAAATTTATTTAGAGTTATTACATTCATATTGATATTATGGCTTTAAAAATTAATCATTTTTCACAATTTAATACTATTTATAACCAAATATATAACAATATATACATATTTTTTATATATTCATACATAAAAATTAAATTTTACAAAAAAATGATTAAACATATTTACATATAAAAAATATTTCTCAACATATAAGCCTTTTCTAAATAAAAACTAAAATCCATTTTATTTAAAATAAAAATATATTAATTTTTATATACATATATATTGTGTGTGTGTGTGTGTGCATGTATATATTAGGGTGTGTCTGTATTAACTAACTAATATGTATTATCTATTTATTCTAACTTATTAATACACATATTAATATATAATATATGTAAATATATATAAATATATATAACTATGTATAATTATACTTTCAGATACACATATATCATATATATGTCTATGTATATTGTATATATGGATTTTTGTTTGCGGCAGGATTAATTATTGGAACCAAAATTGGGCTAGTAAATCTCTCATCTTTTCAGGGTGGCTTTCTCCTAGAATTTCATTTAGTGAATCCTTTTCCATAATGAACTTCATTCACACCACTCATGATGCACAACATTGTTATATTTTTGATAGCCTACAACTTTCTTCTGAACCGGATAAACTCATCTTCACTGGAGCATCATCGAGAATTTTTTCAGCTATGGGATATTTTCTCTCATTACAAGGTAATAATATTGTGGGAATGAGTAAGTTTCTTTAGTGCAAATAAATTATGATCAAATTCAACATTCTTGTGAGGCGTATCCGGCACTGTGCCTTTCCAACCGATGATGCGATTAAGTGTAAATGGATAATTATGTTATCATAATGTTTTTGTGGTTGTATCTATAAGGAGGAATCATTAAAACACATGTTCTTTGAGGGATATTGGGTAATAATAGTTTGGGAATATCTTGGGAAACTTATTGGTATTGATATTTATGTGGGTGATGGTGAAGTCTTCTACTTCTCATGGTTTCACTATATAGAATATAATAGCTTGGAGAGGAAGGTGAGGGCTGCCTTGATTTTTTCTAGTTACTGGATTATATGGAATGCAAGAAAAAAAAGCTCGAGTGGATGGTCTTTCTAACGTATGCTTTTAAATTCATACTTGGGACTAGTGTATTGTGGTGGATCTATAGGATCTTCTAATAAGCTGTGAAAAATAAAAATCCATGATAATTTTCATGAATGGCTAGTGAACCACATCCTTTTCTCAACAGGGGTCTTCACTGGGTAGACGGATCTGATAGAACCCCCGATGTAATGGCTTCAAGCTCAATAATGACAACTCTTATAACCTTGGCATCATGAGAGGGGGAGGCATTGTTCATGACTCCGATGTTTTAGTGGTGATTTCATTTAGAAGCTTTTATGGTCATGGAAGCTCTCTTATTTCAGAGGCAGTAGATTTTCATAACGGTTTGGAGATTTATCTCTCTAATAATATTTCATCCATATAGATCAAAAGTGATTCTTTAGTTACATGCAACTCTTTCCAAGGGATATGTGAACCTCATAGGTCTATCATTTATATTACTTGAAGATTCATTGAGTTTATTGGTTGATCTACCATGATGCATTGATATAGGAATGGAACTTTCCTATGGATACACTGGCTTCGAGGAGGAGTCTGAGGAGTCCTTGTATCATTTAATTTACACGGGGCTCTCTTCCCACCGAGTTTTTCAATTTTGTAACGGTTGATTCCTTAGGGATTCCTTTCTTTTATCCACCCTGACATGACTGATTTCCCCTCCCATTTATTATCAATAAAGTACCCTACTTTGAATGAATGAATGAGTATATATATAAATTTTAATATAAATTTATATTAATATAGAAATGCATATAACGAAATATATATAGATAAATAGATACATCATCGAAGGGAGAACCAACCAATATGGATGAGTGGTAAACACTACTACACATTTGGCCTTTCATAGTGTGAAAATTGCCTTTAACAGAGCTAAAAAGGGGTTGTTAATCACAGTGATTATAGGGTGCCTTTATCAGTGTGTTTTTAGCACTGATAATGGCCTATCCACCTACAGTGTGATATTTATATAACAACACACCCTATAGAAAACCTAAATTTTAAATAGCACACCCAAAATCAAAACGTCTATATTAATTTAATTGACATCATAAATACAAAAATGTCTACCCATGGTATATAAAAAAACACATATATTTACATTTCAAACAAATTTTTTATATAATTACATTTATAATTTTCCAACAAACACTCTAAAACACTAATATTTCATATTTTGATCCCATGATCCCCTATCAAAAATGTTTTCCCATGGTATCAATTTTCGAAAAACCCATATCAACCCAAGAAAAAGTTTCCACTTATATAAGAAAAAATTATTATGTTAGTAATACTATAAATAAGTTAATTATTTATTTATATGAAATAAAAACATTAATTAAATGTCAATATTTAATAAAAAAGAATCATTTGGAGTTATACGGGTCATATTGTGCGTCCTATTGAGGTGGTTCTGATTCCTATAACTTACAAATGAGTTATGGATCATTGTCATAAAATAAAAAAACAATTCGAATGTGTTTTCTTGATATTGAGTATGCCACTTTGGATTTTATTAAAATTAATGTCAATTGTAAATAATGATACCTTTGGAGTTAACTGGAAACACCATCCATCGTATTGAGGTACAAATAATTCCTACTTGTCAAAATTACTGATGAATATTTTTCCTAAAGTATCAAAACAATCCAAATATATTTTCCCCATTTTCGGTATGTCCAATGTGTTTTATTTACTAAAATATCATTTCAAACTAGAAACACATATTTTGAGTCATACCGATTGTATCATGCATCTTTTTTATGTGAGACTGCTTCATACATGTCACAAAGGACTTATGAATCATTGTATTGAATTATCAAGACAATCAGAGCTCGTTTTATGGGTTTTCAGTGAGTGACACATTTTGAACTAAAATGTTAATTTTAAAATGATAACTGACACTTTTAGTCATAATAGTCACATTATCCATCTTATTGAGGTATCGTTGGCTCTTACACATCAAAAATGACCCATGGATCATTTTCCTAAAGTATAAAGACAATTTGAATTCATTTTCTTAGTTTTTAGTATTTCACATGTTGTTTTTACTTAAATTAATGTCATTTTTAAATAAAAATAGACACCTTGAGTTATACCGGCCACAACATGTATCTTATTCAGGTGTTGGTGATCTTTAAACATCAAAAATGACAAATAAATCATTTTCCAAAAATATAAAAACAATATGAATTCCATTTCTTGGTTTTTAATATCTCACGTGTTGTTTTAACTTAAATTATTGTGAAATTTAAATAAAAAGAGGAACATTGAGTGATACCGGAAACACCGTGTGTCGTATTGAGGTGCATCTGATTCATACATGTCTAAAATAATTAAGAGAATATTTTTCTAAAATATCAAAACAATCCAATTTTTTTTCTTTGTTTTCAATATATCACTTGTTGTTTTAACTTAAATTCATGTCAATTTTAAATAAAAAGAGACACTTTGAGTTATACCAGCCACACCATGCATCATATTGAGGTAAGGCTTATCCCAACATTTCATTAACTACTCATGGATCATTTTAATAAAGTATCAAACAAATATGAATGTTTTTTCTCAGTTTTCAATATTTCACTTTCCCTTTTACATAAATTAATGCCATTTTAAAATAAAAATACACACTCTGAGTCATACCAGTCACACCATGCATTATATTTAGGTGCAGTTGAATCTTACACATCAAAAATGACTCATGGATTGTTTTCCAAAAATATCAAAATAATGCAAATATGATTTCTCAATTCTAAGTATGTCACATGTTGTTTTTGCTTAAATCGATGTTAATTTAAAATAAAAATAGACAGTTTGAGTTATACTGGAAAAATTGTGTGTCGTATTGAGGTGAAGATGATTCAGGTGTTGCGTTGTATGATTCTTACATAAATTATGATTTCACATTCAGAGCTATGTTGTAATAGACGATAAATAACATTCATTCTTATGAAAATTTTTCAGGATATATCATTAATGGAACTAAAGGGTGTCTCGTTTTCAAAAAAGGTACAAAGTCAATTAGGTTGAAACATTCATCTATGACTATGTTTTAACGAAATTTTATATTTCTACCCTGATGGGTTATGTCCCTATCTTGGACAACCTCATTCGATGGATGTTCATAAGAACTTAAAACACCATTTACACAAATATGTGATCAACTGTTTAAGAATGTAAAAGATGTGCACATCTTTTGGTAAAAAAAATTGAAAATTTTTAAGAAAATCAGTTGGAAATGGGGTTTAGTTCTTTTTATCAATCATAATGGAACTATCTATATGACAAATATTTTCTTGATGTTATTCATGGTGAAAAAAAATGTATGTGATCGTTTCAGCGGTACACTGCTAAATTCATCTGAAAAAAAGGATGGATTTAAGGATAGATTGGAAATGGTTCACATGGGAATATGAGAAGATTTGGTGCTATTGAAGGGGAAAAATGAACTTTTCTTCATCTAGCAACATTCACTCTTTCTAGGTAAGAGATATATCATCTTTTCATCTTCTTGAATGAAATAATGTTTTTAGAGGGGTATTAATTATATAAAAAGAATATCATGTCAATAAACAATATAATGTTAAAGGTTCTAAAATCACATGATTGTCATGATTTATTGGGAGATCTAATTTCTATATCTTTAAGTTTCATTTTTTAGGAATGTCCTTTATAAATTAACCATGCATTATTTCTTCTTCAATGAAATATGCAGTAAAGTTATAGATCTAGTGAAATTGAAAACTATAGAAAGTGAAATTATTATCATATTATGTGATTTAGAAATGTTCTTCCTACTATAATTCGTTGAAATAATGGTTAATTTTATGGTTCACTTAGTGAAATATATTATACTATGTGGTCCTATACAATATAAATGGATATACCCCATTGAATGGTATATATATATTTTGAATGGGTATATAAAATATCAAAGTTGAACAGAGGGTTGTATTGAAGATCGATATATTGTTGAGGAAGTCATAGAATTATGCACTAAATGCATGTGAGGTGTGGAAATCATTGGTCTACCAAAATCTCATCACTCTACTTGGCTAATAGGTGAGGAATTTCTGGAAGAGATGTAGTCACAATCAATATTTTAGATCATGAGTAGGCACACCTTTACATTTGGAATAATGTTTTGGTGGTTTCCCCATATGTTGAATCCCACAAAAAATTATTAGGCATTTGAATCCATCAAGGGATAACATATGGATATCATATACAAATAATCAACAGATTATAGAATAGATTTGAGACTATATTTTTAGCGATTTAGATGAAAAACCTAATTCAACATCAGAACAACTTTGATGGTTATCCAGACGTCCAAGTGTGTATGTATTATCTTACAATGGTTATGTAATTACGGGTTATACGTTCTATACAAATAGACATGATGAATAAAATACTGGAAAAAATAGTGGAGTTAGACTTGTGTATGAAGCGATGCATATTTCTGGTTCTAAGGACAGAAATCCAATTTCTGTGAAAATTTCATACATTGGAATAATCAAAAAAATATGGGATTTGGATTATACAACATTCAATGTTCCAATTTATCAATTCTATTGGTTTGATAACATGAATGATGTTAAAATAGATTAATTTGGATTATTGAATATTTATTTTAGTAATGAAGGGTGAAAAGGAAAACCATTTATAATGGAATCATAGGTACTACATGTATTTTATGTTCTAGATACCACAAACTGAAAGTGGTCAATTGTTATGTTATTGAACAAAGCCACTGAAGGGTGAGATGAAAATTCAACTGTGGGTGACACTTTCATTAGGACATAACAATCATTTTATAGAGGTCCTAAGGTAGATGGTGTTTTTTTATAAGAGGAGACCAAAATAAAGGGACTTAAATAGTCGATAGAGGGGTCAAATACCGCCAGCCATTAAAAAACAGTGTTCATTAATTAGGTTATTTTTTAAAATACGCATTGTGTTACCTTATGTTATTATATGTTCGTTTTTGTATTGATGTAATCAAAATTAAATTATAAACCACTTATGCTGATAATGAATTATGCACATACCGGTGCTCCCAATCCCGAGGAACATTTGGTATTTCAACCTATATACTCTTTCATTGTAGAGGAACAATGACCTTATTCATGTGTCGGTAATCCCAATCCTAAGGAATAATAGGTTTCTCAATCTGTTGTTGCCCCCGATGTGGAGGTTCAACAACCATCTTCACATGATGATGCTACTACTCTAGATAAACAACATATTGATGATGATAAATCCAAGTAAATTTTAGGTGATGAAGGACCAATGATGCAAATAAAATAAGTGCTCCATAGATTGATGGTGTTAAAAAAATCATGAAGGAAAAAATCAAAGGCATCAAATATGAGGTTGGATATAATGAACGGGGCCAGCATGTTAACCCCAATAATTTCATTTTTTGTAGTTACATTGGAATCATCACTTGGTTATGCAAGACATCTAGTGTAGTTTTGTGGAACCATGTTGTTCCAGTGCTTAATTCACTACCACAAAATAGGGCAAGGCCAGCGCCACCCTTTATCAGTGCTAATGAAAAAGCGCTGATAAAGGGGGGTACCTTTATCAGTGCTAAAAAAAGCACTGATAAAGGGTACTATTATCAACAAAAAAAAAGAGTTGATAAAAGTGCCCCTTTATTAGTTCTTTTTTTAGCACTGACAAAGGTACCCCCTTTAACAACGCTTTTTTAGCATTGTAAAAGGGTACACCTTTATCGGTGATTTTTTAGTAGCACTGATAAAGGGGGGTCTTTATCAACAAATTTTTTAAAAGTGCTCTTAAAGTGTCTACTTCCAAAAACAAATTATTAAAAAAAATATATTAGTATTTAAATATATAGATATATTTATATTGATATAAATATAATATATATTTTTTAAATATATTTTAGTTAAGTATAAATATACAGTTACACATAATATTTAGGATATTTAGTGAAAATGGATTTTAAAAAATTTAAAAAAATATTTTTAATTATTAATTTTCTAATTACTATGGAGTAATAGTCATTTAATTACAATTTGAAGGCTAAGAAATTAAAAAAAAATTTAAAAAAGATCCAAATTATGTTCAAAACCCCACTTGAACTTCAAACGGCCATAACTTTTGATTCGGGTGTCTGTTTGAGCTCTCCCACATATCAAATCGAAACCTGCGACGAGCTCTACGTCACTATAACTAGGGGGACTTTTGTCAAGGTTTTTTTAGGCCAAAAAATTCCTAGAAGGCCTACAAAACTGAGTTTTTTGTCGGGGTATCCTGATTTTTTTAATATTTTGTGGATTTTTAGCCTCGTTTAAGGGGGGTATTATTGGATTTTTCTTGGTGGGGACTGAATTTATTCCAAGTTATTACATTCATATTGATTTTATTTATTTGAAATTTTGTCTTTTTTTGTAATGCACTGCTATTTATAATCAAATATATAAAATTATGTACATATTTATTATATATTCACACATAAAAACATACTTTTAAATATAAATAATAAAATATATTTACATATAAAATATAATAGCTTTATTTAAATAATAACTAATATCCATTTTATTTAAAATACATATATATGAATATTTATATACCTATATATTAATTTAACTATATATATATATTTATATAATACATATATATATTAATATAACTATATATATATAACTATAAATATATATTATAATATAACTATATATTAATATTAATATAACTATATATATATATTAATATAAATATATATTACTATACAAATAAATATTACGAAATATATATATATATAAATAAATAAATATATCACTAATAAGAGAAAAAATCAATATAGGGGAGTGGTAAAGGCTTCAGGCACGCAGGGGGGGAGGTCTATAGATCAAATTTGGGTGGAATTAGGGATGCGTGCGCATGAGTGAATTTGGGGCTAGAGCTGAAAATGTGTGGTGGGGTGTGTGCGGGCGCTGGAGGGGGGCAGAAAAGCGCTGTAAAAGGGCGGTTCAAGCGCTATAAAAGCCCCCCCCCCCCCCGATTGGTAGGATTTTTTTAAATATTTTAAATATTTTTTATTTTATTATGTTTTATCATCGCTAAAAAGAAAGCACTGATAAAGGACCATTTTATCAGCGCATTGTTTTAGCGCGGATAAAATACCCCTTTTATCAGTGCTTTTTAGCTCTGATAAAATGGGTCTTTATCAGCGCTTTTTGGAGCGCTCATAAAGGGGATGACCCTTATCTTCCTCGGCTTTAATAGTGCTTTTCTATCGCTGTTAAAGGCCATTTTTATTGCTTATAGTAGTCGTATTTGTAGTAGTGATACACTGATGTGGGATGATATTACTGTAACATTATGATATCATTTCTTTATTTTACTAAAAAATAAAATAATGAAGCAATGAATTATTCTTCACCACCCCTTAAAGATTGAATTTATAGTAGATGAATCCCATAATAAATATGAATTGATTATTTATAGATTGATTCATAGAGGCTTTCACACAATTATATTGATTCATCATCTAAAAGAAGCCGGAGGAAAAATAACCCCACATCCACTGCTTATGTATACACATCTGGTAACCGAACAAGCATGATATTTGTTTTCTAGAAGTCATACTAATGTTTTTTTTTCAAGTACATTGTGGCTAGTAATATGTTGGTTGACAATACATATATTCATCACTCTGAGTGACAATTTATTATTTATGAAATTGAAACTAGGTGTTGAAAATAATGGAGGGGAAGCACAAGCAACATACCACTACCGTATAACAAGGATGGGGTTTGCTTAACTTGAAAAAAATGGAACGTATTTTAAATATACCGTAACTCAATTATATGACATGAAACGACAAAATAATTATGTTCCACTATTTATATGAAGATTGATGAATCCAAATCTAAATCCACTTCCACATACACCATTTGTTGTGTAATGAAGAATGTGTAAATAATGATGGGAAACTAATAGATGAAAATACACAAAAAGGGTGGGAAACATGTGTAATTATGAATCAATAAAAATATGTTTTTCTTTAAATCAAAATTACATAACAATGAAGAATTATTTTCTAATATTTTCTATCCATCATAGTCACATGAATCATCAACACCTACATCGGATGAACACCTATTATCAGTGGACTTGAAGTGTACATAACATTATGGTCACATCAGTGTTGTGGGTTTTGGGGTGACTTCTGAAAACATGTTTTTATAATAAAACAAGAGGAGGATAATGATAAATAAATGAAATAGATGAAAGAAAGACAATATACACATTAATAAAAATTTCAATAGTAGGGAGAGTTACTAGAATCTTTTATAAGGATAAGAAAAGGGGAAAAATAACTCAAGAACAACCATTTCTTGAATATCCCTCCCCACACCCACTATCTTTGAGGTGATCCATTCCACTCGAAAAGATATCTTGGACATGGTAATCAATGTTCTAATAACTATTTCTATAAAATGTGAATCAGATGGACACTATTACCTTTCTGGTACTAATATTTTATAGGATTATAATGACTGTGATTTGTATCTATCAACACCCACCCATCGCCTTGTAGTGAGGGATACAGTGTTCAATATCCAAAATGATGTGCTAAACAATAGACCACTTCCAATTGGCCTTGTGAGAGTGTCTATTAGCATAGACCCTGATCTGAGGGATGATCGACCTATTCCAATAGATGAGGAATATATTCATAAGGTTTTCCAACTATGGTAACATTCATCGCATGGCCATTAAATCTTGTAAAAAACTATGTCGACAAGAAGGTATTCATTTTCTATTTATTTTTTATGATAAATCTTCATGAATTAATGAAAAAAGTTGTAAATTGAATAATGCTATTATGAATTGACAAAGAGATGAGGGTAAAATGAATGGTTGACTAAAACAACCTAAAGGATCAACCCACTAATAGAAAATATCTTCCAAATTCATAGTTACACTACCCATTGAATATCCACATTTACTAACATTAATGGTTTATACAGATGCAAAGTTACAAAGTGGTAGTAGTCACATAGTTTATTTTGATGAATAAATGTGTAGATAGGATGTTATTGACTACATTTCATCAAATACTGTAGATGAAATAGTCAACTATGAATGGATAGGTGTCTCAATTGTAAATGTATACATGAGGTACGTTTTCGTGATTTCATTTTCCAAAAGATGATATACCATGTTAATTAAGACAAAATACATTTCATATATTTTGAAGCCATATATATCAATACCAATTCAATGGATTTTCCCATAAGAAATTTGGACTCTATACTCCTCACGTCACCTCTACTGACAAAACAAAAATAGAATCCAAAAAACAGATGAAAGGGTGGAAAACATTAGAAAATCGTTTAAACGAAAACATGGGCATGAAATAATTTTCATAATAGAAAAATATTTCAGGATAAAATGCTTCAATTTAATCATATTTATTATATTTTTCATTTCATTCATTACTTATTCCTTTTATTGTTTTTAAAAAACCCTGTATTTTCATTACAATCAATTTGGATACTCTAAATATTTATTTCTTGGATTCTCTACATAGATTACCAACAAAACGACCACACATGATAACATTTTTTAATTTGCAATACACTACACCCAACAATTTAGAACTAAGCATCATGTTATATAATTAAATTATGTTTTAATTATGATTTTGTTATTATAGGGTGGTGTGTAAATATCATTTAAATCATGACGTGAGGAAAAGAATTTCACACAAGGACCCAAAAAAGTTCTACAACTGGATAAGTATCAAGGTATATATAATAAGATTTAACTATCCAAACAAATATAAAAAATTTACTTGTTTTCCATAATGTTTCTATAGTGTCTAAAATAATAAAATTGAAATTATTATGGTTATTATGTTTTAAAATTTAAGAGTGATATCATATTTCATCAAAAACGCACATCCCCTAAGAGGTATTTTAAAAGTTAATTACTGCTTTATTTAAAATATTTATGAATCCTTCGTGTATTTATATTTTTCTAGTACTATATAGACTTAGAAAAAGAATTATTTATAAAACGATATAAATTTTCTTAGAAACAAATGGGCATCATACCTAATCATTGAATGTACACGAATGGTATGAAAATGTGACTTCTATAGAAGTAATGGATTTTTTCATATTTATGTTTAATTTATTTATTTTTATTATTAATCACAGAAGATTTTCTTATTATACTGGAGGATTCCATGGAATTTAGGATTCTTTTAATACTTTGGGACATGTAGGAATCAACAACACCACAATCTGACATACCACATGATCGGTATGACTCCAAGTGTGTCTTTTTATTTAAAATTGATCATAATTTTAGTACAATATACAAATCAAAACTCAAAATCTAAAAAGGACTTAGAATTGTGTTTATACATTAATATAATGATGTATTAGTCATTTAAGATATGTATGAATCATCTACACCTCAATCCAAAAAAAATAGTGTGACCAGTATGACTCAAAGTGTCTGTTATCAGTTTAAAATCGACATTTTACTTCAAAATACATCACTCACTAAAAATCGATAAAATGTACTAAGATTGTCTTTGTAATTTAATAAATCAATTCCTAAATCATTTTATATGTGTAGCAATTGTTCTAATGTAAAATTGATACTCAATGGGGCTGGTATTAGTCAAAGTGTGTGTTTATAGTTTATAATGATTTTTTCTAAATAAGACAAGTTACATACTAAGAAACAAGAAACAAATATTTGTATTGTTTTGATAGTTTAGTAAAACTATCCATAGGTAATTTTGGATGTGTAGAAATTAGTATTACCTCATTCTGACGCACGGTGTGACCTGTATGACTCTAAGTCCATCTTTTTATTTTAAAGTGACATTAATTTTAGTAAAAAGGAACAAGTGACATACTAATAAATGATAAAACACATTAGGATTGTTTTGATACATTTGGGTAAAAATACATGAGTCATTTGGGATGCCAAGGATTCTTTTTCACCTCAATATGACGCATAGTGTGACCGGTATGTCTGCAAGTGCATCTTTTTTATTTAAAAAATACTTTAATTTTAGGAAAATGGACAAATGACCTACTCAAAAATGAGAAAATGAATTTGGATTATTTTGATATTGTTGGAAAATGATCCATGAGTTAGTTGGGATGTGTATGAATAAACTGCACCATAATGTGACCCTCAACAACTCCCAAAAGTAGCTATAAAATGAGTTGTATGAATGTCCTCTCCCAAAAATGGAAGAACAACAAATATAGTTTTAATGTATAAATGAACAATCGTGAGGAATTCATAACATATTTGTATGTCCATTATACTCACCCATCAAACTATTTATTGAAAAAATTCATTGGAAACATATATTTTTTTTAATATGTATTTATTTCATTATAATTATAATTATAAATATATATATTTAAAAAGTATTTATATATATTTATAAAAATAATAAAAATAATAAATATATTTATTATTTAAAAATTAATTATAATCTTATAATTATTTAAATATATAATTATTTAATTATAACTTATAAATTCCTTTTAAAAACATTATATAAATATTTTAATTAATAAAAAATATATATTAATCATTAACATGTGTTTTTTATTTAATTTATACAAATAAAAATTATTTTTTAATATAAATATAATAATTTTGTATAAATTAATAAGATTTTTTATTAAAAAAATTTATCAGATCTAATAATAGAATTGTGTTTGGATTATATGGTTTCACAAAATGTCTTTTATTTTTAAGATCATTGTTAATGACGACAGGTTCTGGCCTTCAAAGACTGAAAACTGGGGCTCGTAGTGGTTGGATATTGAGGAGGCTCGTCCACCATCACCTGTTCATTCCATTCCTGTCAGATGGCTTCCCCCCCCCCTTTGGGTGTTCTCAAACTAAATACTAATGTCGCGACCCCTAGGGATGGTTTTGTTAGCCTTTAGAAATTCCATTGGGATCACATTGTCTCTCTTATTACATCTCATCATTCCTTGGACATTGCAGGTTTGTATCCTCATGTGGCAGAGGACATGGTAATTTGGAAGGGTATACAGCCCATCATGTCTCTTGTCTGGAAGGATGTTCTGGTCGAATATGATTCTCAAGTTATTATCAATGAACTGAAAGAGGATAATGGTGGCCTCCAAGCCTATGGTTCCATTATCGACATCATCAGATATTTGGTTCCTTTGTTCTCTTCTTGTTGTTTTACCTTTTCTTGGAGAGAGGGAAATCTAGTAGTTCAATTTTTCGCTACTTTTGGGAATCATTGGGGGTCTAATTGATGGATTTCATATTTTCATCCAGAATTAGGTACTTTGCCTTTGGTTGATATCTAGGGTTTGAGGATTTTATTTTGAAAAAAAAATGGCCACCTTAATTAGTGATAAAGAAGGTGCTGATAAAGGGTACACCATTATCAACCTTTCTTTAGAACATAAAAGGGATGAATTATCAGCACTTTTAGCTAGCGGTGATAAAGCCCCCCCCCCCCACCCCCCCTTATCAGTGCTTTCTTCATAGTGCTGATAAAACCTGACACATCCCTTTCATCGATCCGTGGTAGTGAATGGGAGGATCCGCCGCATGTTGGAACCCGACATCAACTTTAGCGGCAGTTTAAAATGCCACCAAATCACAAAATAACCACCGCTAAATGATGACTTTCTAGTAGTGGATATATAACTCATTTATGATGTATAGGAATTAACTACATGTCAATTGGACATATGATGTGATTGATATGACTCAATGTTTGTGTTTTCAATATAAAAGGGACATTTTAGTTTAATGATATAATTGTTAACAATTAGTTAAATAATTAAGAAAATTAATAGATGATAATATCATTAATATATTCAGTAATTGTTAATATAATTTACAAAGATAGCTAATTAACATTGTAATTAATAATTTATGATAAAATTATTAATAAACATTTAAAATTTTAATTTATAATTAATTTAAAATTTTCAATATAATAAATAATAATAAAACTAGTAGTATGACTTATAATATCATTAATATATATAGTAATTAACAATATAAATTATCATATGTGTATTATATATCACTAAATTTTAATTTTTTTATTTTTTTATGAACAGCTACTAAGATAAACATTATTATTATCGGGTGGACACACCTTTGTACAGACGTTGATCATCGGAGAAAGCCTACTAAAAAAACCTTAATTTTTTTTAATAAAATCGACCCTAACCATGTCGAAAAAAACTCAAATTTATATATAAATCCTTAAATTTTATAAACAAACAAATTATTTGAAAACAAATATAAAATTATAAAAAAAATGAATTTTTTGGTTATAATATGTTTTATAAGTTATTTAAAAAATTAAATTAATAAAGAAATAAAAAATAAAAAATATTTTTATTTTATCTGTTATTGGTTATTAGAATTAACAATCGAGACCAAAAAATCAGTTAAGCAAATAAAATTTTTACTAACCAATACTCATTTTAGAATAACCCTTTGGTTCTTTTTTATTGGGTTTCCAAATAGTAGTTCTGTTGACCACCTCTTTGCCCACCGCTTGGGGGTAATCTCTACAAAAACATATTTCCATTTATGAATGGTTAGATAAAAAATAAAATTATTGCAAATACATAGAGTGAAATATATATATATATATACTAAATGTTGTATAACGGTTGATACGAGTCCATGCTAGATTATTGAATTAAAACCAGCATTAAATATTATTTGCGAGTCAAATATTCTGGAAATCATTTCTACATTATTAAATTAAAATTCATCAAAATTATTAAAATATGAAAATTTAATAATTAGGGTTAAATGTTAACTAAAAATCACCCAACATTAGGGATGTTCCATTTACAACCCATTTATTTTTTAAAACACAATTTTTAAATATATTCTATTATATTTTGAAACACACTTTTAATGCCCAAACCGGCTTAATTAAAGAGACATCTATTATTTTTAATTTTAAAATTTATTTATAAATCAATACGAAATTGATATTAAAGAAAACAAATAACATTTATAATTTTATTAACATTTTAAAATAAATCATTATTCAGTTAATGAAAATTAATTAATTTAGATTAGAATTTATATTTCATTTATAAATTTATCATGAAAAATATTAGAAAGACAAAAATAAATAGGGTAGTTTTACTATGTGTTTAATATTCGGTTAATAAATTAATAAACATTCAATAAATATGGTTTGGTAATTCCTCATATTAATTGGTGTTATAAATAAAATATTTGGGTATACCACCTTTCTAGATATTAAAGGATGGGAGGAATATTTAAGGAGGGAAAGGAAAAAATAAAGGAAGATTGTACTATATAAGGGTGGAGGCTGTGTTTTTAAACTACAACCCTCCCACTCGGATTACCCTCTTCTCTGAAACTCCTCATCATTTTACGATTAAGATGAAGATGTTATATAGATGGACTGGAAACCGGTTGAAGTCATGTTTTGGTAGAACATCGTTAGAAAAGGTAAAAAATCTCGAGCAGTAAGTTGGTGTCCCACAACTCATGATGAATCAGACGATGATGTCTCAAACCAAAGACTACGAGGGACCCCATCCAAGCAACTATGAGGGACCCCGTCCAACCATCACCTTCTCCTAGGAACTCTGCCCCGGGGTACCCAATCAAGAAGATCTGAATCCTATCCCAACCCCAACCTCGATAACGGTGAACCGTGGGGTGCCGAAAGATGTGGATTATTATTATGCCCGGCAGTGTCATGTGGTCTCATTCGCATGGGAATAGGCCACAAGGGTTCCCAATGTAGGAGACCCCTAATGCACGACAACTGCTGCACTGGAAATCGCTCCTCCCCTAGGGTACCCATGTGCGGGGATCATCTGGAAGGTGCACCAATTTAGGAGTTCCTGGCGGAGGCGGAACACAGTTGAGGCGGGATGTGGATGTGTAGGCATGCGGGGCGGAGCACAGTGCGGTAGCTCCGGGAGGTTATGGTGGAGGCGGAAGGCGGTTGAGGCGGGATATGGATGTGCCGACGTGCGGGGTGGAGCACAGCCGCGGCGTGGGGGACGGTCATGGCAGGGCGGAGCGCGGTTGCGGCGGGTGGCCATGGTGGGGCAAAGCGCAGTCAAGGCTGGTCTGCGGGTCATCAGGGCTTCAGCAATCTGATTTGCATGTGGATTTTCATTGAAAATCCTAGAAAACCCAATTATTAAATATTTTTATTCATTAATATCATTTTGAAATTTTTTTTATTGTATATATAATGAAAATAATGTTAATAATAAAACATTCTTTAATATGAATTTAGATTTTAAATTATATAGTTTATATGTACAAATATTTCGATATATTATTTATATATTTTATAATATATAATAGAACGCACACACATATATATAAACACAAACATACGATTATTAATTATATTATATGATATATATAAATAAATTTAAATATGATATTTTTATATTTATTTATATAGTTCACATCACTCTATTATAATATTTTTATACCACTAAAAATAATGTCTTTTGCAACAGGTTTTTTACGATGGATTCTCACCGCAAAGGGTTAATTGAGATAGGAATTCATCACAACAAATCATCATGGAAAATCACGACCTAAATAATAGAAATCATGAAGGGATGTGGAAATTAATCTCAGGATGATGCAATTTTTGATGAAACTATTTAGCCATCATAAACGAACTTTATGTCATTTCACATCATTTTATTCTAGATTATTTGAAATGGAATTAAAAAAATGTTAATTTTATAAATAAATGATTAAAAATGTTTACATATAAAATATATTTCTCAATATATAAGACTTCTCTAAATCAAAACTAATATCCATGTTATTTAAAACACAAATATATGAATATTTGTATACATATATAATGTGTGTGTGTGCCTATATATATATATTAGTGTGTGTGTGTGTGTGTGCGTGTGTGTGTGTGTGTATTAACAAACTGATATGTGTGTGCGTGCACGTGTGTGTGTGTGTGTGTCTGTTGTAAATATGTATTTATTTATACACACACACAAAGACATATTTTATAAATGAATTTAAAAATAATCCTATAAATATATATTAATATATAGATAAATATGCTGATAAATAAATGTAACCAAATATATATATATATAACTAAATCTATATATATATATATATATACACGTAGTTGGGGTTTGGCTAAGTGGTAAGAACCCCGTAATCCTACATAAAAAATGGGGGTTCAAATCCCATGGGGCTACAGGTACTGTAGCATCTCTATAGCGATATTGTAGCAGCGGTGCTACTGTTTATTGGAGGGTACTGTAGCGGCGGCATGGCATTGTAGCAGCCAGGTTACTATTCACAAAAGGGGCCTTATGCCAAAATTTTGGGCCAATGGGCTATGTAATGGGCTACAGGCCCACTGGGACTTCGGGATATGTAATGGGTCTCCCTCTACCCAGTTAAAAGAGGTATTTACTTTGCTTAATTAA
Organism: Viscum album; assembly: GCA_963277665.1. Lineage (NCBI taxonomy): Eukaryota > Viridiplantae > Streptophyta > Magnoliopsida > Santalales > Viscaceae > Viscum > Viscum album. The sequence continues at coordinate 905,388,493 of OY728153.1, forward strand.
AAAAAGAGTCTACGACCCCACACTTTTATATATATATATATATGAATAAATATAACTATATATATATATATCATTAAGGGGAGATCCAAACAAGATGGGTGAGTGGTAATGGTGCAGATGCTCAAAGGAGAGGTCTCGGGTTCAAATCCAAGCGGAGGCAGGGGTGAGAAGGAATGTGTAGGGGGTGACTAAGGTTATTAATGGGTGGGGGATGTGCGTATAGCACTGTTAAATCGGTGGTGGTGGTGCGCGTGGGTGGGGCTTCCTAGCATCATTGAAAGAGCACAATTAAAAAGTGGTATATACCATAAAATTTACAGAAAAAAAATAATTTTTTTACTTTTATGAACTCTTTTTTAGTGCTGATAAAAGGGTAATCTAGCATCGCTTTTTTGAGTGCTAATAAAAGTCCCCCCTTTTAATATATCCTCGATTATAAAAACTTTTTTATCTAAGATAGAGGTTTCTTAAGGAAAACTATGTTTTTTAGTAGTGATTGTTTTAGAGTTGCATTTGAGCACGTTGAATTTCCTGATCACAAAAAAACCTTCTCTATTCAACATCCTTGTTGTTGTGAGGGGAGATTATTGGGTTATCATGCATCAATTATGAGGGGTCTAGTGTGTTAAATATGTGTATAAGGGAAACCCTTGCCTCCTGTATTGGGGTTAAGATGTCCCAATAACAATTACATAGGCATGTAGTTGTGCATGCATATTCCACACACACCAAGACCTATGTTGTAGATATGTATTCATATGCGTGGATGTGACATAAAGAAACCTCTAGACCATCGATGTTGACATCATTTATTATTTTTACATTAAACATGTAATTAAAACTAATTTATGTATGTAAATACTTTGTGAGATTTTTATTTTTAACATCATTTTGGATACAAAAGTTTCCATTTAATATTTTCTAATTCTTCCAAAAACATAATATTAATTTCATATTATATATGACATCTCATATCCATGAAAATTAATTTATATTACGATCAGTAATAAAACTATTATTTTTTTTAAAAATATAATGTTAAAATATTTATGCAATAACTTATTGATTATTTTTTGACTACCATTGTGGCTTCTGAGAACATCTTTCACACATGTCAGGGCCCAGTTTAGTAAAAATATATTGACTTATCCCATATCAACAAATCATCTCCAATTTTTCCTGTTAAAAAATTCAATGATAACTCATTTTTTAAAATGAAATTAATTTGAATGAAAATAAAGTTCATTACTACATTTTTAAAATATAATAAAAATTTCTTCCATTGAAATTTCATAGAAAAAAACATTGTTTATTGAAAATATAATATCCCCCTTTCACTAAATAAATCTTAGTTTTTTACTGTATTTTAAAAACTAAAATTCCTATTAAATAAAATCAATCAATGACAACTTAAAAATAAATCTACTTTAATTAAAAATACTTTTTTAAAAAATATCCTTTGTTAAAACTAAATAGATAACCTTTCTACTAAAGTTATTTTAAATGAAAATAGTTGAATTTTTACTTTTAAATTTATGTATTCAAATTAAATTTTTTCATTTTTGTTGAAAGGAAAAAATGGATTTTTTTATACTTTAAATTAAAAATTGGATCATTTAAAAAAGGTTAAATTTTAATTAATCTGAATATAAAAGAATAAAATTCATTTTTAATTTCCAAATACATCATAAACAAAAGGGACATTTAATTTTTTTTAAATAAAATAATTTATTTTAATTAATTTTTTAAGACGAAAATTTGGATATTTTTTAAATTTTATAGGGGATAAATATTTTTTTGATAAAATATTATTTAATTTGGAATATATATTTTATTATTACTTCATATGGAAAAGGGAGATTTTATAAATATTTCATAATAAGAAATTTATTTTATTAGTTTATTTTTAAGAGAAATAATTTTATTTGTTTGTTAAGTGAATATCTTATTTCTTTTAAATTTTTTATTTGAATTTCATAATGAAAAATGAGTTTTTATATTTTTTAATAAAAATTTATATTTGTTAAATTGAACGGGAATTTTGGATGAATATATCATTTTGAAAAATAGTTTTGTACTTGTTTTTTACTCTTTAAAATATTAATGGAAAATATGAATTTTGTTTTTAATTTTTGTAATTTTTAAAATAAATATTTGTTGGTAAAAAAATTGGTCATCGCTCCTGCATGAAATACAGGGTGATATATGGTTGTAATCCCATTATATCATGAATTCACCTCCTCCCTCATCTAGTGATGCAATGAGTACTTATTAGTTTTATAACCACAATGTTTTCAAATCCTTTTCATTTTATGCATGTATAAGGATATCATTATCACTACAGAAAAATTGAATTTCCACAACCAAAAATAGACTTTTTATCACATTTCAGAGAGATTTAGTGGTGCCAAATAAACACAATCGTCATCAGCATCATTAAAATGAGGACCCAATTATCACTGTTTTCATTAACGATGATAACTGCCCTACTATTGCAATGTGCTCTTTGAATAACAACACATTGTGCCAAATTCAACTGTATAGAAATGAACCTGTATGAAAATTCATAATTTAATTGAAATAAAATTTACATTAAAAATACTAAAAATCATATTATATACATTTCAAACAATATTTTGTATAATTACATTTGCATTTACTATCTATAGACATTTAAAAACATCAATGTCTAATTGTATTTGGCACCTATCACCCCCTCTCAAAAAAGCCATATCATTATATCAGTTGCTAAAAAACCACCCCAACCCGAGGAAAAGAATTCACCTATATATGAAAACAATTTTTTTAATAATACTACAAAGATACAAATTAAACACAAATATGAAAGAATATATTTTTAAAATCCCATTTTTATATAAAAGGACACATATGGATCACTACCACAAAAACCACATTACATAGGGCCACCCTATAACAAAGCAAAAAAAATGCGTTGATAAAGGGGGTACCTTTATCAGTGCTAAAAAAACTGATGATAAAAGAATATTTTAACAGCGCTAAAAAATGTTGTTAAAAGTAACCCCTTTATTACTGTTTTTTAGCACTGATAAAGGTACCTCTTTATCACTGTTTTTAGGGATATTAACAAGACTCCCTTTATCAGTGTTTTTTTAGTAGAATTGATATAGGGGGGATTTATCAGGGTTTTTTTACTAGAACTGATTAATGGTATGTTTAAAAAAATTATATTGCCTTATAAATAATATATATTTTTTAAAATATGTTATCTTTATTTATAAATATACATTTACACATAAAATATAAGACAATTAGTGAAAATGGATTATAAATTAATTAAAATAATATTATTAATTAAAAAATTGCTAGTTATTATTGATTAACTGTCATTTATTAACAATTTGAAGACACGAAAAATAAAAAAAATAAAAAAATATGTAAAATAAATTGAAAACGAAAATCGGATTTCAAAAGGTCATAACCTTCGTTTTGAGTGTCTGTTTGAGCTCTACCACATATAAAATCTAATCTTGTGCCCATATCTACACACTAATGATTGTGGAACCCCCTATTATGTCTTCTGAGGCCCAAAAAGTCCCTAGAAGGTATTTAAAACTGAGTTTTTAGTTGGTGTTTCCTAATTTTTTAACATGTAATCTATTTTTAGCCTCATTTAAGGGGGGATTTTTCCTTGTTTTCAGTAGGGAATGAATTTATTCACAAGTATTACATTCATTTTGATATTAATGTTATGAAATTTAACCATTTTTCATAATTTAGTTTCATTTATAATCAAATATATAAAAATATATAAATAATTTGTATATATTCACACATAAAAATTTAATTTTATAAATATATATGTAAACATATTTACATATAAATTATATTTCTAAATATATAATCCTTATCTAAATAAAAAATTATATCCATTTTATTTAATTTAAATATATATATATATATATACAATTAGTGTATAAATAATGTATGTATGTATATAAATATATTTTTGTGCGCATGGAAAAACTGATATATATTTATCTATATATTATAATTTACGTACATAAATATTAACATATAATATATTTAACTAAAAACAAATATGTGAAATTATATTTATATATGCAAACACATATGTAAATAAATATATATATATATGAATATATTTATAAACCCAAACACACACAAACATATATTTTCAATATGTATTTAAATATATATATAGAAATATATATATATAAATATATGGATAAAAATATAAGGAAATAAATATAAATATATAGATGTATCAAAAAATACAATATAAAATGACATATGGGAGTTGAAAATATGTGAGATTATGAGGGGTGTCTTAGTTTCTAAACCCAACTAAGGGGTGTGCGCATGTGGGCAATGTAGGTCCCTAGTACTGTTAAATGGTGCGGGAGGGATTCCAACACATTGAAGGGGTGTGAGGCAAGACAAGCACTATTAAAAGGGGGATTGAGCGTAGATAATAGGGGGGAGGTCCTAGCCTCAAAATTATAGAAAAAAATTAATATTTTATGACTTTTATCTGTGATAAAAAGGTGTCGATATAGGTCCCTTTAATTAGTGATTTTTTTAGCACCGATAAAAGGTTCCTTTATTAGCAGCTTTTTAGAGATGAAAAAAAATGACCCCTTTTAATTGTTCCGGGGATAATAATTCCTTTTAACACTGTAAATGCCCGTTTTACAAGTAGTTGATGGTCATATCTACAGTGGTAGAGTCATACCGCTCACCCCATGCATCAGACTGAGGTGGGAAGATTCATACACATCATGAATGACTTATGGAACGTTTTTCTAATGTATTGAAACAATATGAATATATATTAATTTCAAATACCTGAAGACAAAACAAATTAAAGTAAACCTAACGTAGGGGTCAATGGCAATATCAGATCTCCTTCTCAGTGGAGGGGGTTGGTAGGAAAGGGCCAGTGTTAGTGGAAAAGGAAGGCCTCTGGTCATCATGGAGACTAAAGGAAAGACTCAAACCTAGGTGCGATGGTGAGGGACAATAATGAGGGTCAAACCTTACTCGAGGAATGGGTCGATGACATGATAGGAAGAAACTGCTCTAGTTTGGGATGCCGATTTTTTAGGTAGATCGTCTCCATTATCAACATATCCGTCCACCATGATGATCTTCCCCATAGTTCCCAATAGAAGATGTGGTTTGGGTTTCTAGGTTGGTGTTCAAATGGTTGGATAGATACCTTGGGGGATTTCAACGAAAATATAATTATAGGTTTCTCTACCTTAGTATTTCAGGCTATATGGATTTGACATTGAGGTAATTATATTTACTTCCATTTACAATTTCTAAGTCTTTTTTTGGGGCATGTTGTGTTTGGGGATTCAGTTATGCAATGGGTTCTATCTCAATCCAACTTAAAAGGGCATATGCTTTTCTTAATAGAGGGGTTTTCCCAACCTATTTTAATAATAATGTTCACAAAAAAAAATAATAACCCATAAACAAAAAATAATTATAAAATATAATATATTAATATATATATATATATATTGATATAGATATGAATATAATTATTATTTTTTAAATATTTTTTTAGAAAAGTATAGATATAAATTTAAACCTAATATATAAGATGTTCGGTAAAAATTGTTTATAAAATACTTTAAAAATATTTTTAATTATTAATTTAATAATTATTATAAATTAATAATCATTATATAATAATTTGAAGACACAAAAAATAAAAAATTTAATAAATGATCTAAAATAAATTGAAAACCTAACTCAAACTTCAGATGAAAATAAATCTTGATTCAGGTGTCCGTTTGAGATCTAATATGTATCAAATCGAAGATTACAACTAGCTCTACAAACTGGTGACATAATACAACCCTCTAAAAAAAATATGAGGCATAAAAATACACAAAATCCCTCCGAAACTGAGTTTTTAGTCAGGATACCGAACTTTGTGTAACATTCTATGGAATTTCAGCCTCATCTAAGAGGCTCTTTTATCCATTTTTCATCGGGGACTGAATTTATTCATAGGTATTAAATTTATATTATTATTTTGGATTTTAATTTTTATCATTTTTATAATTTAATGTTATTTATAACCATATATATAATAATAAATACATATTTTTTTTATATTCACACATAAAAATTTATTTTTAGAAATAAATAATTAATCATATTTACATATAAAATATATTTCTCAATATATAATCCTTATCTAAATAAAAATTAATGTCCATTTTATTTCAAACAAAAATATATATATACTTATATACTAATATAATGTGTGTGTGTGTGTGTGTCTATAAATATACTACTTGGAAATTGAGCTATAGCCATGCCTATAAAGCTACAGAATAAAAAATCCATTGCTACACCCCCACAATTAGCCATGGCTCAGTGGCTGAATACCCCGACCCGTTCATTTCATCATCCTTCCACTCGATCCATCCTCCAAAAAACCCCTCAATATCCCGACTCCCAACCCGACGCCTCCTCGCCGCGACCCTCCTCATTTAGTGAAGTTGCTCCGAGCAGCCTCCCCACCTCCTCTCTTCCTTCCAGACCACACCCTGATGCCTCCTCCTCGACTTCTCCTCACCAACAACCCTCAATACCCATGAAACCTCCTCACCACGACCCTCCTCCGCATGATCCTCCTCCTCTAGCGAAGCTGCTCCGTGCGGCCTCCCCACCTCCTCCCATCCATCCCAATGGCTCTCCCCCACAACCCTCAACACCCCCAACGCTGGGGTCGACACCCCCCACGCCCTATCATCAATGTATTTGAATTTTTTTTGATTTCTTCTGTTCTTTCTTGAATATGAAACTAATACTCGATGTGGAGTGAACTACGAAGCTATGGTATATGGTCTGCTTCGTTTTCAATTAATGACTCGATGGCCTTATTTATTTGTTAAAGGATGTTTCCCATTTTGGGTTCATTCCTTATTCAACACGTTTTGGTGTAGTGGTTGATAATGATAGAGGGAATTTATAATAAATTTCATACATTATCTTGTTGTGAGATGGGATTTTGGATGATTTTTTAGATGGAGTAACCATTTTAGATCCTTTTAATCCTTATAGGTTCTCACGATAATTTGGTCGTTTATAACAGGTTACATATTTACCTCTAATCAATATTTAGAGATAATATAACCCATTTTCTTTTATGAAATGTGGTCAATGATGATGCCTGGGGATTCTGAAATAAAAATTTCATTACATCCTAATAATGGTCCAAATAAATTTTCATTGTGTTATTCCATGTTATTGTTTTAATACTATACCGATGGGGTATTTGGGAAACCAGTATGATGGGTGTATAAAAAATTGGATTCTCAAAGATCCTTTCATGTCATACTATCCTTATAATTTATTTGGTGGAAAAGAATTATATCCCAATAATATAATAATTTTGAGGGAGTTTCATCCTCATGATATTTTATTTGAGATTGGTGAACACTCCACAATATTGACTACTTGTGTTGGAAGACCTAATTACAATTGTCCCAATGGAACAAAGTTAGTTATTCATCTGATCAATGATAAACTATCAAGTTCAATCCCTAAAGTTAAACATGAGGCAATGATGGAGGACTTTCTTACAACTATGACACAATATAAAGAAGATATTTCCATGAAAAATAAAATTCTATATTATATACCAAAAGTGGAAGGTGAACAGAGTCTGGTTCCCAATATTGTCATCTAACATCAGGTTTAATGAATGTGGGCTTGGTTCACGGATTAAACTATCATCATATATAATATTTTAGTGAATATTTCTGATAAAGATGACAACCTTCAAAAATGTTACTTGGCCTAGGTGTTGGTGTGTTTAATTATCGACACGGGCACATCCATGTTCATAATGTTCTAATTTATTGAGAGGATTTAGCCGCCCATGAATATGATCTCATAATGTTTATTTTTCAAACCACCATACAATATATTTAAAGGAAAAAACTACTGATTTAAATCTCTTAACTATAGAGGAAGTGAAACTTCATGATTTTATTTCTATACAGACTATAGAGATGCATGAATATGTGGCTCACATGGACAGAATAAAGGCACAACTATCATAAAAAAACATAGGTCTAGAATCCATAAAATATAAAATACATGAGCTAAACACCTTTTTTACAAAAATTCATACTCTAACAAAAAATGGATCTATTCATAGAACCAATCCCGAGTAGGCCCTTAACACCTTTTGTTAGAAATTAGCAGATATATTGAATCAGGAAGGTTGAATTTCACTATAGTCACATCATTTCCATTTCATTTCTTAATAAGGTAGAGAGATACTCTATGTTGTAGATACTTTGCCATAGTTTTTTCAATAAATTTAATATTTTATGCACTCAATCATCTCTCCCTTTGTTAAAACATTCCATTGAAACATTAATAGGAATAATGGATTATACATATTTTCTTGTAAGAAAGTGTAAATATTGGAATGTTAAGATTATAATAATTGTAACATGATAAATACTCTAAAATTTAGAAGTATAGGGCCTTATAAAACCAAATTACACTAATTTTTTAGGATGAATGGATTTTACTGATAGTTATTAGGGTAATTAGACCATCCATGATTTTTTATTCCATGAATATGAGATTCCCAACATAGATAAGATTCATGTGTAGGGAGATAAAAATTTTCATTTTCAATATTCTTAGAATGTGTCCAAATATAGAGGAACATGTTTTAGAAAATTCTATACCAATCAAACTCATATGAAAAATTCATATATGTGTAAGTTTAAAGGGGTATATGCATGTATAAACATATATCTAATGACCCCCTTATGCATATTTGTCCATGAAAATATGTACATATGGTCTAGGTGTCCATTAATATATGTGAAGTGTCATATGCATGAAAGCATAAAAATGATGATTCGAGTTGTCGTCGCCAAAAGCAACGGGTCTTGAGGTTGAGGTAGGTTCCCTCTTCCTAAACCATTAATTTTAATTCTATAAGTGCGTGATTGTTTTAAAAACTTGTTTCAATAATTTCTTTTTTTTAAATGTTTTTCTAATAACCGCTATCTTATTCAAGAAAGAATATGAATATAGCCATTGATAATGTGCACATATATTCTGTAGGAATCCTAAAAATAATAATTATTAATTTTTTTATACTTATATTAATGATTCATAGGATTATACTGATAAATATTTGAGAACCATGGTGCACTCTCCCTCATAATTAGATCCCTTAAGGATGAAAATATTTTAATTTTGAATATAATATTGTTTGAGTATGAATATGGATCAATGAAGTGTGAGTACCCATGTTTTAGGAACATGAATCTTTGGTTAAAACATGGGAAATAATTCTCTTAAAGTCATGGGAATGCATTTTACTGGTGATGTGATCTTATACTTATAGAGATGTCGGAACATGAATTATTGAAAAGTATAAGATTTATTATGTGATAAGAATATAATGATTCAACTTTTCTAATGCATCATAATCCCATCATTCCTCATGTGATGAGCATGGAATTCCTTCGGTGATGAGCCTCGTGTTCATTAGGTGATGAGCCTAAAATACCTTAGGTGACTAGCCTATAGAGGATGAGTATCATTGGGCATCAACTTTATGGAATGGTGAACCTGTTAGGAATTTTCTATCCTTAAGAAATGATATAATGAGTAACATAGGGCATATTAGTCATCATAATCACAAAAAAACACTCAAATTTTGATTAAAATTATCTTATGGAATTCCAATAAATGGATTTGATAGGTGAGGTTTCCCAACCATTTCTAATAGGTTTAGGGGTAGAATAAGTTCCCATGATTCTACTAAAAACAATGATCACCCAAAAAAGTAATTTCATACCTCTATTCTGATGAAATGACTACAATATCCCTCACCCGATTTCCCTTATAAAGATCATGAAGTGGAGGGTTATCAATACATTGATCAACCACTATGAGTAGAAATAAATCATTACAACAATAAAAATGGCCAAGGATGATCTAGAATCCATGGGTCCACATTAAAACAATCAATATAAAACACCCCACATGTGGGGACTGTCAGGGGGGAGGGGGGTGCCCAGGATGGTCTACAGGGGGGGTTGTGCAGGGTGGAGGGGCAGGGGGTCTGAGTAGGATAAAACCTCTTGTGGTTATTGAGCCTCCTTCAGCATCACCCTACAAATAAATTCAACAGCCTCCCTATCCTAAGAAAAAATAGAGGTTCACTGTATAAGGGAGATCAGAGCCCCCTGATAGTGCCAAACCTGCTCTCCCCCTCAACAACAACATGCCTAATGAATTAATAGATTCACCTATTGTACACCAATCCATCCATTTTATTATGCTTATTTAATTTTCAACGTGTATACTCGATACTTTTAGTTATTTTTTCACCTGTTCTTTTCATGTATTTGAGGATTCCTATAAGTCACAATTAAGCATTATAATACTTAATGACATCGAGAGGTAATTACAATAAATTTCAATGCAATGCTACTTTTGGTCCATTCGTTCGATAACCACTATGCTATTATTTTTATTACTAGATTTTGGAGTACATTTCCATTTGACCTCATTTTTCCAAAATTATTTCTCAAATACTGATGGTCCTTTTTAAGGGCTTCCTCCCCATGCATTTTTCTAATCCTTTTAATAGTATAACTCATTATGAATATATATTTATGAGGTTTAATTTGACTCATTGTCTTCACACGGACATGAATTCTTGTGTGTATGCTTTATCATAATATGTTGTGTCTGTGGATAGGTATGCATGCTATGCAGATAACTAGCAACAAAACATAGCCCATGCTTATGCATGCAAGAATATATATACGTATCCTGTTGTGGTATTTCATTCTTATATAGCTTGGATGAAATTATTTCATTTATGTTTTCTATTTTAATACTTAATCCTCTCATTTGAGAGACCACATGAATCTCTAAGGATTTTTTTGACTCACAGGGGGGTGTGCAGGCTAGGGGGCTAGTGCAGGCTAGGGGTGGTGCATGATAGTGGGCTGGTGCAAGCTAGGGGGCTCGGGGGCTGTGCAGGGGGGTTTTGTAGGCTAGGGGGCTAGGAGGAGGGGGCCAGGGGGTAGGGGCAGGGGGCAAGGTGGAGGGGGTAGGGGGAAGGCCTGCAAGGTTGGGGGTAGGGATCAGGGGGCAGGGGCAGTGGGAGGGTGGAGGGGTGCAGGGTGGAGGGGGGTAGGGCATAGAGGGCAGTTGAATGGATAACAATATTTTATTAAATTATAAAGTGTTATATAATGCTTACTATTTTAATATTATCTCTCACCTCATGCATTTGGGGATTTCAATGTTTTTGCTCCATATTTTTTTGAGTAGGGCGTTGGATAATTTTGTGTTGGTTCATGTGTATTTGGTTCTCCTAATCGAGGTAAGGATTAAATGTCATTGGTTGGGTTCTCACTAGTTATGTAGAATCATTTATGTGATTTAATGTTTATAATATCGTTTGTGTAGTGCGGTGATCCCTGCTCGTTGGTTTCAAGTATCCATGTTAAGGGTGACTTGCTTGTGTGTACATAGGTATGAACGTATATGTATGTGGGTTCCCCTATTACATGTATAGTCAACCATGGTAGTGATTAAGAATGTATGGGTATATGTGTGACCATCTATATATATATATATTCATACACAGGTGAGTGGAGACTGGTATATGCATATAAGCATACGTGCAAGGATCCCCTTACACATGCTCATGGCCATCCAGGTGTGTGCATATGGGATAAGCGTCCGTGCATGTGTGTGAAGGTTCGTATACCCAGTGGGAGAGCAGCAACAATTAGTTAGAAAGCTCCAAGAGATGAAGTGGACGTTTTGTTTCCACCTTAGGTAGGATCCCTCTTCTAGCCTCTTTAATTCAATAATGCTTTAAATTGAATTTAGCTTCATTCTTAATTCTGCTTAATTATATTCAATTGAATATCTTGAATATGTGTTATATAATAAATTTTTTTCATTTGATAAATAAAGTCATGTATTTATAATTAAACCCCTCCAACAGAGGTGCACTATCTGTGAAAACTCACAGTGATAGTTATGTTGATCTAGCTGCATAAATTATTCCTTTTGATTTGTGCTGAATGAGTTTTAGAATAAATGTTAAATATAATTAAATGAATTGTGTTATAAAGAAATGCCATGATTATATAATAAAACCCCCCATTGGAGGTGCACAGTCTTCTAAACCAAAGAGTAGTGATAATTATTTGTATCCTGCTTATATTTAGTTTGAGTCTTTCATATGCCTCTTGTTGGTGTTTGTTTTGTGGCTAGTTAGATTTTGTTTTCTTTGAAAAATAATAATTGGCTTATCATACTCGTTTAACAAAAATGACTTTTCCCAAGTAGGCATATGCCTTGACCATGAAACATTCCTTTTCACGCTTTGAATATTATAAATAAAAATTCCATGTTTAGCCAAAGTGAATGAATTTGTAAATGGTTTGTGTAGGGTGTATGATTTGTTTCCATCATTTTATTGACCTTTAGACATTGCTTCATTGTGCTGTTCGCTATATCGATCTCTGGCGATCGCTTGTTATAGCATCCTAAATAGTTGATCTGTTCTATCATTTTCCGGTGGGACGACTCCCAGAATGCTGCCCCACCTCCTCCCGCTCCATTCACTCCTACCTAGAATATGCTACCCCGCAGATGTTGTTAGACCAAGAGAACACGCCGAGGTCACGCCGCGGTCAAGCCACAGGCACGTTGTAGTCAAGCCATAGTCACACCGCAGTAATGCTATGATTTGGCCCTACTCCAGGATGACACCCTGTGGCGGTTCGCAGTGATAGTATTCCATTAGTCTTGTGATCAATGATGACACTGACAAATCACAATTTATCTCATCGGGGCTACGACTAGAATGTTTCCCTACCTCCTACCGCTATCTTCGCTCCTGGCTGGAAGATGTTGCCCCGTGGATGTTGATAAACCGGGCCAACACGATGTGGTCACGCCGTGGTCATGCCGCGGTCACACCGCAGTCACACCGCGGTCATGCTGCGGCCACACCGAGGACACGGCGCGGTCCTGCCGCGGTCACAGCGCGGTCACGCTGTGGTCATGCCGCGGTCACGCCACAATCACACCGCGGTAATGCCGTGATTTGACCATGCTCTAGGATGACACCCTGCATTGGTTCTCATTAATAATATTCCATGAGTCTTGTGATCAATGTTGAGACTAACTAATCACAATTTCTGTCGGCGGGGCGACGACGGGAATATTGCCCCACCTCCTCCAGCTCCCTTCGCTCCTGGTCGAAAGATGCTGCCCCGTGAATGTCACTAGATCAGGCCAACACACCGCGGTCATGCTGCGGTCACTCCGCGGTCATGCCCCGGTCACATCACAGTCACGCCGCGGTCACGCCACGGTCACTCCGCGGTCACGCCGCGGTAATGCTGTGATTTTACCCTACTTCAACCACATCTATCCCAAACCATCCCCCTTCCACCTTCATTTTAACCCACTTCCACCAGCATTCCAGCCCGCAACAACCCCCCTTACACCTTCAAATCATCCCACACCACCCCCCCAGCACCTGCAACCATCCCCCTTCCACCAGAATTCCATCCCCTTTCCACCTGCATTGGAACCTTCAACTTCCCCCAACCACCTACAATCCAGTCCGCACTAGCCACCAAACCATCCACCACCCCCAGCCTCCTGCAAAACACTCACATCAGCCCTCTGCCACCTAAAAAAACAGCCCCATCCACTAGTTCCATCCCTCACCAGCCCCCGACCTCCTACATTCTAGCCTGCACCAGCCACTGCCACATGCCCAATATCCCCAAGACACCTTCAATCCAGCTCACACCAGCCCCCTGCCACCTATTCCAGCCCGCACCAGCCCCCTACCATCCCCCTGCCGCCTGCCTTCCCACCCGCACCAGGCACTCCAACCCATACCATCCATTGCACCAGCCCCAGCCTCTTGCATTATAGGATGCGTGAGAAAAACTCCATGAAAATAAAAAAATGGAAAGGTGAAAGTGGATCCACTTTTCTGAGCCCTATTTTCCCGGAAAAGTGGCCATGTAAACTGCCATTAATGATAACTGAGAACATTGTGGTAGAGACACATGTTTTAACCTAAAATGAGAACCTACCCAGAAAGCAGAGCATAACCAAAGAATCCCATAATAATTCCAACCTAAACGAATCAAAAGCATTTAATAAATCTATCTTGAGGGCACACATAGGAACCCCAGAATCAAGATGGTATCCCCATAAAAAATTCTGGGAAAAATGATTGTTCGGATGAATTGGTTTTGGTACTGAAGGTTGAGGATATTTTTATCCAGCTTTATATTTATAAGTCTCTTAAGATTATTTTTGTAACCATCCTACTAGAGGGTATGAGTTATAAGTGGTGAAAGTATATAATTTAGACTAATCCAGAAAAGGACTATTTTTGGAATTGTTTCAAGTTATTTTTCGTTTAGCATTATTTTATAATGAAGTGAATGTAATGATGGATATATAATTTTCTAGGAGGGGCTGTCCAGGTGGGGTGTCCATAGGTTGTCCAGGGGGGTGTCAGGGGTATGAAGAGAAGGGGGGAGGGTGCATGTGGGGTGTCTAAGAGGGGTTGTCTGGGGGTGGTGTCTAAGGGCTGTCCGGGGGGGGGGGGTCTGTAGGGAAGGGTGCAGGTGGGGTGTCCAAGGGATGCCCAGGGGGGGTGCCGAGTGGTCTTTAGGGAAGGGGGGAGGGTACATGTGGTGTACCTAGGAGGTTCTGTCCAGGGGGACTATCTAAGGGATGTCAGGGGGGGGTTCGGGGGGGGGGGGGGGTCTGTAGGGAAGGTGGCAGGGTGCATGTGGGGTTTCCAGGGGGGATGTCCACGGGGGTATCCATGGGCTGTCCGGGGGGATGATTTGAAGAGATAAACCCACGAGCAATGGGACATAACCTCATAGAAATAATTTTGTTAATGTTTTTTGGAAAGGTATTATAAATAGCAATAGTTCTGAAATCATTTACATCCACAACATTTACCTTGTTTGGGACCAGGGAAATAAAATTGGAGTTGATTCAATAGGGCACCGAGGCATGGCTAAAGAACTCCCTCACTGCGTTAACGAGATCATCACAAACTATGTCCTTGTAGAACATAATGAATTACTTTTTGAACCCATCAGGACCAGCCACACTATCAAGATTTAGAGAAAAGGGCTTTCTTAACCTCTTTCTCATCAAGGGGTGCATAAAAGCAGATTGATGGATTGGTGTAGCCCGATACGGTTGGGCCGAATGCTTGTGGCCTGCAACTGTCGTGGGTCGGGCTCCTCGGTGAGATAGTTGGGGGTTTAAGGGGGAAATGTGCCCCTTCTCCAGGGGTCCGGGGGACGAAAGGCCCAGATCCAAATTTTAGGGAATTGTAGAACTTTGACCACTGTAGCAGTGCAGACTTTGGAGTTCACATTACAATTTCACTTTTGACTTTCCGCTGGCAGCTACTAGATTATTGGATACATATAGGAAAGGCTTTATAAGATTGAAAAAGTTTATAATAATATATCCTCATCTGTCCAAACTACTAAAGAAATCTTCTCCTCCATGAATAGCTTGATTAGAGTTGTCATCACTTTCAACTGATCAACCTATTCCTTGAAAACCCATTCTATAGATTCTACCTCAATTAATTCTGATGAGATGAATGCATATAACCTATAACAATATGGAGATACTATTTGACTATAGACTAGATAAAATCAAAATCAACTAAAGCTGATGGAGGTGAAGTACTAGATGTAGATGCAATAATAGGAGGTTCCTAATTAGTCAAAATTCCACTGAAATCTAAAAGAATTCTTTCTCTGAAATATTATAAATATAATATGGATACAAAATATGAAGGCACTGGGGAAACAAATCTCTCAACAGAAGGTAAACAAGACTCTAAAGGTTATTATTTGGTTGGTACAACTATGGGAAAAGCCTGAACCTCACCTACTTGGTCAATGTGCTTGACTAAGGATCCCTTGGGACAAGTGAAAGGGATGTGTAGCGGGGCTGTTGTCCAGCAGGGGGGCTGTCCAGGGGGTCCAGAAGGGGGTTTCTGTCCTGGGGGGGGGGGGTCCAATAGGGGTTGGTTCTTTCTAGGGTGGTCCAGTCGGGGGGCTGTTGTCCAGGGGGGTCCAACAGGGGGCTACTGTCCAGGGGGGTCCAGCAGGGGGGTGTCCAGCGGGGTCCAGCGGGGGGCTTCTGTCCTGGGGTAGGGCTGCTTTCTAGAGGGGGCTACTGTCTAGGGGGTCCAGCAGGGGGGAAAGGGGTGTGCAAGGGGGGTGCAAGCGTGTGTGTGCAAGGGGTGAAAAGGTTGTGGGGGGGGGGGGGGTGCTGTCCAGAGGGTGCGAGGGGGGGGGGGGGGGGCAGGGGTGCAAGGGGGGTGTCCAGCATGGGTGGTGCAAGGGGGGTCCATGGGGGGCTCCCGTCCAGGGGGGTCCAACAGTGGGGGGGGGGGGGGGGTTGTCCAGGGGGTCCAGCAGAGTGGGTTGATGTCCAGGGGGTTCAGCAGGGGGCTGCTGCTGTCCAGGGGGGTACAGTAGGGGGCTGCAGATGTCTAGGGGGGTCCAGCAGGGGGGGGGGGGGGGGGGGGGGGCTATCCAGCGGGGGTCCAGTGGGGGGGGGGGGGGGGGGGCTATCCACGGTGGTCTAACAGGGGGGCTACTAACCAATGGGTTCTAGAAGGGGGCAATGGGTGTGCAAGGGGGGGGGGGGGGGGGGGTGCAATGGGGTGTGTGCAAGGGGTGCAAGGGATGTGTGTATGTGGGGGGCGGGGTGGCTGCTGTCTAGGGTGTGTAACGGGGGGGGGGTCTCCAGGAGGGGTTCAAGGGGGGCTATCTAGTAGGGGTGGTGCAAGGGTGACCAGCGGGGGGGGGGGGGGGGTGATGTCCTGGGGGGTCTAGTAGTGGGTTGCTGCCGTCCATGGGGGTCTAGCAGGGGGTGCTGTCCAGGGGGGATAGGGCTGCTGTCCAGGGGGGTCCAGCGGGGTGGGTGCAAGGGTTGTGCATGGGGGGTGCAAGGGTTGAAAGGGATGTATGTGGGGGGGGGGTGTTGTCTAGGGGGTGGTTTTCTAGTAGGGGTTCAAGGGGGGTATCGAGTAGGGGTGGAGCAAGGGGGTCTATAAGGGGGGTTTCTCTCCAGGGGGTCCAGTAGTGGGGCTTCTATCTAAGGGGTCCAATTGGGGGTGGGGGGATGCTATCTAGGGTGATCCAGCAGAGGGGGGGTCTCTATTTAGGGGGGTACAAGAAATGGGGGGGGGGTGCTTTCCAGGGAGTCCAGCAGGGGGGCGGGGGACTGCTATCTAGAAGGGTCCAGTAGGGGTCAAGGGGTGTACAAGGGGGTGTAAGGGGTGCAAGGGATTTGTGTGTGTAGGGGGGGGTGGCTGCTGTCTAGGGGGTGGTTTTTATTTATGAAATGGGAAGAGTTTTAGCTATGGTTCATTGAACCGTGGCTGGTATTTTCATGGATATATGTCCAAACATATAGCCACGGTTTGAAACCATGGCTATTGTGCTATATCTATGGTTTGAAACTATGGATATATGGCTATATCCACGGTTTAAAACTGTGTCTCTAGGTCTACAGTCATAGTTGAAACCGTGGCTATAGGGCTATAGGCACGGTTCGAAACCTTGGCTATAGGGGTATAGCCACGGTTCGAAACTATGGATATAGGGCTATAGCCACGGTTCAAAACTGCGGCTATAGGTTTGGCCCTATATCCATGAAAATACCAGCCATGGTTCATTGAACCGTGGCTATAACCTATAGCCACAGTTTCTGGGCTAATAGTCTTGGTTCCAATCTGTGGCTATAGCCTAATTTTCTAGTAGTGAAATATATATTAGTGTGTGTCTGTATTAACAAACTGATACGTATTATCTCTACATTATAACATATGAATATACATATGAATATATAATATATGTGAATATACATAAATATATATAATTATACTTAGAGATACACAAAATATATGTGTGTGTGTGTGTTTGTGTGTGTGTATGTTGTATATATGTATTTATTTATTTATTTATTTATTTACACACACACAAACATATTTTATAAATGTATTTAAAAATAATATTATAAACTTAATTTCATGTAAGAATAAATATACAGATAAAAAAAATATAAATATATATATATATAAATAAGTAGATTCAAATATAAATATATAAATATAACAAACCATATTTATTAATATATATATATATATATATATTAATATATATATATATACCTAAATTAATTTATGAATAAATATAACTATATATATTTATAATTAAAAGGGGAAGCAAACAAGATGGATGAGTGGTAAACACTAATACACATATACCCATTCACACCATTAAAAATGGCCTTTAATTGTGCTAAAAAATCATTGTTAATCAGAGATATGATAAGGGGAGCCTTTATCAATGCATTTTTTTGGCACGGATAAAGGACTAGCCTCCTGTAGTGTGCATTTTATATAACAACACACCTAGAAGAAAATTTTCAGTTTAAATAACACACCCAGAAGCAAACCGGGTATATACATTTACTTGATATCCTGAATATAAAAATTTCCACCCCTGGTATTTATAAAAATACACTAATATTTACATTTCAAACTAAATTTTTATATAATTACATGTACAATTGTCCAAGAAACCTTACAAAACATTAATTTTAATATTTTGATGCCCATGATCCCCTCTCAAAAATGTACACCCATGGTATCATTTTCTAAAAAAAATCAACACAACCTGAGAAAAATATTCCACCAATATAATAAAAAAAATGAAGTTATTAATACTATAAATAAATAAAATAAACATTAATATGAAATAACACATTAATAAAATGTCCATACTTATTAAAAATGAAACATTTGGAGTCATACCAGTCATATTATGTGTCCTATTGAGAAAAGGATGATTACTATACGTTGAAATGAGTTATGGATCATTTTACTAAAATATCAACACAATCCGAATGTGTTTTCTCGGTTTTGAGTATCTCACATTATCTTTTACTAAAATTAATGTTAATTTTAAACAATGAAACATTTAGAGTTATACTGGCCACAACATGTGTCATATTGAGGTTTAGATAATTCCTACCAGTAAAAAATTATTAATGGATAATTTTTATAAAATATCAAAACAATATGAATTCATTTTCTTGGTTTTTAGTATGTCCATTGTGTTTTTTTACTAAAATATCATTTCAATATGGAAACATGCATTTAGATTCCTACTGGTCATATCATGAGTCAGTTTGATGTGAGACTACTTCATACACATCAAAAATGACTTATGAATCATTTTACCAAGTTTTCAATAAAATAAAAGAATTTTTTCTTGGTTTTTAGTGAGTGACATGTTTTGAACTGAAATGTAAATTTTAAACTGATAAGAGACACTTTTAGTCATACCAATCACACCATGCATTAGATTGAGGTTTGGTTGACTCCTACATGTCAGAAATTACCCATGGATGATTGACCTATAGTATCAAAACAATCTGAATGTATTTTATTAGATTTCACTATGTCACTTGTTGTTTTTTCTTAAATTAAGGTCAATTTTAAATAAAAATATACACTTTGAGTTATAACGACCACACCATGAATCCTATTGAGGTTTGGTTGATCCATACACATAAGAAATAACTAATATATAATTTTCATAAAATTTCAAAACAATATGTATGTGTTTTCTCAATTTTCAGTAGGTCACTAATTTTTTTACTTAAATTAATGTTAATTTTAAATAAAAAGAGACACTTTGAGTGGTTCATTTGATAATGTGTGTCATATTGAGATGATATTAATCCATTCAAATCATAAATGACTAATATATCATTTTCATAAAATATAAAATCTATAAAAATGTGTTTTCTTGGTTCTTAGTATGTCATTTTTTGGTTTTACGTAAATTCATAGCCATTTTAAATAAAAAGAGACACATTGAGTTATACTGGAAAAATGGTGCGTCGTATTAATGTATGGTTGAGTCCTACATGTCAAAAATGAATAATTTATCATTTTAATTATGTATAAAAATAATATGAATCTGGTTTGTCAGTTTTCATTATGTCACTTTTTCTTTTTACACAAATTAATATCAATTTTAAATAAAAAAGGCACACTTTGTGTCATACCTGTCACACCATGCGTCTTATTGAGGTGAAATTGAATCCTACACCTCACAAATGAATCATGGATAATTTTTCAAAAATATCTAAATAATAAAAATATGTTTTCTCAGTTATCAGTATGTAACTTGTTTTTTTACTTAAATTGATGTAAATTTTAAATAAAAAGAGACATTTTGATTTATACCAGACACACCATGCATCTTAGTGAGGTGGGGATGATTTAGATGTTATGTTTTATGATTCTTACATAAATAAATATTTCACATTGAGATCAATGTTGTGAGGGATGGTAAATTACTTTCCAGCTTAGGGAAATTTTTCAGGATATAGCATTAAAGGAACTAAAGAGTGTCCTATTTGTCAAAAATTTACACATTCAATTAGGTTGAATAATTAATCAATGAATATGTTTATAGAATATTTTAGATTTATACACTAATGGGATAATTACTTATATTATGTGACATCATTTAATGGAAGTTCATAATATCTTACAATACCATCTCCCATAATCTTTGATCAACTGTTTGAGAAAGTAAATGATATAGACACTAATTTTAGTAAACCATTTTTGAAAAACCTTATGAAAACCGGTTGGAAAATGTGATCAGTATTTTTTACTTATTATTCTATAATTTTCTGTACACCTGAATTTTTTTTGATGATATTCATTTTGAAAAAAAAATTATGTGATAGTTTCATCGGTAAGTTGCTAAATGCACTGAGAAAAAAAAGGATGGAATTAAGGCTAGGTTGGAGATGGGTTACATGGGAATATGAGAAGAGTTGGTGCCTATGAATGGTGAAAATGAAATCGTTTTCTTCTACCTGCATTCACTCTTTCCAGGTAAGAGAGATATCAGTTTTTCAACTTTATGAATAAAGTAAAGGTTCCATGTGGGTTCTCATTGAATATCAGGAATATTGGGTCAATAAACGATTTGATGTTAAAGGGTCTGAAATCACATGAATTTCATATTTTTATGTAAGAACTAATTACTATAGATTTACGTTTCATTATTTCCAATAACGCCCTTCATACATTAACCAAGATTTGTTTCTTCTTCAATGTTATATCCAGCAAAGTTATAGATCTGATGAAATTTACAACAATGGAATGATAAATTATCATCATATTATGTGAATTGTAAATTTTATTTCCGTAAAAATTCTCTGATATATGGGTTCACTTTATGGTTCACTTTGTGATTGATATTAGACTATGTGGCCCTATACATTATAGATGAATGTACCCCATTGAATGGTAAATGATGTTTTTTAAAGGGTATGTCAAAATAGAATTTAAACAGAGGGTTTTATTATAGATCGATAAATTGTTGAAGAAGCCATTGAATTATTTATAGAATACATATCAGGTGTGGAAATATTTTATCTACCAAAATCTCATCACACTGGGAAGGTTGCGGGTAAAATAATTTTTGGAAGAGATGTTGTCAAAATCAATATTCTAGATCAGAAGCAGAACCACCATTACGTTGTGCATAATGGTTTAGAGGTTCCACAATATTTTTAAATACACAATGAAATTATTATGAATTTTAATCCATCAAGGTATGAAAGTTTGAAATAAAATACACATAATCAACAGTTTATAAAATGGATTTAGGACTATATTTTTAACGAGTCAAGTGAAAATCCATATTCAATTTTATAACTAATTAGATGGTTATCTGAGGACCAAGTGTGTATTTATTATATTACAATGGTTATGTAATTAAGGGATATACATTCTATAGAAATGGACATGATGAAGACAATGCCATGAAAAATAGTGGAGTTACACTTGTGTATGAAGAAAAGAGTGTTTCTAATACTAAGGACAAAAATATTATTTACATGAATATGTCATACATTGGCATCATAAAAAAAATATGGGAGTAGGATTATACAACATTCCCAAGTACTGATTTTTCAATTCAAGTGGGTTGGTAATAGTTGAGCTATTAAAATCGATGAATTGAGATTCATGAAAGTTGATTTCTATTAGGAAGGGTACAAAGATGAACCATTTATAATAGATTCATAGGAAGTACAAGTATTTTATGTTCTAGATCCTTTAAAGTGAAAGTGGTCAATTGTTCTATTATCGACCAAAACTACTAAAGGGTCAGATGAAAATTAATAGAGTGTTGAAACTTTCATTTGGACTCTCTAATCATTTTAGAGTGGTCCCAATGTAGATTATTTTTTATGTTGAGGAGACCACAATGAAGGTATTTTTATAGTCAATAAAGGGGTCAAATCCCTGCATCCTTTAAAAAAGGGAGTTCAATAAACATGTTATATTTTTTTGTAATATACATTGTGTTGCCTCATGTTATTATCTATTCGCTATAGTATTTATGTTGTCAAAATTAAATGTTAAACTAATTGTGTAGATAATGAGTTTTACACATATTGTTACTCCCAATCCCAAGGAACAATAGGTTATTCAATCTAATGCTTCTCATTGTACAGAGGAACAACGACCTTCTATATGTGATGGTGCTACCAATCCCGAGTAATAATAGGTTTCTTATCATGTTTCTATGATCAGTGCATAGGTTCAATGACCATATTCACATGATGATGCTACTTACCAGTATAAATAATATATTGATGAGTATTAAAATAAAGAAATGGTAGGTGACAAAGGAACAATGATGCATAAAAAATAAGAGTTCTATAGTTTGATGGTGTTAGAAAAAATAATTTAGGTGAAAATAAAATACATAAGATAAGAGGTCACATGTAATGTATGAGGACATCATGTTAACCCCAAAAAGCCGATATTCAGTAGTTACATTAGAATCATCACTCAGTAATGTGTTCCAATTGATGTAGATTCATGGCACCATGTTGGGACCGTTACTAAAACATTGATGAGGGATGATATTATGGTAACATTATGACATAATTTCTATATTTTTTTAAAAAAAAATATCGAAACATAGAAATAATCTTCACGATCCCTTGAAGTGTGAATTTATATTAGATGAATCCCATAAGAAATATGAATTAATGATTTCTGGAAAGATTTATAGAGGCTTTCACACAATTATAATGACACATAATCTTAATGATACTGAAGGGAAAATAAAATCACACCCACTGCTTATGTATGCACACCTGATAACCCATGATGCATGGGATGTGTTTACTGGACATTGTGTGGTTGTGTCTTTTCATGTACATTAGGGATAGTAATACATTTTTTGGTAATACATATATTCATCACTTTGATCAAAATTTTTTATTTATTAA
Organism: Viscum album; assembly: GCA_963277665.1. NCBI lineage: Eukaryota > Viridiplantae > Streptophyta > Magnoliopsida > Santalales > Viscaceae > Viscum > Viscum album. The sequence continues at coordinate 905,411,956 of OY728153.1, forward strand.
ACAGAAACTGAATGATGAAAATTAGGGAGGGGCAGAAAAACCAACGTACCCCTACTATAAAGTAAGGATGGGGTATGCTTCACTTGAAACAACTAGTATGTATTTAAAATATATTTTAACACTTTTATATGCCATGAAACAAAAAAATAATTATGTTACACTATTTATATGAATATTGATGAATACAAATCACAAACAATTTACATCTCATGCCATGTGTTTTGGAAGGAGGAATGTGTAAATAAATACGGGATATTAATAGATGAAAATACACAAAAGGATGGGAAACATGTGTATGTATGAAATAATTTTATTTGATTTAAATCCTTATTACATAACAATGATTACTTATTTTCCTATATTTTCTATATGAATTAGTCATAGGAATCATCAACACCTGTACCGGATGAACACCTACTATCAGTGGCCTTGAAGCAGACATAACAGTATGGTCACGTCATATGTGCAAGTTTTAGGGTGACACCCCGAATATATTTTGACAAAAAAATACGAGGATAAAGAAAATGAAATGAAATAAAAGAAAAAAAATACTAGTTAGACTTGATGAAACATTACAATGGTAAAGATAGTTACTAGAAACATTTATGGGGTTAATAAAAGAGAAACAAATAACTAATGAAAAATAATTTATTGAATATCCTGCCCCCCCCCACCATCATTGAGGTGAGCCATTCACCACAATGAGCTATCTTTTTCCTGGTAATAAATGATCTAATAATTTTTTATATTAAATGTAAATCATATAGACACGGATACCTTTCCATGTAATAATATTATATTGGGTGATAATGACTATGATTTATATCTATCAACACCCACCCATTTCTTTGTAGAGATGGATATAGTGTTCAATATTCAAAATGACATGCTACAAAATAGAAAAATTCCAATAGGTCATGTGAGAGTGTTGATTAGGATCGACAATGAGTTGAGAACTGAGCTACCTATTCCAATTTCAGAGAAATGTTTTCATAAGGTTAACCAAACTGTTGGAACATTAAATTCAGGTCCATCATATCTTGTCAAAACCCATGTCTACAAGTAGGTATTGATTTCCAATTTATTTTTTATACTAAAACATTAACAATTAATGAAACAAGGTCTGAGCCGATAAATATTATTACTGAAAAACAAAGGAAATGGGATGAACCAAAGGTCAACTCAAAAACACCTATAGGATCAACCATCCGATAAAAAAGATCTTCTAAAAGCACATTTACCATACCCATTGAATATTCGTATTTACTAACATTGATGGTTCATGCGGTTGAAAAGTTATAAAGTGGTAGTAGTCACGTAGTTTATTTTGATGAAAAAATGTATAGAGAGGAAGTTACTAACTACATTTCTTCTAATAATTTAGATGAAATCCTAAACTATGAATGTCTAGGAGTTTCATTTGTAAATTTATTCATGAGGTATGTTTTCATGATTTAATTTTTTAAAATGTTACATATAATTTTATCTTCGAGTAAATAAATTTTATATTTTTTAGGTGTATATATAAATAAAAATTCAAGGGATTTACCCAAAAAAAATGACTCGTTAGTCCTCACATCACCTATACAGACCAAACCAAAATAAAATCCAAACATGTGGATGAAATATTGGGAAACCTAGAAAAATAATTTGAAAGAAAACTTGGGGATGAAATACTCTTCATAATACCAATGATGCATGGATAAAACATTCTAATTTAATTACATCACACACATTTTTCAATTATTTCATTAATTATTCTTTTTTTTATTTTTAGGAAACACTGGATGCTCATTATGGTCAATTTAGATACACCAAATATTTATTTCTTGGATTCACTCCGTGTATTACCAACAAAATGACCACATATGACAACGTTTTTCAATTTTTATTATACTACATCAAACAATTTAGAAATAGAATCCACATTATGTAATTTGTATTATGTTTTAGTTACGATTCTATTATTATAGGGTGGTGTGTAAATATTGTCTAAATCATGGCATGAAGACAAACATTGCGCACAAGTACCCTGAAAATTACTAAAAATTCATAATTATTATAGTATATATAATAATATTTCACTATACAAACACACATCAAAACAAAGTAATTATTTTCCTCAATATATTTACAGGGTATGAAATAAGAAAATGAAAAATATTGTGATTATTATGATTGTAAATTTACGAGAGAGATCATATTCCATCAAAAAACAAACATCCCCGAATAGATATTTGCAAAGTTATTTACTACTTTATTTAAAATATTATTTAATATTTTGTGTATTTATATTTTTATAGTAATATTATAACTTTTGAAAAAATGATATTCAGAAGATGATATATATTTTCCTACAAAAAAATGGGCATCATACCTGATCACTGAATGTATACAAATAGCATGAAGATGTGACTTCTAAGGAAGTAATGGGTTGTTCCATAATTATGTTTAATTTATTTATTTTTAGTATTACTCACATAAGATTTTTTTCTCATACTATAGGATTCCTTGGAAGTTTGGATTGTTTTGAAACTTTGGGTCATGTATGAATCAACAATCCCTCAATCTGACACATGGTGTGATTGGAATGAATCCAGGTGTGTCATTTTATTTAAAATTGACATTAATTTTAGTACAATATACAACTCACATACTCAAAACTAAAAAAAAGAATTCATATTGTTTTGATACTTTAGTACAATGATCTATAATACATTTAAGATCTGTAAGAATTAGTTACACCTCAATCTGGCACATGATGTGACCAGTATGAATCAAAGTGTTTTTTATCATTTTAAAATCCACATTTTACTTCAAAATGAGTCAATAACTGAAATTAAACAAAAAACACTCATATATTCATTATATTTTAGGAAATTGATTCATAAATAATTTTTGATGTGTAGGAATTGGTCTCACGTAAAAATGATACATGATGTGACCAGTATGATTCAAAGTGTGTGTTTCCAGTTTGAAATGAAATTTTAGTAAAAAAGACAAGGACAATACCGAAATCCATGAAAACATTTTTTTTATGGTTATGAAACATTAGGAAAATGATACAGGAGTCATTTTGGACGTGTAAAAATCATTCAAACATCAATATGACGTACGATGTGACTGGTATGACTCCGAGTGTGTCTTTTTATTTAAAATTGACATCAATTTTAGTAAAAAGGAACAAGTTGCGTACTAAAAAATGATAAAAAAACATTCTCATTGACTTGATACATTAGGGAAATAATCCATGAGTAATTTAGGATCTGTTGGAATCTTTCACACCTCAATCTGAGGTATGGTGTAACCGGTATGACAACAAGTTCGTTTTTTTATTTAAAATATACATCAATTTTAGTGAGAAGTATAATTGACTTAATCAAAACAAAAAAAAATGCATTATAATTGTTTTTATATTGTATAAAAATGATCCATGAGTTAGTTGAAATGTGTATGAATAGCTGCAAAACAATCTGATACATGGTGTGATCGGTATGACTCTAAGTCCACCTTTTTATTTAAAATTGACATAATTTCTTAGCAAAAATGAGAATGTGATTTATTTAAAACTGATAAAACTCATTCATATTGTTTTGATACTTTAGGGAAATGATCCATCAGTCATTTTGGTGATGTAAAAATCAATTAATCATTAATCTGAGGCATGGTGTGACTGGAATGACTCCCAGTGCATCCTTTTTATTTAAAATTTACATCAATTTTAGTAAAAAGGAAAACTAACCTACTCTAAACCATTTGAATAATTAGTATTGTTTTGATAAATTAGGGGAAAAATCAAGAGTCATTATAGATTTCTACGATTTATCCAAACCTCAATCTGACTTACGGTGTGACCGATATGACTACAAGTTCATCTTTTTATTTAAAATTGATATCAATTTTAGATAAAGGAAGAAGTGTCTTACTAAAAAATGAGAAAATTAATTTGTATTGTTTTGATACTATAATAAAATGATCCGTGAGTTAATTGGGATGTGTATGAATCCAACAACACCTCAATTTGAGTCACGGTGTGATCAGTATTACTCCATGTGTGTCTTTTTATTTAAAATTGACATCATATTTAGTAAAAAACAAGTGTGGGATTGAAAACCAAGAAAATGAAATCCTATTTTTTTTATACATTAGATAAATTATCCATGAACTATTTGGAACTTGTATTGATTAGTCAAACGTCAATATGTGGAACAATGTAACCACTATGACTCACAGTGCATCTTTTTCATTTCCAATTTACATCAATTTTAGTAAAAAAGACAACTGACATACTCAAAATTGAGAAAAAAAATTTGAAGTGTTTTTATACTTTAGGAAAATAATCGATGAGACATTATATACTTGTATGAATCATCCTCACCTGCATATGATGTATGGTGTAACTTTTATGACAATAAGTATGTCTTTTTATTTAGAATTGATTTCGATTTATGAAAAATGAAGAAGTTTCTTACTGAAAACTATGAAAATGATTTTGGAATGTTTCGATACATTAGATAAACAATTCATGAGTTATTTGGGATGTTTAAGAAGAATCCACACCTCAATATGAGGCATTATGTGACTGGTATGACTCTAAGTGCGTTTTGTTATTAAAAATTGACATCATTTTTTAGTAATAAGGAAGAAGTGATGTACTGAAAATCGAGCAAAAGAATCTAGATTGTTTTGATATATTAGGGAATTGATACATGAGTTATTTTTGTTTTTTAGGAATCACATGCATCTCAATACACTGCACGGTGTGACTGGTATGACTCAATGTGCCTGTTAATAATTTAAAATTTACATTTTAGTTCAAAACGTATGCCACTCACTAAAAACCAAAAAAATGAGCTCCGATTGTATTGATAATTTAGGAGATCAATTAATAAGTCATTTGTGGAATTTAAGAAGGATTATCATGTAAAAAAACACATGATGTGACCTGTATGACTCAAAGTATATGTTTCCAGTTTGAAATGACATTTTAGTAGAAATCACAAGTAACATACTAAAAACCCACCAAACGTCATAAGGATATTTTGAAACTATAGGAAAATGACCTTTAAGTAATTTTTTATATAATATAATTAGCTTTAACTCAATCCCACACATAGTGTGATAGGTATAACTACAAATGAGTCTTTATTTAAAATTTACATTAATTTCATTAAAAAGAACAAGTGACATACTCAAAACTGCAAAAATTTGTTTGAATCGTTTTGATACATTAGTATAATGGTCTTTACCTCATTTGAGACATTTTGGAATTAGATGAACCTCAATATAATTCATGGTGTGACCAGTATAACTCAAAGGGTGTTTTTTATTTAATGTTGTGAATTTTATAATGTATTTATTCATAATAATGTTTAATTTATTTCTTTATAATATTACTAACATAATAATAGGTTTATTATACAAGTAGATTCCTTTGACCAGGTTGAAGTGATTTTTTCAACAAAAGATACCATTGGTAGACAATTTTGAGATGGGATCATGGGTGCCAAAGAAAAAAATTAATGATTGAAATTGTTTTCAGATAGTAATTTTAATTTTAATTCTACCAAACATTGATTGAAATGTATATGGTAGTGTATTTTTTAATTATGATGTAAAATGTATTTCAATTAAATTATATATTTTCTGTATAGAAGGTTGTGGTGAGATGTTTTTGTCTACATGAGATTTTTAGGGAGTTTTTATACAATCTACACAATGTAGCAGATGGGGTCTTCATCAATGCTAAACTATCGCTGATAAAGGGCCTCCCATTAAAAGTGCTACAATTAAAAATTTTATTTTATCATTTTTAAAAGTATTTTTTCATGATACGAAAGATCATACCAGTAGTAGAGTAAATAAAAACAATTATTACCATAATCAAATTATAACCATATGAAATTTATAATTAGAAATAAATTATAACAAAAAATTAATTACAATCATGAAAATTTATAACCGATAAATATGTGTGTATGAAAAAATAATTTAATGAAAATATTTTATAAAAAAATATATTCAATAAATATACTAACCATAAAATATAAAAGTTTAAATTTCAAAAGATAGAGATTCAAGTAAAAGATCCATGAATAATAGAGCCAAAATTTAGATAAGAAATCATAAGATTGCAAGCAATGAAAAATTGGATTAGATGAAAATTGATATTAAATGATGATAATGGTGGAACGTGAATGAGATAAAAGGAATGAAACATTTGTGGGAGAAATGCAGACGATCATGGTGGAATGTGAGTGAATCAGTGCGAACATGACAACAAGAAGGGGAAGGGATACAAAAGGTGCAGAAATATAGTTGAAGGAAAGAGATGGAGCATAACCATTTTTCACGAATGTTAGGGTTTCAAGAGATTAAGAATAAAAATAATGAGTAGAAAAGATAAACACGTATATATTCAATTTTATAAAAGGTTTGAAGGTTTCTTTTGAAATGAATCCTTAACATAGATATCATCCATATACAAAGTACATAACTCTAATGGAAAAGATGAAATTCAACTATTTGACCCTCAACAAATCCCAAAAGAATTTCTAAAATGATCCGCACGATTTTCCTCACTCCCAACAAAGGAAAAACAATAAGAAGAGAATAATGGAACCAATGATCTGATTATGTCGATAATCAACCCAAAGGCTTGGTGGCAACCATCATCCTCCTCCATCACATTGATAATAACCTGGCAATCAGATTCGACCACAATATCCTTCCCGATAAGAGACGAAATGAAGTTCATTCCCATCGAGATGGACATGTCCTATGCTTCGGTAGGAGACTAATAATCAATGTTTGTTGAATAACAAGACACAATAATAGAGTGTTCATGGTCCTGGAGAACACCCACAAGGACAACGAATCCATCACCAAGAATCACTACGTCAGTATGAAGTTTGAAAGCACACTAAGGGGGAGGATTCCATCTGATAGTTGGGTGATGAAAAATTATTTGATAATTGATGTTAAAACACACATTTTGAAGTCTCTTATTGCATATACGATGTAAAAAACACAAACTAACATGTCTTTAACAATGGTTATCCATTAACCGATGTTAAAACTCTCTTAATGTGAGTTTTAACATTATTAATGTATAAATGAACATTCATGATGAATACATAACATATATATACATCAATTATAGTCACACAATAATATATTTATTGACAAAATTCATTGGAAACATATATTTATTTAAATATATATATATATTTATTTATAATTATAATTCTAAATATAAAAATATAAAAGTATTTATTTATATTTATAAATATAAGAAAAATAATTAATATAATAATTATATTTATTATTTAAAAAATAATTTTAATATAATAATTATTTTAATATATATTTATTTAATTATAAATTTATAAATATTTTTTAAATATATATATATATATTTGAATTATTAAAAAAATTATAGTAAATATAAAGGTATATTTTTTATTTAATGTATACAAATAAAAATTATTTTGGAATATAAATATAATAATGTTATATAAAATAATAATATTGATTATTAAAAAAATTTATTAGCCTTAATAATAGCGTTGTGCCTAGATTATATGGTTTCATCGTAATTAATTCATTTTTTAAAACATTGGTAAAGATGACAGGGTGTGGCTTTCCAAGATTCATAACTAGGGCTCTTAGTGGTGGATGTTGAGGATGCTCGCCCACCTTCACATGTTCATTCCCCTATACTTAGATGAATCCCCCCCATTCGGTGCTCTCAAACATTTTATTAACACAATGACACCATGGGATGGTTTTGTTGACCTTATGGGAATCCTTCGGGATCACGTTGGCTCTATTATTGCGGCTCGTCATTCCTCATACATTGTGGGTTGGTCTCCTCCTATAGAAAAGGATATGACTATTTGGAAGGGTTTGTAGTTCATCTTGTCTCTTGGATGGATAGATGTTGTGGTCGAATTTGATTGTTATGTTATCATCAACAAACTAAAAGAGGATGGAGGTGGCCGCCAAGCTTATGGGTCCATTGTTGACATCATCAAATCTTTGGTGCGTTTTTTCTCTTGTTTTTTTTCCTTTATAAGAAGATATGGAAATCAAGTGTCTCTTTTTTTGCTGCTATTGAGAATCATTGGGTGCCTAATTGCTTGATTTCATCTTTTCCTTTGGAATTATGTAAATTTGAATTGGTTGGTATCTAAGTTTTGTGTATTTTATTTAAAAAATAAATAAATTCCCCCCTTTGTTATCACTAAATAAAGCATTGATAAAGGGTACACCATTATCAGCATTTTGGTTAGCACTGATAAACGTTAGAATTATCAGCACTTTTATCCATTGATGAAAAACACCGCCCTTTTATCAATGCATTCTTCTTTGCACTGATATAACCAAGTGCATCACTTTCCCAGATCTATGGTAGTGAATGGAATGAATCACAATGTGTTGGATTCCTACTCCAACTTTAGCAGTGGTTTAAACCGTCGCCAAATCAAAAAAAATAACTCTCTCTAAACGATGATTTTCTTATATTGGATACATAACTCATTTATGATGTGTATGCATTGACTACATGTCAATCCAACACATTATGTGACTAGTATGAATCAATGTTAGTGTTTTCAATATAAAATTTTCATATTAGTTTAATGATATAATTATTTACAATTAGTTAAATAATAAAGAAAATTAATAACTTATAATATCATTAACATATTCAGTAATTGATAATATAATTTATAACAATATTTAATTAACAATGTAATTAATAATTCACAATATAATTATTAATTAAAAATATAAATAATAAATAATAATTAATTTAAAATTTAAAATATAATCATTAATAATTAAATTAGTAGTATAACTGATAATATCATTAATATATATAGTAATTAACAATATAAATTATCATATGTGAATTATATAACATTTAAATTAAAAAATTTCTATTTTTTATGAACTGCTACTAAGATAAAAATAAGTTTTATCGGGTGGAAAAACATTTGTACAATGGTTTATCATCGGAGGAAGCCTAATAATGTAAAAAAACATTAAATTTTTAAAAAATTCCACCCTAATTATTTTGAACAGAAACACAAAATTATATATAAATCCATATATTTTATAAAAAAAATATTTAAACATAAATATAAATTTATAAAAAAATGTACTATTTTTTTGTTATAATATGTCTCATAAGTTATTTAAAATATTGAATTAAAAAAAATAATTAAATGTAAATTTAGTTATTTTATCATCTTTAGTTATTAAAATTGATAAAAAAACCAACATGAAATTGGTTATTAACCAATTAATTTTTTTACTAACAAATAATCATTTTAGTATAACATTTCGGTTCTTCTTTATTAGGTTTTCAATTAATAGTTATTTTAACCACTTATTTTCCCACCCCTAAGCATCATTACATATTGGGGGGGGGGTAATCTCTACAAAACTTTATTTCCATTTACGGGTGGTTAGATAAAAATTTTTAAGATTAAAAATATATATATATATTAAATATTGTATAAAGGTTGATGTGAGTGAAATGTTATATTATTGAATTAAATTCAACATTAAATATTATAAGCCAGTCAACTATTCTAAAAATCTATTATATACTAATAAATTCAAATTCAACAAAATTATTAAAATCTACAACTTTGATAGTCAGGTTGAAAATACTCCTTAAAAATCACCCAAAATTAGGGATTTGACTCGTCAAGTACCAATGAAATATGGGATAATTAAATCCCAACTCGTTTAATTTATTTCAATCCATAATCCATTTATAACCCATTTATTTTTAACTCGTATTTTTTAAATATATTCAATTATAGTTTGAAATATACCCCAACCGGTTTAATTAAAGTGACTTTTATTATTTTTAATTTTAAACATTATTTATAAATCTAAAATCAATTGATATCAATGAAAACAAATATTTTTTTAAAACTTATTGACATTTTAAAATAAATCATTATTCAGTTAACAATAATCAATTTAATATGATTTAAAATTTATATTTTGTTTATAAATTTAATATGAAAAATACTCAAAATACATAAATAAATTGGATAGTTTTACTATTTTTTTAATATTCAGTCAATAAATTAAGTATAATTCAACAAATAGGGTTTTTTAATTCCAAGATATCAATCGGTGTTATAAATAAAATATATGTCTATCCCACCATTCTAGCTATTAAAGTTCAGGAGGAATGTTTGTTGAGGGAAAGGAAAATATAAAGGAATATGTAACTTATAATGGTGGAGGGTGTGTTTTCAAACTCCAAGCCTCAGTCTTGATTACCCATTATCTCTAAAACCTGTCACCCCCTGATGATAATTATGAAGATGTTACAGAGATGAATGATTGGAACCTGGTGGAAGTCATGTTTTCGAGGAATATCATTAGAAACGGTCAATAAATCTAGAGTAGTCACTTGGAGTCCTGTGACCCCTGATGAAGCTGACAATGAGGTCCTCAATAGAAAAGGTTATCACCAATGTGTTGATCTTATCCCATCTGAAAATGGAGGAATCCTACAAGGGACCCTGTCAAACATTCCCCTTCTCCTAGGAGAACATCCCCATGGTACCTAAGAATGGATATCTAAAACTTACCCAAACCCCAGAACTGTAGAACCTCATGGTGACAAAACATGTGGATTATTTTTATGGCAGGCGGTGTACAACCGTCCTAGTCACCTCAGAAAACTCCTCGGTGGTACCCAAGAAAGGAAATATCGAAGGTACCACAAATCTTGCACCAAGAATCGAAACTCCCTAGGGGTACCCATGAAAGCGAATCCCATACATACCCTAACTCCCCTAGGGCACCCAATATTCATGAATGAACTCCCCAACATGAAATGTACTGGATCTTATCCAACTTATTCTAATATTCCAATGATTATCATAGGAAAAGCTTCTCCATTAGGCCATGTTTTGAATAATGGTTACAATTGAGGGTTGTGTCCAATCCTCCCCCCTCCCCCCTCACCTAAGAACACTCCCATGGGGTGACTAAGGAGATCCATAAGTTATACCAATCAGGGAGGTCCTAGTGGAGGTGGAATGTGGTTGAGGCGGGATTTGGATGTTTTGACATGTGTGGTAAAGCATAATATGGTTTCTCTGCGAGGTCATAAAATAGGACGAACGCGGTAGAGTCGGGATGTGGATGTTTCAGTGTAGAGGAAAAAGCATGGTAAAATCACTCCAGGATTTCATAGCAGAGGCAGAGTGTGGTTGAGGTAGGATGTGGATGTTATGATGTGAGGGGCGGTGATGGCAGGGCAGAGCACGGTCACGATGTGCGGTCTTAGAAGTGGTGGTATGTGGTTGTGGTGGGGATTCGTTGTGGCTGACCTTCATCAGTGTGGTCATAGAGGTCGTGGAATTGAGGTGGAGAAAAATCTGGTGTGGGGGTTAGTAGGGCTTTAGTAGTCTAGTGTATGATATTTTTCTCAGGTTCTAATCCAAGTGGAGTCAGGGGTGTGCTGGTAGGTGTAGGAGGTTATTGCACTGTTAAAGGGTGGGGGTGTGAGACTAGCACAGTTAAATTGGTTGCAGTGGTGTACGTGGGTGGGGATTACTAGCACAGTTGAAAGGGGTTCAAGTCCTATTAAAAAGGGATGGGTCTACCCTTTGATTTACAATTTTTTTAAATTTTTTAAATTTTATCAGTGATTTTTTTAGCACTGATAAAAGGGTCATTTATGAAATCTTTTTTTAGTGTTGATAAAAGTGACCCCCTTGTAATATCACCTCGACTATCAATGATTTTTAAGCGGTGATAACATTTTTTTAGCATAGATAAAACCCATTTTCTTAGTTGTGATTGTTGTATACTTTCATTTGAGAACATTAAATTTCTTGATCACTGAAAAATATTCTATGTTTATCGATCTAGTGGATGTGAGAGGGATATTATTGGGTTATCAAACATCGATTTTGAAGGGGTTTGTTGTGTTAAATATATGTATGTGGGAAACCCTTGCCTCATGGATTGGGGTTAAGAAGTCCTAATAATATTTACATAGCCATGAAGTTGTGTATGAAGATACCACACCAACACACCAAGACCTTTGGTGTATATATATTTTTATATACCTCGATTTAACATAGACAAACAATCTAAACATCGACGTTGACATCATTTATTATTTTAAAATTAAACATGTAATTAAAACTAATATATGTATGTAATTTATTTTTCATAATTTTATTTTTAACATCATTTTAGATAAAAAATCGCCTCTTAAAATTTATTAATTCTTCCAAATATATATTATTCATTTTATAATATATAATAAATATTATATACATAAAAATTAATTTTAATCACTATCAAAAATCAACCTATTATTTTAAAAAAAATTAAGAATGTTAAAATATTTATGCAATATCTTATTTAATATTGTTTTGACTAAAACTGTGGCTTCTGTGAACATCCTTCACACATTCCAAACCTAATTTTGTAAAAGTATTTTTACTTATCCCATATCAACAAATCAACTCCATTTTTTCAGTTTAAAAAATTAAATGACAAAAATTTTCAAGAATCAAATTGAAGTAAAGGGAAATAAATCACATAATATATATATATTATCTTAAAAATAATTCCTTGAAAAAATCATAGGCAAAAATTATTATTTATTAAACATATAATATCCCCCTTTCACATAAAAAATCATTGTTTTTTAAATTTATGTTAAATAATTAAAATTTCCTTAAACTAAAATCAAGAAATTACAAATTAAAAATAAATCTACTTTAATTAAAAATAATTTTAAAAAAATAAAGAAATGTAATTTGTTAAAAAATAAATACATAATCATTATTCTAATGTAATTTTAAAGGGAAAATGAAGAAGTTTTATTTTTATTTTATGTTTTTTAATTGAAAATTTTAATTTTTGTGGAAAGCAAAAGGCTATTTTTTATATTTTAAATTTAAGATGGGATCATTTAGAAAAGGTAAATTTTTTATTTATCATAATATAAAATAATAAAATTCAATTTTAATTCCCAAATTCATCATAAACAAAATGGATATTTAATTTTTTTTAAATAAAATAAATTATTTCAATTAATTTTTTAAGATGAATATAGGGATGTTTTTTTAAAAATTTTATAGGGGATCAAATTTTTTTGATACAATATTTTTTAATTAGGAATAAATATTTTGTATTACATTAAATGTAAAAGGGACATTTTTATGATTTTTTTCATAAATAAAATTTAGGTTCTTATTTTATTTTTTAAAAAATATTTTTATTTTTTAAGAGAATGTTTGATTTCTTGTAAATTTTTTATTTGAATATTATTAATGAGAATTAGTTATTATATTTTTTTAATAAAAATTATATTCTTTATACTGAAAGAGATTTTTGGTTGAATATATCTTTATGAAAAATAGTTATTTACTTGTTATTAACTCTTTAAATTATTAATAGAGAATATGATTTTTTTTAAATTTTGGAAATTTTAAAAATAATTATATATTTTTTTAAAAAATGATCATCACTTCTACTTGAAATCCATGGTGATATATGGTTGTAATCCCATTATATCATGAATATACTTCCTCCTTCATCTAGAGACGCAACACATACTCATTGGTTTTATGAACACAATGTCTTCAAATATTTTTCATTTTATACCTGTATAAGGTTATCATTGTCACTCCAAATAAAATTGAATTACCACTACAACAGATAGACCTTTTAACACAGCACAAAAAGATTTAACATTGCTAAAAAATTATTTTTCTTCGTCAATGTCATTAAACTGATAACCCCTTTATCATTTTTTTCATTAACACTAATAAATTCCCTACTGTTGCAATGTGTTGTTTGATTAACAACACATTTCACTAAAAACGCCTATATGAAAATGCAACAATATAAAAATTCATAATTTATTTGAAATAAAATTTTCATTACAAATAAAAAAAATATATTTATATTTCAAACAATATTTTCTACAATTACATTTTAATTTACTATCGACAAACATTTAAAGAAATCAATGTTTAATTTTATTTGTCAGCTGTGACCCCCTCTCAAAAAATAATGACCATGGTATTAGTTTTCAAACAAACCACCCAACCGGAGAAAAAGAGTTCTCCTTTATAAGAAAACAATTCTTATTTTAATAATACTATAAAGAAAAAAATTAAACATAATTATCAAAGAATATATTTTTAAAATTTCAATTTTATATAAAAGGACACACATGTATCACTACCACCGAAACAAATTTACACAGCACCACCCTTTAACAATGTTAAAAAATGTGCTGATAAAGGGGAAATAACTTTGGATCAGTGTGTCCATTTTAGCTATACCACATATAAAATTGAATCTTGCAATGACATATTCACACTAATTATATGGAGGAATCCCCTATTACATTTTACAAGGCCCAAAAAGTCCTTATATGGCATTTAAAACTGAGTTTTTAGTTGTTGTATCCAAATTGTTTTACATATAATGGACTTCCAGCTTCGTTTAAGAGGGTTTTTTCACGTTTTCAGTGGGGACTAAATTTATTCAAAATTATTACATTCATATTGATACTAATGTTTTGAAATTTTATCATTTTTCATAATATAGTTTTATTTATAATTTAATATATATTAATATATACATATTTTGTATATATTCACACATAAAAATTTAGTTTTATAAATATATATGTAAACCAATATACATGTAATGTATATATATAAATAAATAAAACATATCTAAATAAAAAATAATATCCATTTTACTTAAAATAAATATATATAAAAATGTATATACATATACAATTACTGTATATATAATGTTTATATATATATATATTGTGTGCATTGACAAACCATTATATATTTATCTATATACTCTAATATAAGTATATAAATATTAATATATAATATATTTAAATAAATATAAATGTTCATAATTATATTTATAGATTTACACACATATATAAATATATATATATATCTATGTATGTATATATAAACACACACACACACACAAAGAACATATTTTTTTTATGTAATTAAATATTTATATATAAATATAAATATATGGATAAAAAATTAAAAAAAATTAATATAAATATATAGATATGTCATAAAATACATATGAAAATGATATAGGGGATTGGAAAATGAGCGATATTATGAGGAGGACATCTCAGTTTTAAAAACCAGCAAAGGTAGGGGCGCACACGAATGTGTGATGCAGGTCCCAAGGGTTGTTAAAGGGTGGAGGGATTCCTACCATTGTTAAAAATGTGGGGAGGATATACTAGCACTATTTAAAGGGGGGATTGAGTGCTGATAAAAGGGTGGATGTCCCACCATCAAATTTTTTTAAAAATAAATTCATTTTAAGAAATAATTTTTTTTGTCTTTTATCAGTGCTAAAAAAAATTGTCGATAAAGGTCCCATTTATCACCACTATTTTCGTACTGATAAATGCCTTATTTTATCAAATCTTATACAAGGGGACTTTATTAGTATTTTTTAGTAATGATAAAAGAGACCCCCTTTTAATATGATCGAGGATAATAATGTTTTTTTAAAGATGTAAATGCCCATTTTTCATGCTGTTAAAGTCTATATCTATAGTATTCTAGTCATACCGGTCCTCTTATGCATCTGATTGATGTGGGGATGAATCCTACACATCAAAAATGAATTATGGATCATTTTTCTAAATTATCAAAACAATCCGCATATATATTCAATTCAAATAAATAGAGAGAAAAAAAATAAAGTAAACTAAATTTAGGGGTCAACGGAAAGATCTGAACTCCTTCTCGATGGTGGGGTTTGGCAGGAATGTACCAGGGCTAGTGGAAAATAAAGGCCTCTGCTCATCAAGGCAGCTGAAGGAAAAAATCAATCCCTAGCATGATGGTGAGAGGTAGAAATGAGGGCTAAACCTTACTCATGGAAGGAGTAAATGACATGAGTGGAAGAACCCGCTCTAGTAGGGGATGGTGATTTTTCATGCGTGTCATCACCATTATCAGCAGATCTATCCACGTCAATGATATTCCCAGTGGATCCAAATAAACTTTTTGGTTTGGGTGTCTGGGACAGTAGTCAAATGTTAGGATGGATACCCTTGGGGATTTCAATCCATGCCTAATTATAGGTTTTTCAACCTTAGTCTTTCAGGCTATATGGATTTGACATTGAGATAATTGGATTTACTACTATTTACAATTTCCTTGTATTTTTTTGGGTCAGGTTGCGTTTGGGGATTCAATCATGTAATGGGTTATATCTCAATCCATCTTAAAAGGGATTCTACTATTCTTAATAGTGGGATTTTCCCCACCTTTTCTAATAAAAAATTTCACTAAAAAAATAAAAAAAAACTATTAATAAAATATATAAAATATAAACAATTATAATATAAAAAATTCACAAAAAAAACCTAATAATAGTGTCATTATGAAGCTGTTGGATTAACTCCATTAGATAGATGGAGTCCATCCCTAAACCATAAGTAAGTCATCACATCTACTCCATCATATGATCATGTTGTCGATGCTACTGTTGTTTTTGATGCTCTTGATGTTGTATATACTCTTCCTACTCTCTAAATAATATCTGAATAGTCTCATCCTGAGCTCATAGCCTTGCCTCATACTCTACCGAAGTGAAGGATGATGATCTCATACACACAATGTTTTTTTGGAAGATATTACAGAGGGAGAAAATATTAATGATGGTCACTGCATTCATTTGGACACGTTGTGGTGACACGTCATGGTGAAAACCTACCATTGATTTCCCATTTAATTTGGTAATAGAAATTTGATAAAGGGGAAGCCAAAGGAGGGTGAAGGAAGGATATAAATTGGGATCTCAAAAACCAGTTTTTATCATTAGATTCAGAAGCAACACATCTTCATCATTTAGTGCAGTATTTTGTGAGGTGTTTATCTATATTTTCAAAGATAGAATTTCTTGTGTTTTTTATCCTTGTAATTAAGGGAGATAGATTTTGTACCCACATTTTACCATATTTAAATCATTCAATTTTCTTTTGGTTTTTTAACCCTTCATTTTTAAGGTTTCCACGTTACATCTGGTGTTCTTTTAATTATGTACTTTTGTAATTAATTTCTATCTCGCAATTATCATATAATTGATTGGCCAATTGTTTAGGATCCTAAAAAGTGGTATCATAGGAATGAGGTTTTGGCTTGATAAAATTCTGGACGAACGACGTGTCTACATGGCGGCGAAATACAAGATCTAAAAATTCAATGGAAATAATTTTTCCTTGTGGAAAATGAAGGTAAAAGTGGTTCTGCGGAAAGATAAATGCCTACATGTGATTGGAGAGAAATCAGCAGGTTTGATAGAGGAAAAATGGAGTGACATGGATAGTAATGCTATTTCCAACATCCATTTGTCTTTTTCAGATGGGGTCCTATCAAGCATTGTGGAAAAATAGACTGAAAACGAAATTTGGGATACTCTGACAAAGTTTTTTGAGGAAAAGTCACTCCACAATAAAATTTTCTTGATGAGAAAATTATACACTCTTCGAATGGTGGATTCATCATCTGTGACTGACCACATCAACACCCTCAATAGCATTTTTTTCTAACTTGCAGTGTGGATCTATATAATTGTGGATACTAAACATGAAGATATTATACTCAAAATGTTTGAATATTAATGTGATCAACTTATCATCAACCTCACAAATAATTTCCAAATGGATATATTTCCATTAAATGATGTTGTAGATATGAGTATTGAAAAATAAAGTTGGCACATGAAAAAGGAGTACACACATACAACTTCACACAAAGTGGATTCCCTTTCAATGGAAAGAAGACGAATGGTGGAGTGTGGTTCCAGTGAGAACTAGAATCATGGAAGTTCCAGATCAAGGAGCAGGAAGAAAAACATAATATGTTACAATTGCTGTAAGAGGGGGTATGTCAGAAAAGACTATTGGAATAATAAGGGTGGTTAGAATAAATCTCAATGAAATGTGGCGAGTTCATCTGGAAATGGATACATACAATTCAGTGATGCAGAAATGAATATTGAAAGAAGAAAACATCTCGAAGATGCATTGATTATTAACTCAGGAGGAACATGGAATATGACATCTCTACGGGAATGGTTTGACTAATATGAAACTATCCCAGAAGTTATTTTTTACATGGTAATGATAATAAATTTCAAGATATTTGGATTTGGAATCATAAAACATAAGATGCATGATAATGTAGTCTGAACCATCCAAGGAGTACGCCGTGTGGAGGGTCTCAAGAAGAAAATTTTTTCCTTTGGAAAATTTAATGAAATCAGATGCAAGACTCACACCGAGAGAGGGATTATGAATATTTTGGAGGGAGAACATGTGTTGATAAAGTTATAAAAGTTATTAATGAACTTGTATGTGATTATGGATGAAATGTATATGGAAGCAAAGATATTTGTCTCATCAACTAGATTGATGGAAGAGTTAATGACGTTATGGAATCAGAATCTTGGCCATATGTCTGAACGAGGCCTAAATATTATTAAGGATCAGAAGTTTTTTCCTAGGATTATGAATGAATCCTTACTATTTTTTATTAATTGTATTTTGAGTAAGAAACACTGGTTGATGTTTGGAACAACAATGATGAAGAGTAACTAGATCTTGGATTTGATTCATTCCAAGGTTTGGCAAGCACCGGTTGTGTCTCTAGGAGGAGTAAGGTACAATGCATCTTTCATTAATGACCATTCCAGGAGATTTTGGTTGTTTTGAATCAAGAGGAAATTGAATCTCTTTGAAGTCTTAAAAACATTCAATGATAAAAATCAGATTGAATCTGAAAAGATGAACAAGTGTTTGAGGACTAACTATGTGTTGTGGAAAGAGGTATGTGAAAATAAATATGGGATACGAATAGATGAAAATACATAAAAATGGGTTGAAACATATATAATTATGAAATAATAAAAATTGTTCTTCTTTACATCAAAATTACATAAAATTGATTACTTATTTTCCTATATTTTCTATCCATAATTGTCACATGAATCATCAACACCTGTATCATATGAACTCCTAATATCAGTGTCTTAATAGTGGACAAAACAATATGGTCACATTTGAGGTATGTGTTTTGTGGTGACATCACAAAAATATTTTGATAAAAAAACAAGAGGAGGATAAATATGAAGAAATGAAATAGATGAAAGAAATAATAGATACACTTTAATAAAAATTACAATATAAGAGAGAGTTACTAGAAAATTTTATAGAGAAAAGTGAAGAGAAAAAAAAAACTCAAGAATAAAAATTTCATGAATATCCCGCCCCAGACCCACCAGCATTGAGATGAGCCATTCCCCTCAAAAAGATGTATTGGAAAAGGTAATCATTGTTTTAATAATTGTTTCTATAAAATGTGAATCATATAGGCACTGATACCTTTATAGTGCTGATATTATACAGGGTTATAATGACTTTGATTTATATCTATGAACACCCACCCATCACCTTGTAGTGAGGGCTACAATGTTCAATATCCAAAACGATGTGCTAAACAATAGACCACTTCCAATAGGTCTTGTGAGAGTGTAAATTAGTGTAGCCCATGATCTGAGCACTGATCAACCTATTTCAATTAATGAGGAAGATATTCATAAGGTTGGACAACTATTGGAACATTCATCGCATGGCCGTCAAATATTGTAAAGAAAATATGCCGACAAGGAGGAATTTATTTCCTATTTATATTTTGTGTTAAACATTTAATAATTAATGAAAAAAGGACTAAACTGATGAATTCTATTACAAATGGACAAAGGGATGGGGTTGAAATGAATGTTAGACTCAAAACCGTTTAAAGGACCAACCAACTGATTGAAAAGATCTTCTAAAAGCACATTTACCCCACCAATTGAATATCCACATTTACTAACATTAATGGTTTATGAGGATATAAAGTTACAATGTGCTAGTACTCACATAGTTGATTTTGTTGAAAAATTTTGTTGGGATGGTGGTACTGATTACAGTTATTCTAATAATGTAGATGAAATCATCAACTATGAATGTATAGGTGCCTCAATTATAAATGTATACATGAGGTACGTTTTCATGATTTAATTTTACAAAAGATGATATACCATGTTAATTATGAATAAATATATTTCATATTTTTTGGCATATATATCAATACCAATTCAATGGATTTACCAATAAAAAATTGGACTCGTTAGTCCTCATGCGACCCTTAGAGACCAAACAAAAAAAGAATCCAAACAAATGAATGAATTAGTGGCAAACTTGGGCATATTGTTTGAATGAAAACTTGGGGATGGAATAACATTCATAATATAATTGATGTTGAGATAAAATGCTAAAATTTAATCATATTAAATATATTTTTCATTTAAGTCATTAGTTATTCCTTTTTTTTGTTTTTAGGAAACACTGGATTCTCATTACAATCAATTTGGATACTTTAAATATTTATTGGTTGGATTAACTACATTGATTTTCAACAAACTGACCACACATGATAACATTTTTTATTTTTTAATACACTACATCAAACATTTTTTAACTAAACATCAAGTTATATAATTATATTATTTTTTAATTAGGATTCTATTATTATAGGGTGGTGTGTAAATATCATCAAAATCATGGAATGAGGACAATAATTACACACAAGGACCCAGACAAGTTCTACAACTTGATATTTAACAAGGTATATATAATAATATTTAACTATCCAAACACATATAAAAAAATTACTTATTTTCCTCAATGTTTCTACACTGTAAAAAATAAACAAATGGAAATTATTTTGGTTATTATGTTTGTAAATTTATGAGAGAGATCATATTACATCAAAAAACACATCCCCGAAGAGGTATTTTAAAAGTTAATTACTACTTTATTTAAAATATTTATTAATAATTTGTATATTTATATTTTCCCAGTACTATTATGACGGCTGAAAAAATAATATTTATCAGACAATATAATTTTTCTTTGAAACAAATGAGCATCAAACCTGATCATGGAATGTATAAAAATGGCATGAAGATGTTACTTCTATAGAAGTAGTGGATTGTTTCATATCTATGTTTAATTTATTTGTTTTTAGTATTACCCTCATAACAATTTTTTCCTTATACTGGACGATTCCTTAGAATTTAGGATTCTTTTGAGACTTTGAGATATGTATGAATCAAATACACCTCAATCTAACATATGACCTGATCGGTATGACTCAAAGTGTGTCTTTTTATTTAAAATTGACATTAATATTAGTACAATATAATACTCACAATCCCAAAACCAAAAAAATGAATTAAAATTATTTTTATAATTTTGTATAATGATTCATAATTCATTTAAGATGTGTAGGAATCAACCACACACAAATCCAAAAAATGGTGTGACCAGTATGACTCAGAGTGTCTGTTATTAGTTTTAAATCAACATTTACTTCAAAATATATCACTCACTGAAAATTGATAAAACACACTAAGATTGTCTTAATAATTTATTTAATCGATTCATAAATAATTTTTTACATGTAGGAATTTTTCTCAAGTCAAACTGATACAAGATGTGACCGGTATTAGTTAAAGTGCATGTTTCTAGTTTATAATGAAATTTTACTAAAAGAGACAAGTGACATAATGAAAAACAAAAAAAATATTTCTATTGTTTTAATACTTTATTAAAACTATCCCTATGTCACTTGGGATGTATAGAAATCAGTTTCACCTTAACCTGATGCACGGTGTGACCAGTATGACTCCAAGTCCATATTTTTATTTAAAATTGGCATTAATTTTAGTATAAATGAACTTGTGACATACTGAAAAATGAGAAAATACATTCGTATTGTTTTAATACTTTTGGGTAAAAATTAATGAGTCATTTGGGATGTATAGGAATCTTCTGCACCTCAATATGAGTCATAGTGTAACCATTCTGACTATATGCGCATCTTTTTTATTTAAAATATACATCAAATTTAGTAAAATGGACAATTGACCTACTAAAAAATGAGCAAACACATTTGGATTTTTTTTCTATTGTAGGAAAAAAATCCAAAAGTTTTTGGGATGTGTATGAATTAGTTGAACCACAATGGGATCCTCAACAACTCCCAAAAGTATCTGCAAAATGAGCTGCACAATTTTCATCCCTCCAAAAAAAGGAAGAACAACAAGAATATAATAAAGGAACCAATGATCTAATGATGTCGATAATAGAAGAAAAGGCATGGTGGCCAATTACATCCTCCTCTAGCGCATTGGTAATAAATTAACAAATCAGATTTGACCACAAAATGATAGATGAAATGAATTGCATACCCTTACAAATAGTCATGGCCACTGCTAAAGGAGGAGATCAACAATCAATTTATTATTAATGATGAGCTGAAATAATAGAGCCTACATGGTCCTAGAGAATAGCCACAAGGTCAAAAGATCCATCACCTAGAATTTTCGCATTAGTATTAACTTTGAAAATACCCTGAGGGGGATGAATTTATCTAACGAGAGAGGGATGGATAATTATTTGATAACTGATGTTGAAACCCACATTTTGGCATCACTTATTGTGTTACAAACATTAAAACTCTCACTAACATCGTTTTAACATATCTTATCCATTTATTGATATCAATATTCATTTCGTGTGAGTTTTAAAATTTACAATGTAGAAATGAACAATTAGGATGAATTCATAACATATTTGTACGTCAATTATACTCATACATCAATATATTTATTAACCAAATTCATTGAAAGCATATATTAATTTTAATGTATATTTATTTCATTATTATTATAAATAAAAGAATATATATTTAAATTTTTTTTTATATTTATAAAATTAATAAAAATAATAAATATATTTTTTATTTAAAATTTAATTATAATATTATATTTATTTAAATATATTTTTATTTAATTATATATTATAAAGACTTTTTTAAAACATTATATATATTTTTTAATTATTAATAAATATATATTAATTATCAACATGCATTTTTTATTTAATTTATACGAATAATAATTATATTTAAATATAAATGTAATATTATTATATAAATTAATAATATTATTTATTTAAAAAATTTATCAGTGCTAAAAATAGCATTTTTCCTAGATTATATGTTTCCGCCAAAATGCATTCATTTTTGAGATAATTGTTAATGATGACAGGGTTTTTATTTCAAAGATTCGTAACTCGGGCTCTTAGTGGTTGGATATTGAGGAGGCTCGTCCACCATCACCAGTTCATTTCCCAACTATGAGATGGCTCCCCCCTTTGGGTGTTCTCAAACTTAACACTGATGTAGCGACCCATGGGTGTGGTTTTTTAGGCCTTTGGATAGTCTTCCAGGATTACAGTTTCTATCTTATTGCGGATCATCATTCCTAGAACATTGCGGATTAGTCTCCTCATGTGGCAGAGGCCATGGCTATTTGGAAGGGAATGCAGTTCATCTTGTCTCTTGTCTGGAAGGATGTTGTGGTCGAATCTGATTGTCAAGTTATTATCAACACACTAAAGGATGATGAAGGTGGACTCCAAGCCCATGGTTCCATTATTGACATCTTCAGATCTTTCATTCCTTTGTTCTCTTCATTTTGTTTTCCCTTTACTTGGAGATAGGGCAATCGAGTGGTTCATTTTTTGGCTACTTTTGGGAATCATTGGGGGTCTAATTGATGGACTTTGTCTTTTCCTCCAAAATTATGTACTGTGCCTTTGGTTGATATCTAAGGTTTTAGGATTGTCTTTTTTAAAAAATTAATGGACCCCTTTATAAGTTCTAAAGAAAGGGCTGATAAAGGTTACAGCTTTATGGACGTTTCTTCAGCATTGATAAATGGAAGATTTATCAGCACTTTTATCCAGCAATGATAAAGTCCCCCCTTTTATCTGTGCTTTTTTCTTAAAGCTAATAAAACCTAATGCATCCCTTACCCCAATCCATGGTAGTGAATGGGAGGATCCGCCACGTGTTGTCGACATCAACTTTAGCAGCGGTTTAAACTGCCACCAAATCAAAAAATAACCACTCCTAAATGATGATTTTCTAGTAGTGGATACATAACTCATTTATGATGTGTTAGAATTGACTCCATGTCAATGAGAAATATTATGTGACTAGTATGACTCAATGTTTGTGTTTTCTTTATAAAAGGGATATTTTAGTTTAATGATATAATTATTAACAATTAAATAAATAATTATGAAAATTAATAACTGATGATATCATTAATATATTTAGTAACTGTTAATACAATTTATAGAGATAATTAATTAACATTTAAATTAATAATTCATAATAAAATTATTAATAGAAATTTAATATTTTAATTAATAATTAATTTAAAATTTTCAATATAATAAATAAAAAACAAATTATTATTATAACTTATAACATCATTAATATATATAGTAATTAAAAATATAAATTATCATATGTGAATTATATATCATTAAATTTTAATTTTTTTAATTTTTTATGAACTGTTATTAGATCAACATTGTTCTTATTGGGTGGAAAACCCCCTATACAAAGGTCGATCATCGGAGAAAGCCTACTAAAATAAAAAACCATAATTTTTTTTAAAAAAAACCACCGTAATTTTGTCGAACATTTACTCAAAATTATATATAAATAACTATATTTCATAAACAAAAAAAGTATTTGAAAAAAAAATATATTAATAAACATAAATGTATTATTTTTTTGTTATAATATGTGTTATAATTTATTTAAAATATTAAATTAAGGAAGTAATAAAAAAAATTATAAATAAATTAATTTTATTAGTTTTCAGTTATTAAAATTAATAATCAAGACCAAAAAAATCTATTATTAACCAAATAAATTTTTACTAACCAATACATATTTTAGTATAACCCCCCAATTCTTTTTTATTCATTTTTCAAATAATAGTTCCGTTAACCACCTATTTTCCCACCCGTTGGGGGTAATATCTAAAAAAAATATTTCCATTTTTGAGTGCTTAGATAAAAAATCAAAAGATTCAAAATATATACATATATATATACACTAAATGTTGTATAAAGGTTGATACAAGTCAATGTTAGATTATTGAATTAAAATCATCATTAAATATTATATGCGAGTCAAATATTATAAAAATCAATTATACATTATTAAATTAAAATTCATCAAAATTATTAAAATATACAACTTTGATAATTAGGTTTAAAATGTTCATTAAAAATCACCCAATATTATGGATTTCAACCCATCAAATATGCATGGAATTTGGGATAATCGAATCAAAACTCATTTTAAATTTTCAATCGCAAATACATATATAACCCATTTATTTTTTAAAACACTATTTTTAATTATATTCTATTATATTTTGAAATGAAATTTTAACAACCCAAACCGGCTTAATTAAAGAGACATCTAATATTTTTAATCTTAAAATTTATTTATAAATCAAAAATTATTTGGTATCAATGATAATTGATAAATTTTGTAATTTTATTAACATTTTAAAATAAATCATTATTCTGTTAATAACAATTAATTTAGTTAGATTAGAATTTAGATTTCATTTATAAACATCATATGAACAATACTAAAAAATACATATATAAATTAAATATTTTTACTATCTTTCTAATATTCAGTTCATAAATTAATTAACATTAAATAGATATGGTTGGGTAATTCCTTGATATTAATTGGAATTATAAATAAAATATTTGTGTATCCCACCTTTCTTGGTATTAGGAGGAATTTTTAAGGATGTAAATGCCAAAATAAAGGAAGATGGTACTATATAAGGGTGGAGGCTGTGTTTTCAAACTGCAAGCCTCTGACAAGAATTTCCGTCTTCTTTGAAACCCCTCACTGCCTGATGATGAAGATGAAGATTTTAAAGAGACGGATTATTGGAACCCGGTGGAAGTCATGATTTGGGGGAATATCATTAGAAAGGATAAAAAATCTGGAGTTGTTTCCCGGAGTCCCACGACCCATGATGAAGCCGACAATGAGGTCTTCAATAGAAGAGGCTATCATATAATAATGTCCTGGAATATTTGTTGCATTAAAAAGGTCATGGAATATCCCCTTTATGATGAGAACCATGAAATGATATAACAATATTCTTAAATAAAGTTCTACGGTTGGATGAAATAGTATGATAGGACACCTAGTATACAGACCATCATGTGCGAGTACTCATAAGAAGCCGAGACTCCCTCTCATAGATTTTGCACCTGGTAATCTCCATGATGGGAGATTATGAGAACATACCCGCCAGTAGTAATTTCGCTTGTCTTGGTGTCATTGGACATTGCTATCTGCGAGAATGTGTAATGGTCCTTACACTAGAATATTATCATTAACTCATGGCATGACTCACGCACTTAGATTTACTGACGAAAACCGTCATGAAGACAGTTGATGGGAAGTAGGGTACATTGGGTGCATCACGAATGACATGTTGTTAATTGATAATTCGAGGAAGGATTTGTCCCTTCCATTTATGGAAGTTGATATCTCGACCCTTTGATTGAAATAGAACCATCACATGAAATTCCATCGCCATAGTGTAACGGTGAGTTTATAAAAGGTAGTCAAAGAATGAAAGATCAACATATAGGTTTATGACACTACCATGAAACTTGCTTGATGAGATATTGAGATAAAGGGATTAAATTAAATGGTAAGCATTCAAATGAGGTGACATGTCAATGCATCATCAACTTCTTTCTCTTGGGTGCCTTAACCAATTGCTATATAGTAATCTTGGACTTTAGGCAAGCCCGCTTAATGCCAACATGAAAAAGGCCTAGACGGTCACAAACTAAGTGTAATCAAGTATCTCAAGTAGAACAATGATTATTCCCGTACGTGGTTTAATAATTATTCAAGGAACCCTAAATAGTTTTAAGGTTGGAAGAAGAATAAAATGAAAACAATTACACGTCGTGTATTAATGATTATTTCCCGAGTAGTTTTTATTTTGAAAAAATGCACACGCCATGTATTAATTATTACACGCTGTTTAGTTTTCATTTTGGAAAGGAAATGAAAAAAATTACACGATGTGTATTAAGGATTGCACGCCGTGTAGTTTTATGAAAAACAAGTACACACCATCTATTAATTATTACACGCCGTGTAGTTTTTCTAGTCTGGATTTTGAAGATATAATATTGTTTTATTAAATGAGATTTATAACAATCAGCATGGGAGCATGTCAAGGAATTAATTATTTGACATGGGGGTTTTCAATAAGATTTAATGAAATAAATAAAATGTGTTACATGTTTATTTGTTATCATAACTCTATAACCTCAAACCCGATAATGAATATCTTCACATCCCCAACACTTTTCCCCAATAATTGTGCACAACAATTCTGGAGAATTCCCTCAAGGTTGAGAGAACTCCTTCCTACATGAATGCTCTCAAGACCAAGAGAGACCCTCCAACATCAGATCAAAATGATCTAAGGCAGACAACACAAGAAAATATTTCTCCACACTAGTACCCGGAGAATCCTTCGGCGACGTACAGAGATACGTGGTGCATGTGTGGATCACCACTAGAGTAAGTCTTCAATTGGCTTCTATGACGCAACGATGAATCACATCAGAACGTGATCAAGAATATCAACGATGAAAGAACACCCAAAAATGTACTTCTTGTAAATTAATTAAATAAATTATAATCAACCTTTGACAGTCCTCTTTTGTGGTTCCGGGACCATCCTTATTCATTTTCTATTTCTGTGATTCGATCCATTGAGACTAGCGTTTATCGTCATATTGATCCCTGAATGATCATTTCTAATGAAAAAAATCCAAGTGGGCACATCCTCCCATGATCTTCCGCTGTTCTCGGTACCTTCAAAAGGAAGGAATGACTGGTGCTGATATATGTTGATAAGACAACTATTAGTAGACATAGACCGTACCGCAAATCATCTCGCACTACCTGACTGCATGCAGCTACTCCCTTCCCCTGTGTTATAACTCCCTAGGCCGGATGGGGACCTCATAGGGGGTGGATTGTAACATGTCTATGTGTACACCACCTAATGCTACTCTCATTGCTTTGTTTCCATGTCTACAACCCTATAGATTTATCTGTCCCTATCATATCCTCTTCCTGAAACATTTTACATGCCCATGTCTCTGAGACTAGCGCCAGTTTCCTACTTTCCCACTACTAACGTTCACTGGCTACATCCGCTCATCCCAATAATAATCAACAACAAAGGTTCTCTATAGCACCCTAAAATAAGTTGGAATTCATAGAGGAATAGTGTTATCTCGGATGTCCCAAAAGACACCTCGCTCAGAGGTCCAATCTCTGAAGCACTGGTCGTATCATATTCATCAAGTACAAGGAATGATTGGTACTCCTCGATGAATACTCAGCTTCTGACATGTCTTCCTACCAAAGCTATAGAAGGTCTAGAGAACTCTCAGCCACCTCCTCATGCTAGTCCTCAGCCTCCTGTGAGTCGAGCTCACCTCAGAACCTGATGGGTATCTGATACTGAATCTCACGTAAGGCACTAAGCCTATATGTGTCCTCTACCGGTACCACCGGTTGTAACTACAGACCAACAAGAAGTGATATAGATGACACACTACTGGAATTTACTATATCAGGTAATGTCCCACTTAACGAAGCCTCACCACTACCTGGACCGTCCTCATGGTCACTCACTGAAAAATTCTAGTAGCTAAGATCACCATATTCTCTACCAGTGTCTCAACTAGGCGAAGACTCTAGCAACCACCTCCAGCCAGCCCTCATATGCGTGAGAATCTGTCTCTCCTCAAAACCTCAGAGACCTCTGGTGTTGGAACTCATGCAATATGCTTAGTCGGCGTGCACAATCCGCCAGTGCGGCTGGTGGAAACTACTGCCCAATGAGTGGTGGTGCTTCTGGTACACCACCCGAAGGAACCAACATAGTAAGACGGTCCTACACCGAAGCCTCGTTTCTCGGTGGGCCGTCATCGTGTACTCTCTCGAAAAATCCTAGTTGGTTGTCTTCGTAGCTATATCCTAATAAGGAACAGGTAAATCATTTCCATTTAGTTATACCTGGTGAGCTGACTCAAATAAAACAGAAGAAAAATTTTAAAAACACACACGCAATCAAATTTTTCGTGCATTGAGTGAGAAATCATAAGTCAGGGTCGTAGTGTATGGATATGTTAGTCGCCGCACCAACACTGGATTCCCTATACTGATAACCAAACTCACTATACTTAATAATATTGCCATTAAATATATAAGAGTCTTTTGTTCTATGGTAGAACCGAATCCTCTGATACCAATTTGTCACGACCCGTCCCCCGGGGCCCGTGTCGTGACTACTCCAAGCCCGCCTTCCATAGACCAAGGGCTGGCGACTAGCACCGAAGACGTATTTCACTAAAACCAGGAAGGCATTTCCTTTATGACCTATACGCACAAAACCATGCAAACAACTGGATACAAACACAAGGTAAACTGAATTGTAAATAGAGTGAGTACAGTAAGTAAAAGGGGCCAGAATACAAGCCCAACTAGAAAGTACAAGAAACTAGATGGTACAAGTAAACTGGACAACTCCTGTGAACACCATCCAAAGAACCTAACTAAAGGGTAGGTACATCTCTCAAATAGTCATCTCTGTGGTACACCTTATCTAGGGTCCACCTCTGATATCCCTCCAGTCCTAGTACATTCGTCCTCAGTCAGCATTTTCCATTGTATGAAACCAACCCAATAAGGTGAGGGCATAGCCCGTGTAGGGGTGAGTATAACGATACTCAGTAGGAACCCCGAGAACCTCATAGTCTAACAAAATCCACAAAGGATAAACCAAAAATCATAAAATCAACTAACAAAACTACATAGGTAGTTGACCATGCATATACCTAAGTTATCAAGTATACCCATCTAAATCCCGAGGAAACACATATTCCAAATCAATAGCCCAGCGCTCAACTGTTCCACAAAGGAAGAAATACCACAAAGGTAATTACCACACCGGTATACCACATAGAAGAATACCAATAAGGTATCACCATGAAGGAAAAATACCACAAGGTACAGACTCATCTCAAAACAGTTATATCATAGGTATAATAATAGAGATGATTAGATGTAACTACTGAATCATTTTACTCTATTAAGAGGAAGTTACACGAATTATCCTAAATCATCATTAGACCCACAAAGGATCGTACTACATCATCCTACCCACATAAGATCCTAGTACCTCGCCAGACCCGCACAGGATCCTAGTACATCATCAGACCCACACATGATGCTAGTACATCATTAGTATGTCGTCATACCCACATAGGATCCTAGTAGATCATTAGTACATTGTACGGACCACACAATATCCTAGTAAATATTGAGTACGTTGTCAGACCCACATAGGATCCTAGTACATCGTCAGTACGTTGTCAGACCCACACATGATCCTAGTACATCATCAATACGTCATCAGACCCACACAGGATCCTAGTACATCGTTAGTAGGACGTCAGACCCATACTGAATCCCTGAACATTGTCACAGTACATCGTTAGACCCACCCAAGATCCTATTACATCATCACAGACAGCTAAAGGGTTCCTACACAAAGCTCGCTTGTCTCCGAGAGGGTTATCTCCTCAAGCCACTTGTTGATTCTCCAACTACCACAGATTCCCACGAATAAGTATCCCAAAGGACCACCATGTAAAAGTGGTCTCAACACAACAGACGGTGCGTCAATCAGATGTTCGGTCTATATGTTATTGGCCTTTTAATTCTGAAGGCCTTGTTGGATTCGTGCTTGATCCAACCCAGACGTACCCCAACTTTATCCAAACTCATGTAGGATATTCCAAAAAGACCATCTCGATACAAGTTTTCTAGTTCCATAGGCAGTTCTTCATTTCGACACCATATGAGAGAGAAATGTCAAATACAAGATCCCAAAATAATAATAATATTATTATGGGGTGTTTTGTGAACCTGAGCCAGGAACCAGAATTTAATATTCAACATTAGACTTTAATCGACCATCTTAATGACAGGATCATGTCACCACAGACGGTAAGTCAATCGGATGTCACACAAAGTAGTTATGGAGGGTTCAAGATTTAATAAAAATAAATTATTATTATTATTTGAGTGTTTCCGGTACCCGATCCATAAAACCCAAAATATACATCCAATACTTGACTCATAATTTTCGTCTCGAAGTTAGGGTCACATTTCCACTGACAATTCATGAAACCGAGGTCGCACAAATAAGTTACAGATGAATTAGGGTTTAACAACCATAAAAAATAATAATATTGTTATATTATTATTATTTCATTTCATTGAAAGTTACTCCCTCCAATCTCATTTGAGATTCACGCACAAGAGGGGTATCTCATTTTTGTGCACGCAAGTCCAAATAGCACCTCTCTCTATTTTTTATATTCATGTTTCTTTTAATTTTATTTCCTATCTATTCCTCCCTCTCTCCAATCTAATTTTTTTCTTCCACAATTTTTCACACCTATACATGAACCGGGAATCCGTTGCGCATCCGCCTCGCACATGACATGCCTCCTTTGTGTCGCCTACTCGTGCCGCTGCTTAATCTGCCTCATCATCGGCCGAAGCCACTAGGCCTCGCTTGCTGCGCGCACACCACCTGCACTGGCTACGCCAGACTGCCCTGCTCGGCCACGTCGCTCCATCCATTGGCTGTCGCATCTTCATTATAACTTTGTAAAATAAAATGATCACATATTTGCTATCCCTTGGTCGAGGGATCCAAGTCCATATGTCGCGCTCAACAGAATATTTAATTTCATGCGCCAATAAATATTCGGTCGCCTGCTTCCGCAAGCCATTCTGTCTTTGTTCCATGCCTGAAAAATTAAACCATCGCATATTTGTGATCATTGCATTGAGGGATTCACATCCATATATCGTTATTATCAAAACTCTGTGTTTCCAGCACTAATTATTATTATGCGTTGAAGAACGTATGAAAAATGTGCAATGAATAAAAAGAAAGAGGAGCATGATTTATGTGAAGAACGATGACCATGTTCGGTTGTCCATTGTCATCGTGAATTTAGTATATGAAGAATAAAAAAATTCAAACATATATAAAAACCCCTACCTCGATTCTCCATTGGAGGTGGCACGAGGAAGAAGACAAAGTTGATGAGATGGTGACGTCAATGTTCGTTTCTCCCACAAGATGTTTCAGATCAGGGATCACATGTCATCCATGTTCTCCGATTCTGGAGGATTCTCTTCGTTGTATTGGATTTTCTTCATTAATGAATATCCTTTCATGTTCTCCAGAACTATCCCTTTTGCTATCAATCCTACAACCAAATGGTGAAGTGCCAAATAAGTTTATTAAATAAACCAATTATGTTGGAACATCAATGGGAGGAAACCAAAGAGTTATCTCCCATTAAAGGGAGAGTTCAAGGGTCAGGTGGTCCCCACCTTTGAATTATAATTGGGGGTTTTTAGTTCGGGTGGAACCCACCACTAAACATCAAATGGGAGGTTTTAAAAATAAAATAAATGTTGTTCTTTATTTTATTTTTATTCTTTTAACTCTCCCACAAAATTCATGAAAACTAACTTTCACCCTCGACCTACTACTGTCAAGGTGATTATGACAACCCTGCTTTTTAATAGAAACTTAAACATGATTTATTACATAAAACATGATTTGATACAACAAATATGATAGAGAGATTTAGTGTATTTGGGGCTTACGATCATTATATAAAATCTTGAAACATGAAATACAACATCTTTATTGAAAACATCCTTTACATTACCACTACATTCCCTTGTACATAGCATTGCATGGGATAACCTGAGGACATGCATAAGAAAAGGGTGAGCTATAAAGCATAGTAAGGGGGTACACATGGAATAACATGAGGAGTACAATTCATGTTAGACAATAGGAATATCAATAGAGCATAAGAGAAACATGAACATAAAGGCATGATAAATCATTATAATCATAACATGGAAATGTGGCAACAACACTTAACATGGAATTATCATGAGCCAAGGCTCATTGCACATGGAGCATGAGTAAATCCTCATTGAACATAAAGCACGAGTAAACCATTGATGCACTTGAATTAGAATGAGTCAACACTCATTGAACATGACTTATCCGGATACTATTCTTTACCCAATGCATTGGAGCGCTATAAGGGAACACCCTTCTTAAAAATATCATTTCATGCATAAGTGTGCCACATGGATCATAAAACATGGATTCATAAAACATAATAATTTATTCTACGATAAAGGAATGTGAAATTAATACATGAAAATTTATAATCTATAATTAAATGTGCATATTGGTGAATACCCTTGATAGATAAATGGGTATGGTATTCACTACACAATGACATTGGCTTAGAAAATCGGTGCAATTTCGGCAGCGTAATGGCGTGACACAAGAATTCATAAAAAATGGTTGATGAGAGAGAAAATAGTTCCTCATCATATTTACATGTAATTGAAAGTAATTAGTTCATACAGATACATGTACCAACAATTGTAATTGAATTTAGATTCATGATAAAAAATAATTGCTTGAATGTAAATGAGGAGAGAGATGTTCCTTTCGGAATTTCAGCATAGTAATGGGTGTAATGAGAGGAATTTAATGAGAGAGAAAGGGGTATACCATCATTAAAACAATAATAGGGAAGTATGGGGGAGGTGTGAAACAATACCCCAACATTAATAATTGAAATTAAAAGGGAAATACAACTTAATGAAAATTGACAAAAATGAGAAAGGAAGAAAAACCCATACTTGGAAGTGTGCTTCCAAAGGCTAGAGAGAGGCTTGGGAGAGGCTTCTTGGGAGCTTGGGGAACCTTGGGAGGATTCTAGAGAGAGTAGGGAAGAGGTTGGACGATCTTCAAAGGCATTGAGTTGTGAGGAAGTGGGAGCATGGGTGGGTTTATATAGGAAAGGTGAGGGAATTCTTTATTATTTAGGTTTGGGACCCCTTACATTAAAGTAATCCAAACCACAAACCACCCCATTGTTTTTGCCCATGGTTTTTGGAAAAGGGAAGAAGAAAAAAATATTTTATATGGCCATTGTCCGAAATTCTTAAAATAATAAGGTTTCTTATGTGGAGGTGAGTGACACTCCCATAGAAATAAATTTAGAATGACTAGGGGTTTAATAAGTCTTGAGGGGTCCATTAATGCTTTGAAAAGCAAGTCAAACAAACCCAAAATCTCATTATTTTAATGGTAAAATATATATTGGCTGAAAATAATGATTATAGTATTTTATTACACCACTATTGGGTAATTATGATGAAATAAGACAAATTATATATTTAAATGGTATTTAATTTTTACCCAAAAATTTGACTGTCTTAGAAAATTATGAAAAATTCACCGTTGGATAATTTTGATGTCCTGATTCCAAAAATAACATTTATTTCATCTAAATAATTTTTTATATATGTTAATATTCAATTTTAAAATAAAAACCAACATTTATCAATAATTCACGGGTTTTGACAAAAATGGGTTTCAAACCTTAATAAAAATTATAATTGCATTAATAAAATTATAAGATCATTTATATTTAATAAAAATTAATTTAATAATAATAATATTCTTTTATTAAAAGATTATTTAATTCAAAAATCCATTAATTTAATAAAATAGATTTCTTAATTAAATAAAAACTGAAAACACCATTTGTACTTCAAAAACTATTTACAATGTTTCAAAAATGACTAGAAATAATTTTCATTATTATATAAAAAAATAATTTACATGAACATATTACTACTTAGTTGTTACATAACCCCTTAAAAAACCTCCTAGGACCTAAGGGTAAGGTGTGCGATGGTGACAGACCGTTGGGGTGGCTCGGATAACACCGCTCGAGTGGTAATTTCTATTAACTTCCACTTTTCCCATAGATGGTCTCGTTCGAGCGTGACATGATGAAGCTCAGCTTGGGATTAGTCAAGAGAGAAGCTCAAGGATGCCACCTCTTTTCCGAGCTCCGACAAATGGGCTTCGTATGGGGAAATTCTACTGGATGAGGCCATCACTTCCTTTGTCTGAGTAAATTGGATTTGTTAAAGTCCTATATTTATACTAATCATGTGATCACTTTTCAACGACTATATTAGCAACGGTCAAAATTATTAACATAAAACCAAGGAAGTTGACATTTTTTATAAACATAAAGTGACATTTAATTAGATCAAGAGGGATTTCCATTAATGAAACATTGGGTCATTACAATAATCCCCCCTTAAGAAATTTCACCATCAAAATTTTCTTTTTCCCACACTAAAACAAATGTGGGTAACTCAGCTTAATCATATCCTCCGACTCCCAAGTCACTTCTTCAAACTTGTGGTTTCTCCACAACACCTTGACGAGGGGCATTGTCTTATTTCATAGAACTTTTTCTCTACGATCTAAGATCTTCACTTGTTGCTCCTCATAAGAAAGATCATCTTTAAATTGTACCACCTCAGAAGAGAGTACATGTGAAGGGTCCTGTATGTACTTCCTTAAGTGGGATAAATGATAGACATCATGTACTTTGTCCATAGTAGGTGAAGTGCTAGTCGATAGGCTACATCCCCGACATGATCAAGAATCTGGAAGGGGCCGAAGTACCTTGGACTTAACTTCCCTTTCTTTCCAAACCTCATGACCTTATTCCACGGAGATATGCGTAGACACACCATGTCTCCAATTTTAAACTCAAGGTCCCATCGACAGTTATCTGCATAACTCTTTTGTCGACTCCAGGCTACCTTGATATAGTGCTGAATGGTTTTAACCTTCTCCACCATTTCTTCGACCATTTTTAGTCCAAGCAGCTTACGTTCATCGACCTCATCCCAACACGCCGATGTTCTGCACCTTTTTCCATAAAGGGCTTCATATGGTGACATTTAGATGCTTCAGTGGAAACTGTTATTATAAGAGAACTCAACCAGAGGAAGATATTGATCCCATCCTCCCTTAAAGTCCATTGAGCACACTCTCAACATATCCTCAAGTGTTTGGATAGTCCACTCGGATTGGCCATCAGTTTGAGGATGATAGGTCATACTGAAGTTCTGTTCAGTATTCAGAGCATGTTGAAGACACTTCCAAAACGTATAGTTGAATCTTGGATCTCGGTCAAACACAATAGATAGTGGTAATCAATGCAACCTTACCACTTCCCAGATATATATCCGTGCCAGTTGATCCAAAGAGAAATCCTCCCGAATAACACTGAAGTTTTCAGTCTTTGTAAGACAATCAATAACAACCCAGATTTCATTGTTGCCTTTGGATGTACTTGGAAGTCCGATGACAATGTCCATGGTGATGTTCTCCCATTTCCATTCTGGTATGGGAAATGGTTTCATCATCCCCTTAAACTTCTTCCTCTCTTCATTCATTTACTGACACACCAGAAACCTTGATGTATATTCAGCTATCTCCTTCTTCATATTATCCCACCAAAAGTATTCTCGGAGATCTCGAATCATCGGTTTTCTCCCTGGGTGAATAAAAAAATTCTAACTATGTGCATCATCCAAAAGTTCCTTCTTCAGCTCCGGACGTGATGGAACACATAGTCTTTTCCCAAAATATGCAATTCCTTCATCATTAACATTAAACTCTAAGGATTTATCTTTTTTGATAGCTTCCACTTTTTCCTTAATTCCCACATCATCCTATTGAGCATCCTTTAACCTTTACAAAATAGATGGTTGAGAAATCATTTGTGAAAGGATTGATGATGTTCCCTTCTTTATGATTCACACATCGATCTTCATCAAGTCTAAGAAGATTGGATCCTTCTCAATTCTCATCATTGATAGAATCGCTGGATCCTTTCTACATAGGGAATCTACCACATTTTTCGCTTTCCCTTGGTGGTAATGGATTGAACAGTCATAATCCTTGATGAGATCTATCCATCGTCTCAATTCTCATCATTGATAGTTTCACTCACGTATTTTCAACTACCTTGAGGCATAGGATATCACTTTATCATTCTACCTCAGTACACATCCTAAGACCGTCTTCGAAGCATCACTGAATAACACAAAAAGCTCCCCACTTGTGGGTAATGTGAGCACGAGCGCAGTGATAAGCCTCATTTTCAACTACATGAAGCTTTCTTCGCATTCATCACTCCAAGAAAACTTTACTCTCTTTCGAGTTAGCTTGGTAAGAGGGTTGGAAAATCATGAGAAATTTCTCACAATTCGTCGATAATATCCAGCTATCCCCAAGAAGCTACGGATATCCGTTACTGATGTTGGCGTCGGCCATCCCTCAATTGCATCTGTTTTGGAGGGGTCTACAGATATCCCATTTCTTGTGATGATATGGCCCAATAATGAGACCTCCTTCAATAAGAACTCACACTTGTTGTACTTTTCATAGAGCTTCTCCTTGCGCAAAGTTTCTAGTACTGTTTTTAAAAGCTCCTCATGATCCTCCTTGGTTTTGGAGTATATTAGAATATCATCTATAAAGACTACCACAAATTTGTCAAGGTAATCTCTAAATACACTATTCATCATGTCCATGAATATTTCTGGAGCAATGGTGAGTCCTAAAGGAATTACTATGAATTCATAGTGCCAATATATTGTATAAAAAGCAATCTTGTGTACATCTTCCTTCTTCACACTTACATGATAATATACCGACCGCAAATCCACCTATGAGAAGTATTGTTCTCCACACAGCTGATCAAAAAAGTCATCGATTCTTGGGAGAGGATACTTGTTCGTTATTGTGATTTTGTTATGTTCATGACAATCGATGCAAAGCTGCATTGAACCATCCATCTTCTCGATGAAGAGGACTGGTGCACCCCATGGTGAAGCACATGGGCATATAAACCCTTATTCAGATTCTCCTGTATTTGTTTCGTCAGCACTTCAAGCTCAACAATAGTCATTCTATATGGAGTCTTGGATATTGGTAGTGCCCCATGTATAAGTTCAATTGAGAACACAACATCTCTTCTAGGAGGAAGACCAGGCAGTTCCTCGGGAAACACTTCATCGAATTCCCTCACAATAGGCATTTCTTCAAGGATGGTTTCTTCCTTGGACTCAATCATTTGAACCAGATACGCATGCTCATCGGGTAGTAATATCCATTCTTGAGATGATGGAGAAAAAGTAGGTTCATCTTCCTCCTAAAACTTGTAAAGAATCGGGGGTCGATTCTCCATATCGAGTGTGATTTCCCTCCCCCGAAAATTTATATTGGCTCTATATAAGGAAATCCAATACATGCCAAGAATTGAATCAAATTCCACCAGAGGGAGTATGATGAGGTTCACCGGGAAATTCAATCCACAGATTATAACAGGGGTGGACTTATATTCATGGGATTCAATGATTGCCCCATTTTCCATACTCACCGACATCTTTACTTCCATGATTTGTGGTGGTGCTGGGATTGTTCTACTAAACTTTCGAGATATAAAAGAATGTGTAAAACCTAAATCAAAAATTACATTCACTATTTTTGAATAAATAACTAGCGTACCTATCACCACTTCATTGTCATGGTTCACTTCGGCAGAAGTGATGGAGAAACCTCTTCCTTGCTACCCTGGAGGTTGTTGGTTGTCTCCGAAAACCCTTGGATTAGGGCACTAATTTGCAAAATGACCTGGTTCTTTGCATTTGTAGCATTGAACAACGCATTGAGGTTCGAACGGAGCATTCATCTCCTCTATCGCAGCTGCGAGTCTTTCTTTCCGATAGTTAATATCTAGGTGCCCTTCTCTTCCACACCAGAAGCATTTCCTCGTCCCCTTAAGGCAATTTCCAGGGTGCTTCTTTCCGCACTTTTGGAAAGTGGGGTGTTGGATCTTCATAGAACTGTTGGATTTATCCATCAGCCCACCAGCATTGAAGTCCACCTTATGCTTTTTATCCCCATGATACCCATGTGATTCTTCGATCTCCATTTCTACCATGAGGGCACATCGAACAATTTCCTCATAGCTGTCGAAGTCAAGGATCACTAATACTTTTTGCATGCAAGGCTTCACCACACCAAAGAATTGGTCCCCATTGCATTCGGGGGTAAAGACAAAGCCGGAATCATATCGTGCAATACTTGTGATGTTTGCCTCGTACGATCCAATAGATTTTTTGTCTTTTTTCCTGAGGGAAAGGAAGTCCCATTCCATCTTAATCCGGAGGGTGCGCGGAAAATATTTATCAAAAAACATCTTCCAGAAATCATTCCATTCCAATGCCACGAACTCCTCCTCAGGATTCATATTTTTGATCAACATCCACCATTGATCACCTTCACCCTCCATAAAACAAGCTTCCAGGAGAACCTTCTCATGTTCAGAACATTGAAGGATGGAGAAGATCATTTCCATGGAGTTGATCCATTGTTCAGCGATCGTGTGATCGGATGATCCACTAAATGTATGAGGCCTGTGTCTCATGAAGCTCTCGATAGTGACTTGTTCTTTCTTAGGGGGGTTTGGACATTCCTCTTGACCTGTGTTTCTTTTAAAAACTTGAGCTATCTAAGAGAGAAGCGTGACAAAGTTCGCGATTCCCGCTCACATTGGATTTGGCATCTCATTAGTACAGTCATCACACTGATCTTCACAATATTTGTTAGCCCGAGTCCTCCTATTATCGGCCATTGGCTAGAATAAAATGAAGTTAGGGCTAACACATAAAGTGTAATCCAAAGACAAAAGTTGATGACTCATAAATAAACTTTTATTTCCTTAACTCATGAATCATTAGGCTTCAATATAGGCTTTTCTTTATCTACTTTATAACATATATTCTTAGGGGAATTTTTTTAAATCCCTTAATAAGGGTTCATACCAAGCTTGTGAATTTATCAATACATATCCCTCGGGTGTGTCATAACCAAGTGTGCATCAAGGACTGTAATAGTGCACCAGTTCCCATTCGAGTCTAGCTCATAGCGGTGTTTTCGGGTTTTACCCCTAGGATACATCTGTGCCAAAGCCGCCTCTACCTGCTCGCATCCAGTCAGGGATGTATTTGTTTGACAAACCACTTAATCAATACATAAAAAATCATAGGGATGTTTTTATTGTACATAGCTTTATATCTAAGGCATTACTAGGGTTTCCTAATCCAAAAAATAACTAAACCTATCGTCTGATACCAACTATGACAACCCTTCATTTTAATACAAACATAAACATGATTTATTACATAAAACATGACTTGATACAACAATGGAGATCAAGAGGGTCAGTGTCTTTGGGGATTAGGATCATTACATAAAAACATGAAACATGAAATGCAATATTTTTATTGAAAACATCCTTTACATGACCACTAAATTCCCTCGTACATAGCATTGCATGGGATAACCTGAGGACATGCATAAGAAAAGGGTGAGTTATAAAGCCCAGTATGGGAGTACACATGGAATAACATGAGGATTACAATACATGTTAGATAGTATGCATATCAATAGAGCATAAGAGAAACATGAACATAAATGCATTATTAAGCATGATAATCATAACATGGAAATGTGGAAACAACACTTAACATGGAATTAGAATGAGCCAAGGCTCATTGCACATGGAGCATGAGTAAATCATCATTGCATATAAAGCACGATTAAACAATAATTGCACTAGAATTAGCATGAGTCAACACTCATTGCACATGAGGTATCATGAAACTATGCATTACCCAATGCATTGGTGCGCTATAAGGGCTCACATTTCTTAAACATTTCATTTCATGCATAAGTGTGCCACATGGATCATAAGACATGGATTCAAAAAAAAATAATCATTTATTCCAAGATAAAGGAATGTGGAATTCATACATGAAACTTTATAATCAATAAGTAAATTTGCATAAAGGTGAATGCCCTTGATGGTGAAATGGTCATTGTATTCACTACACAATGACATTGGCTTAGAAAATCGGTGTGATTTCAGCAGCGTAATGGTGTTACATAAGAATTCATAAAAAATCGTTGATGAGAGAGAAAGTGGTTCCTCGTCATATTTACATGTAATGGACTGTAATTAGTTCATATAGATACATGTCCCAACAATTGTAATGGAATTTAGATTCATGATACAAAATAATTGCTTCAATGTAAATAAGGAGAGAGAATATCCTTTCTGAATTTTGGCATAGTAACGGGTGTAAATGGGAGGAATTTAATGAGAGAGAAAGGGGTCTCCCATAATTCAAACAATAAGAGGGATGTATGGGGTAGGTGCGAAACAATACCCCAACCTTCATAATTGAAATTAAAAGGGCAATACAACTTAAAGAAAATTGACAAAAATGAGAAAAGAAGAAAAACCCTTACTTGGAAGTGTGCTTCCAATGGATAAAGAGAGTCTTGTGAGAGGCTTCTTGGGAGAATGGGGAACCTTGGGAGGCTTCTAGAGAGAGTAGGGTAGAGGTTGGACGAACTCCACATGCTTTGAGTGGGGAGGAAGTGGGATCTTGGGTGGGTTTATATAGGTAAGGTGAGGGAATTCATTATTATTTAGGTTTGGGACCCCTAATTATTTAGGTTTATATAGGTAAGATGTGTGATGGTGACAGACTCTTAGGGTGGCTCAGATAACATCGATCGAGTGGTAATTTCTATTAACCTCCACTTTTCCCGTAGATGGACTCGTTCAAGCTTGACATGATGATGCTCATCTTGGACTTGTGCAAGAGCGAAGCCCAAGGATGCCACCTCTTTTCCAAGCTCCTACAAATGGTCTTCGTATGGGGAAATTATACTGGATGAGGCCATCGATTCCTTTGTCATAGTAAATTATATTTTTTAAAGTCCTATATTTATACTAATCATGTTATCACTGTTCAACGGCTATATTAGCCACGGTCAAAATTCTTAACATAAAACCAAGGAAGTTGAAATTTTATATAAACAAAAAGAGACATTTAATTATATCAAGAGGGATTTCGATAAATGAAACGTTGGGTCATTGTAGTGATGGTCTCCTTAAGAGAATATCAGCGTTGTGAGTTCAACGATGCCCTCATATTTTAATTTCGAGCATCGATTAAAAATTTATATAACACCTCTCATGCGTTTTCTGAACGTACTTGAAAAAAAGTTTGGAAAAATTATAATTGTCACCCTTGACCTCCATCGGTCAAGGTTTGGATCTGCCTAAGTGGAAAACGCCCCAAAAA
The DNA here is from genome assembly GCA_963277665.1 of Viscum album. Taxonomy (NCBI): domain Eukaryota; kingdom Viridiplantae; phylum Streptophyta; class Magnoliopsida; order Santalales; family Viscaceae; genus Viscum; species Viscum album. The sequence goes on from OY728153.1 coordinate 905,454,258, forward strand.
ACCCAACAGAACTCTCAAATTTAAAATCTGAGATATTGTTTAAATGTTATGGATTTTGCAATAAAATAATTGTTACTTAATTATTTTATTTACGGCAAAAAACTAACTTTCACTGGTGGCCAGCGGCGGCCAATGTTAGTATCTGGTTTAAAAAATAATAGCCTCACGAGTACCGTGGTGGTATCTAATTTTCAATTTGAGATACCATTTGTGAGTTATAATAATTTGAAAAATAAAATAAAATAATTAATTATTTTTTTTACAGTTATGCCATTTTGGGTTTTCTCACAGGAGGCCCACACAGACTAAACTTAAGTCACACCAAGAGTAAACCTGCCATCTTGAATGCAATGGTGCCCTCAAATTTCTGATCCAAGTTACCATTTTAGATTCTTTCCACATTTTCAAGAAAACTGCTTACACACACTAATTAAAACTCAAACAAACTTTGATGGATTATTTCGGGCACTCCAGGCCTCGGAATCACGCGCTGTTATATTTCAAGGTCTCGAAATAATTCCATATAAATTAAAAATATATATACATAATTTTTGGGAAATTACAACATACGTTAAAGAATTTTATCTCATACACAATACATTTGGTGATAAATGATGACACCACTTTAGTGCCATGGTAACTAATCAGTGTCGATTGTAAACCAATTTCAATCACCATGTCTTTATAAATACCACTTTTCAACCATCCACGATTAAGTTGTCTCATCCAAACATGCACGCATGAGGCCTTGTACCCACCATTAGTCTTAGCCTAACTCCCACACATATGATGAATATTTGAATAATATGTCTCCTATACTTACAAAAAATAGAAATAAAATGATAAAAAATAAACTATATTAATTTAAAAATCATAAAAACTCATTAACTACAATCAGTTACTTTCTCTAACAAACAATCTACCCAATACTATAATTAGTGTATATCCTCTTGTACACATCAAAATATGTAATATATGGATCAACCATAAACAATATTAATGTTTCATATACATATCACATTAAATAATATTATTTATAAACTCTTGATTATGTATTCTAAAAGTAAGACTCTCAACTCTTTGTGTGTCATCCTTCCAGCCCCAATTCTATTAACCAAAAGATGGTAGCTTCTTGAAAGTATATTCTATCAGGTATGTGAAAAATACAAAGGAATCGTGTGTGGGGACAATACCATAGAAACAATTTTTTATACCACCACACATTAGGAGTGCTAAAAAACGCTGATAATGGGGGTACCTTTATCAGTGCTAAAAATAATCACTGATAAAAGGTTCTTTTAATAATGCTAAAAAAGATTTGTTAAAAGTAACCTTTTATCAGGAATTTTTTAGTAGCACAGATATAGGTGAGGTATTTATTAGTGCTTTTTTACTAGCATTGATAAAGGGTATATTTCAATAAAATGTTAAAAATAAGCTATAAATATATTTATATATTTATATTGATATAAATATAATATATATTTTCTAAATATGTTTCAAATAATTATAGATAGACATTTACACCTAATATATAATATCTTTAGTGAAAATGGATTATAAAATATATAAAAATATATTATTAATTAATAATTGTCTAGTTATTATGAATTAATAATCATTTAATAATAAATTGCAGACAAAAAAATCAAAAAATTAATAAAAGATCTATAATAACTTAATAATGTAACTCAAACTTCAAACGACAATAACATTTGATCTGGGCGTCCATTTGAGCTCTACTACATATCAAATTGAAGTCTATGATGAGATCTACACATTGGTGACA